>CALSCE010010644.1:4368521-4383588 GCA_943593645.1 Bovichtus variegatus
AATTTTTTTTTAAATAAATGAATTTTTCCAAAAAAGCTTAGATTTTGAAAAAAAGACCACAGTTTTCAAAAAAACTTCGATTATCGAAAAAATTACCTCAACTTTCAAAAAACCTTTGATTTTCGAAAGAAATACCTTTTATTTAAAAAGAATAAATAAATAATCCTTTAAGTTTGAAAAAAATACCTAAATTTTCAAAAAAACCTTCCATTTCGAAAAAATTACTTTATTTTTTGTAGAAATGACCTAAAGCAAAAGTCTTTAACACGGGGTCCGCGGAGGCACTGCAGGGGGTTGCAACATTTTTGGTTGATAAGACAATTTTTTAATTGAATTAAATTTAATAGAAATTACTATAATTCTTTTTTCAACCAATTTTGTTTCCCAATGAGTGTCCTCCTTAGAAGTAAAGAAATACAACGTCTGTATTTTCTCCAGGTGATGAACCTGCAGATGCAGCTTGACAATGTGACGTCTTTCATGGACGAACACGAGGAGAACTTGCATGACCTTCACTACCATTCCAGGTAACACGCGTGTACTACTACACATGAGAGGACATTGTGTTGACTAACATGCCTGATGCATACCTTTACCCAGCTTTAACCTAAGTCAAATTCTAACCTTAACCCTAAGAGGTCTTCACGGGTCCAAAAATGTTTGCCTGAACACAAAAAGATCCGGAAATAAATCGAGAAATGAACGAAATGTAATGTAAAAAGAATGGGACCCAACTGGATTAACCGTATACATTTTCTAAAGATGATTAACCTCGTGGGGACCAGAGTTTTTGTCTCAGATGGGAGGTGAGTCCTCACATGTGACATTGTGAACCAATGTCACATCCAACCCCACAACATGAATAGAATATGCGTAGATCATACTCACACTCTCGACACACAGGCACACACAGAAAGAGTGTCACCATTCAGGAAACGTAAAAACGTACACTGTAACCTGCAACCATCCTCTTTAGGTACTATGAGAACCGGACAGGTGAGCGCTTCTCTGCATTGGATGGTCGTCTGAACTCCATCTCCATGGAGATCGACACCATCTCCTCCAGCATCAACGCCACCGTCAGCCACGTCCAGAGCATGTACAAGTACATCAACATCGAGAGCTCGTCCTGCCAGAGTCGCATGGGCAGACACACTGAAGATCTGCAGGTAGTAAACACAGAAGATTTCTTTCTTCTTGCTTATGTATCCATTGACAAATATGCACAAACAATGCAGGTTAGAGTTGAAGTCCTGCATAAGGAGAGGTTGTATTTTTAAATGTTTCATAGTATACCACACTCGAAAAGCACCTTTATTTAAAAAACAAAAAAAAGAAATCTGTATATACATGACAAGATTCAAATGTTCTATCTACATCCAACATTAGACACCTGACTGCCAGCTCATGTATTTAATTCAGGGTGAAATGGTGATTGGTTGTCTTTTTTTATGCTCCTTAAATGTAAGTTTGATGACGCATGTGGTGCTGAAGCTTTGGTACTTCAGGACAAAATGATAAAAAGTTAGCTAGTCATATAGCTAGCAAGCATCTTGAACAAGCTTGATATTATTGACAGCAAATATATAACACTAAGCTTAAATGTTAGCTAAAATGATTTGGATTTTTTGACATTTAGCCCAGATTTCTCCTTCTCCTTGTCTTTCGTGCAGAATCTGAACAACACAGTGTTGTTGCTCCTCCACTTGGCCGACACACTGAGACAGCAAAACATGTTGTTGAATGTCCGACTGGAGGTGGACGTCAGGAATCTGTCCATGGTGATGGAGGAATTGAAGCTTGTGGACGTTCACCATATCCAGCTCATAAAGAACTTCACTATAGTAAAAGGTACAGTAGACGTTGTCATATGTGAAACCTATAGGGCTGTAGTCAAACTGAAATTCTACCTGTACTTCAACAACTTGAGGGGTTAAAAAACAGTCAAAGCAGCGCGCACCTGCCCATATTCGTATCATTTGGTAAAATAGAACATGCTGTCGAAACGGGCTGCACCTGCAGTTATATTATAACCAAAACAATTAGGCTTTTTGTTTTTAGAGAAAACATATGGAAATATGCCAAATGTGATATGTTCACACTCAAAGCCTATCGAGTAGTGACGTGCAGGTCCACTTAAATAATACCCGCACCCACCCGACCCGTGATGAGAGCCAACCTGCGCCGCCCAACCCGCACAAACATGTGTTAATGAACCACCCGAACCTGACCCGACCCACAACTTAATCAAATATAGTCGCACAATTGTGTGTGCACTCTCCGAGGGTGAGCCGCATCTCTCACACAGTTATACAGTTTTACAGAACAGTTATTATTCTAAGTAACACCAACGATTGTCAAGAGCATATTGACCCACTGACCAAAAGGTGTCAGCCCTAGAAATGTTTACTTCCTTTTTAACTTAACCTCACCATCCTCGCTCAACAGGTGCTCCTGGACTACCAGGGCCCAAAGGGAACCGTGGTGAGACCGGCTCAAAAGGACCCTTGGGACTGTCTGGGAGTAAAGGTGACCGAGGCCTGATAGGAGTCCGTGGAACTTCTGGAGAGAAGGGTTCTCTTGGGCTCAAAGGAGCTCCTGGTGAATCAGGCCCCAGTGGCAATAGAGGGGCAGTAGGAATCAAAGGAGCTAAGGGGTCTCTTGGCCCGCCAGGACCGCGTGGTGAGAGGGGTCAGAAAGGTGACACTGGCCTCTCCGGTATAGACGGTACCCTAGGAATCACAGGGCCTCCAGGGATTCAGGGTCAGGCAGGACTACCGGGCATAATTGGGCCACCAGGAGCAAGGGGAAAACCAGGGCCAGGAGGGGCGCCTGGACCACCAGGAACCCCTGGACCTCCAGGCTTGCCTTACCCCCATGCCCGAATCAACACCCAGCAGCGAACCGTGACGCCTGCTAACTAGGTCCAAGAGACAGTAGAAAGATGGACGAAGACATGGACCCAGAGGTGATTTGTCCGGTACAAAGAAGAATTATTAGACAGATGAAGGAATATCATCCATTGTGACTAGAGACACAATAAATAATTTCTACGGGATTATGCAAGACAATCAAGAACTTCACGAACAAATGCGACAAATCAAATTTGGGGTGGGGCTTTAAAGGAGGCTTCCCCTGATAATATGACACGGCCACATGAAATGAACCAAGAAGAAATGTAGAAAATAGAAAACAGAACTGAACTGTTGACGAGTGAGAAAGAAGAGTACCTGAGGCCAGAAATGGACTGGGTTTGGACAGAATATAAATATGGTGTTATGTTGGCGAAAACTGCTTTCATACGACACGTGGGTCTCATTACTACTTTTGATGAGTGTTTCTTTGTCCACCAAAGCCAAAAATACCCAAAAACCACAGGCTCTGTCCATATACGACGACTTAGTGTGAGATTTTACCAGAATTAAAAACCTGTTTTAGAAAATGAGACTAACAGGAATTAAAAAAAAACATCTATTATTGAAGTCTTGTCTTGTACATTGAAAGTACTGGAAGAAAAGAAAAGATTGTTGTCAAGCCACCAAAACCTCATGGGGCGTAATAAATAGCAAAAAAAAAAAAAAATCTCTTTGTTTTTACATTATGTACACATTGACTTTTCTGATAGATGGCACTTTATACGTTCTTAAAGTGTAAAAATGTAAAGTTTGCTTATCTTTTGGCATTTCGGAGCAGGTACTCTGGGCGAAGCTGTCATTTTATGATCAGTGTTTGAAGAAGTAAAGTAGCAGAATTCATGGCCTCTGAATTTGCGTTCTGATGACCTTTGTTTTACATTGTATGCAACATTTGTTTCTATTGTTGCTGTAAGAACGAAGAAAGTAACTCTCGGTTTGACACATTTGTGAAAACGTTTTGGGATGTTTGGAGCTGGAGCCTGGAGGTGATTAGCCTAGCTTAGCATAAAAACTGGAAGCTAGGGAAAACAGGTAGCCTGACTCTTTTAAAAGCTCACAAATCAACAACGTATCTTGTTTGTTTAATTCGTACGCAAAACGCTAAGCTTTGCTAATCACCTCCTGGCTCCTTATCTTCTTGGTAAGAAAGAAAATAAGCATATTTCAAAAAAAATGTTGAACTATTTCTGTTAGGAGGTATGAAGGCTTGGAATGACATGAAACTCATGAAGTACAAAATGAATAATAATGTTTGTAAACATGTCAAGTGAGGAAACTAAAAACGCCAAAGTGGCAGTTTGTGTTTCTGCCGCAGGAGTGTCCCATTTGCCTCTAGTTTCTACTATTAACACTTGAGATAGCAGAGTAATGACCTATAAGAGGGTTTGTAGGTCTTATGATACACACATAAATAACCTTTTATATCACAGAAAAAAAACGTCTTACAAAAAGGGAAACTTACTATTTTTGTAAACCTGTGTGTTGTGATGAAATGCGACTGGCTTGCATCGAACTTCAATAAAGCTTTTTTTTAACAGACTTGTTCTTGTCAGTGTCCTGCCGCACTTCCAGAGCAGACTGCTATTGTTGCCCTGTGAGGGAGAAGGAGCGGACATTAATTCAAAACACATGTCAAAACCCCTCCCATTAGATTTTTGAGGTTTGCTTCCACCGACTTGAAGATATTCGATTGTCGAGATTTACCCTGTTGTTATAACATTTACCAAAAATGTAGGGTACGTTTGTCTAAAAACAAGAGTTAACGATGACAAAATAATACTTTTGATTTGCCTAAAATCATCAGCAAACACTTCTATCCTCTTATATACTTTTTAATACTTTTCAGAATATTTGAATGTGACAATCAGAAAACATTAATGTCTGAAACAGGCTTGTGTGGGTGTGTTGTTGTAGAAAAACAGCTGATAACCTCCGTGCAGCAGGCTGCCCTGACCTGCCGGCTGATATTTTCACATTGCTGGAACACGACATGCCTTGTGGGACGTTCGGAACCTGATCTCCAACAAAAAAAACTCCCTTCAAAAATCCACCCAAACCCCTTATTCCTGCAGACCTATACAACTATTAGTTACGAGCACGCAACTTTTGCTCTAAATCACTCGCTGTTTTCACCTCAGACCTCAAAGCTAGGGCGTAAAATTGAAGCAGGAAAATATGGATTATATAAAATCCAGGCTTAGGTTTGTATAGGTCTGATTTGAATGCTTTATTCACACATCAGACGTTCTTCAATCTGACTAGTAAGATTTCTCTTCTGATGCTGAGGGGGACCTCCTGCAGACAAACTATTCCCACATGGGGAGCCATAAATCAATTGTTGGAAGGGGAACCGCATAACAGATGTCGCCACATGCAGCCACAGGAGAGAAACGGAGAGAGAAGAGACAATGGAAGAAAGAGAATCTTTGGAAATGTGGAAAAGACGACGATAGGACTGTAAATGAACTAAAACCCCAAGGTACGAGTAGTAATGACACAATATCATTAATCAATATGATTCTTCTGCCCTCGCTATTCATGTAGGTTACCAGACGGTGATTAAAACGTTAGAGGGAAAAACCTTGTGTATTGTGAAATCTACATCTTCCCAGACTACTTTAGTGTCACTTTCAACAATTTAGCGTAGGCCTATGAATTAGAAAAAAAAAAAAAAAAAGATGTTTCCTGGTCGGTCAAGGGCATTAGGGTTTCCATAAACTTATTTTTAATGTGCATTTGAAAAGCTGTATAGAAAATCGATAAAAAAAAAAAAGTTTTAAGGCTCACTCGAGCTGATTTTTGCCTTTGAAAAAGAGTTGAAGCGCTAAACGAGATATGGAAACGCCTTTGCCGAAATAAGTTTCTGATGTAGCCAATATTTAACTCCAACTTTTGACGAAACCACTCTTTGCGTAGCATAGTTTACTCGCTCCATGGAGACATGCCTCACTCGCTTTTCTTTTTCGCGACATTACAAAATAGAACTTGCCTGGCAAAACCAGTCACAAGGATTTTGGAAGTTCTTCTATTTATTTTTTTTTAAAAGAGTTAAGTGTATTTAAGATGAGGAAACAAGTCTTCAGAGTGAGTGCTTATATTGCTTAGTGTCTACTGGATGCAGGGAGAAATGTTGGGTTTTGTTTCCTGTGGACATTTGTTGCATGTTTCAAGAGTCTGATTGTATTTATTAATTATGTTGTTGCATTGCATGGTTTCAGTACATGTTTGCATGTGTTTTTAGTGCACGGTTTAGTGTGTGTAGTGTACAGTTTTAACCTGGCGAGTTTCTCAAAGTTAAAAGCAAAAAGGCTGCACACGCCAAGAAATTAATTAATGCTGCTTTAACAGTGAAAAGGTTTCAGTGGAAGATTGACAAAGCTACAGGTATAAAACACGACAATACATTTGTACAACTTCTCCAAATCCTGAGCATGACATTGCATTTTTTTGTTTGTTAGAAAATACATACCTCAGCATTTCATCTTTTCAAAAGGCCTTTTCCAGCCTCAGCACCATCCAGATCATATCAGTATCAACAACATGCAATGATTTATGTTTCAGATTGTCAGCCCGCCATCAAACTGAGGTTCCCTTGAGTAATATGGGGGCTGCGGGGAAACGAGGCCTGTTTACATTGGCAGGAATCACTTGTTAATTTCGGTTTGCCCTGTACACCACATGCTTACAAACAAGGTATATTTTAGAACTTTAAAATGGCCAGAGGTCACTGAGGGGGATTTTTTGGAGGAGGCTAATTATTGTTTTTCTACTTATTATAGTGGCTCAGCATCTCTAATCCTAGAGGGGGAAGAAAAAAAAACACCATAAATGTTCATCGAAAGACGAAAATCTCCATAGTGTCATCTTTTTGGTGACTCAGGAGAGCAGCAGTGACTTATTGTGGGTTTTGAAACGGTTTAATCAACCTGAATGTTGTATAATTACTTTGAAACTACAGCAGCGCGTGAAGTCAAAACATGGAAATCTCCAACATGCACGGAGAGACAGAGAGTCAAAGGAAGTGAAGTAATACGTGTGAGAAGTGCGGGCATGGTGTGCTATAGCCGTGGTAAAAAAACACCAGACCGAGCCAGCACAAACCCGAATGCCAGATGTGCTTTCTGGAACCAGCTCCGACTTTTCCAGGTGGAATAAATTTCACTCCTTCGTGTAATTCTCTCACCCCAGAGGCAAAGCAACAGGCTGAGAGCTCTAACTTCATAATTTATTTTTCTCAGTCATTAATGAGCGGGATGTAACGCCTCTCTCCCTCTTTCCACGTGAACACTAAAAGGCTGAAACACTAAAAGTGTATTGAGTGGCTGTGATGCACTGTAATGGAGTAATGCACCCCACAGGACAACTTTCTGCTGACTCATGATCTGATGTCATGCCTGCACATGAGTTAGAGTTGAGTCTCATTTCACATAACAATCACTTCAATAAAGATGCTTTAAGGAACGTTGAGAAAATCATTATTAATCAAACCATTGGCTGTTAAGTGAGTGACATTACATTACAATCCTATATCATGTTTAGATTAATGTCACCGTCTGTAATGTTCCCATATTTAATTTGGACCATTGGCTCCATGATGCTGACTGACTTGCAGTTTGTAAATTAGTTTATCAGCTAACGCTACGAAGCAACCGACGCTGGATCCGTGCAGCAAAGCTAAGTCAGAGCTAACGAACATTAGCTAACTTTTTTTTTAATATTTCATGCTTTCTCTCTTGTGTAATTTCAGTCACGATGACATTAACTCTGTCAGGAGTGGTAGGTGGCACACACAGAGACATTACCTAACCTGGACCAACACACACACACGCACGCACACACACACACACACACACACACATGCACATATACATATACAATTTGAGACGTTAGCTAACTGACTGACTTGACAGGACCCCAAAGAGCTCATTATGTAGACAGCTGTAAAAACACACTTGGCCTTTCACTCTGGCTCAGGTAACCATTAGTGTGTGTGTGTGTGTGTGTGTGTGTGTGAGAGAGAAAGTAGGTATCACACCTGCTGCAATGTGTGTAGTGAGTCAGCAACTAACTGTGAAAATAAATAGTGGAGTATTTGTGCCTGTGATTGAAATGATGAAATTGTGATTGCAATGGTGACGCTGAAGTTCAGGCTCCAGTCGTCACATCTGTCAGCACAGCTGTGCACTCACGAGTCACATGACTGAGTCACAAATCTGATCACTTGACATGAGAAAATCAAAAAAGACTTGATCTCCATCACCAGTGACTCGTGACTTCACTCAGACTTCAGCCTTTTCACGTCAAAACACTTGATACCTTCCCCCACATTAAAAATTAGGTTATTTAAAAAAAAAAGAAAAAATGCCACAAATCAATTAATTATTTCCCGAATCAACTAAACCTTAACGCTATTCACTCCCAGCAAGTCGACACGTAATTCCCCAGATCCACTTTGTTTGAGCTGACAATTAAGAACTCCAGTTGATAGCAAAAGATTTCATTTGCGTACAAAAACTATGCAGCGGTCAACAAAAAAAATGAATGGCAGTATGCAAAACGTGCGTCATTGAAAATGTCATTAGGCTACATTTCGCATTTGAACTTGTTTGGGATTCGGAACACAAAGTTAAAGACTTGGGACTTGACTTGAGTGCAAAGATCTAAGACATGCGTAACAATTACTTGGTCCCACCTCTGCCTAAGAGACAAAATATAATCATTGATCAGTGCCTCCCAAAATGCACACTGAATTAAGGTAAGAAAGGAAAGAAATGACTTGGAAAAAAAGGGGGAAAAGTGTTCATCAAAATGATTGTGGGCTGCTGTTATCCACAGGTTGGCGGCACACTGGTGTTACTGTTCCCCTCGTTGTATTCTCAAGATATTGAGTTGAAGAAAGAGGCTCTGGATAGACCTCCTGAAGCGCTCGAGTTCTCAACTTGACTCAGTGTTTGCGTTGGCAGGGGCTGTAGCGAGGACTGTGAGGACTCACTCGGTGCACAAAGGCGACTGCAGAGTCACGACAGTCTGAACCCCGTCTGTTTACTGAGGCGCTTCACAGGAGTGGGTCTGGTCCTTGTTTATCCCGTCAGAGAATAACTAGATGGATTCTTTGTAAGTCTACATGTCCGGGAAGAAAGATCCATTGGTTTGTTTTAAAGAAATACTTCAACATTTTCAGTAATATGCTAATTGATTATTCTATTGTTTCTCTTTGTTTACACTTACTTTTTGATTTCACCTATTTGAAGCTGATGTACTTGCAAGATTCTCGCTGTTTGCAGTCGTATCCTCGTGACTGTTTGCACTTATTGTGAGTCGCTTTGAACAAAAGCATCTGCTAAATGAACTGTAATGAAATGTAATTTATACCTTTTCAACATGTGGCTAGAATGCGTCTGGGATTTCAACCTGTCTTGAATGCATTTGCACTTTATTTTTTTTAGATAAGACAGCTATTCAATCCTCCCACAACACATGAAGTGACACCGTCTCACTGATCAGGTCCGTTTACTTCAGCCAGATTTCACGTCTTTTTTACCGACTCTATATATATGGAATATACTGCATATGTATGCAACTGTGTGGAAAGATACAGTCAATATGATGGAGAGCTGGTCAAAGAAAAACAAAACATAAATGCACAAAAAAAGTGGAGTTTGCAGTTTACCTGACTCGCCTGCAAAACAGCTTCCTCCAGACGCTCTGAAGCTATTTCAATAAGTAACTTAACATTTCATACGGAGACGAAATTAAAGTATAACATGTTTGTTTGCTTTGCATGGCAGCAGGGGAAAGAATGAGGTCTTGTATTATTGTAACCATGTGTTTGGAGTTTGGAGTGAAGCTGCAGCCTAATGAGGAAGATTATTCTGCAGTCACCGGCCGGAGAACATTGGCTGATTTGTTTTCCTCCACTTTATTTTTGGCACGTTTCATCCAGCGTGTCCCGTACTGGCTCCAGAAACTGTCGTGTGAACTGAAATACTTATTTTATTGAGTGGCTAATTCCAATAAAATGCTTCGTCCCGGTTATTGAAGCCTGGCGAGAAATCGCAACGAGTAACGCCTCAGAAGCATAAATCTGAACATTAAGCAACACATGTGCGGCCGATTAATCCGCATAAAAATGTGAGAGCGTTTTTCCGAACAACAGAAAAATGAATTATTGTAATAACACGGTTAGCTTTGGTATTTTCAAAACTGCTATTTAAAAAAAAATAAAACCCATGTCCAGTTGTGCGTCAACGTTTCTGTAAGTTTCAAGACGCTTTGCTTGGTTTTGTCGGTGGAAGAGCTCCCGGGATTTCTTTGTTCTCCAGCTTTGCCAAACAACGAATTTGAGTGTAATAGCTAAAAGCTTCGGGGTCCTGGATATCGTCATTGCAATTTAGCAGCAACATGACGGTGGTCTTGTTGTGGGCTGGTGGGTTTTCTCTCATTGCTTCACTTGTTTTGTAAGACAGTGTGTTTGAGTCATGCAGCGCCCACATGGCCGACAGCTGTGGTCACCGAGAGGACGAGACGGTTTCTGAACATTAGAAACCAGTAATTTGATTTTGAAATAATAACATATTTTTCTTCTGCTTCGCCGTCCTCTATAAAGCTTTGTCGTCTCATTCGCAAAATGCTCCTGACGGCTCATCGATGAACCTTCAAAAGCAATTTTGCACTGATTTACCACACGTCAGCGATTTGTAGAAACAATACAATTTTACTCCACGTTTTATCAATAAAACCTTTCCCCCCCCGGTCCATTATGTTTGTCTTCAAGCTTGTGTTTCCAAGTCCTTGCATTCAGCGTCACTACAGAGAATAAAACTAGAGTTGAAAATAAACAGTGGCAGACTTTTCTTTATCCAACTGAGTGCAGCAGTGGAAGACTGAACCATGAGAATCCAATTAAATGAGTTTGTGTCTTTAAAGTTGCCTTGAAATAAAAATAGATTTTGCTTTTATCACATACGTATTGTGCAGGTCGTCACCTATACGTCTGTACCCGGCCCAACGATGACAGAAAAGGTTGGTAGGTAGGTTGGTAGGTATTCTGCATGGTATTTTAGAGTTTGTCCTGGAAAACGATATGAAATGTTGATGACTCCTGCACTGCGTGTACTAATAACTACGAACAGCTCAGGGTGAGCCTGCGTCTCTCCTTCACCAGCAATGCCGGATACAAAAACACAACTTCTTCGTGGTCGTCTTCTTCCTCCTCATTCAGCGCTATTGGCTAGTGTTAGCGCCGATCAATATCTGCCACAGGTCCCTCCCGAGCTGACTGTGTTTACAGGAATGACGTGAATATGGGGAATCCAATAGCACTCTGCTAGCCGTTTCATCGGAACTGTAAAGCTGCACTTTTAAATGTGTTTATATTATAAAATTGATCAAATTCTGTGTAATGTGAAAGGTGACACCTCTGGTGACAAACTGTGGGTAAAAAGACACCGAATGGCACTCGTAGAGCGCAGACCTCCACCACGGCTAACGGTTCATCCACGTGCTCCTCGGAGAGTCCCTAGACTTGTGTGTTCGTGAGCTTTAAGTTGTGACGTGGAAACAACATGGACGCTACAAAGAACAGGTGTTTTAACAACACGTTGATAGTTGTTTCTAAATTGCTGTTTTGACTTGAGGGAGCAATTCACATGAATTTTCCCTGTTTGGGAACTGATTTCTCTGATTTTTCCCACACCACATGAATGCAGCACAAATGTCGCCATGCTTACATAAGTGAAACATAATAATAATAATAATATTAACATTTATCCGCCCCGTGATTTGGATTCTGCGTTTCCTTTCAGCTCCGTATTTGTTTTTGTTTAAAGACCCACAACTTTACTGCTTTGGTTTTATTTTCTATTTTTTTGGAGGTTAATTTACCCAAAAGAATGTTCTGCTTCTTTAAATCCGCACCCAACGCATGACCCTGTGCAGACACACGGTCAGACCCTTGGTTAACCCTCATCCAGTGTTTTTGGGAGGAGCCGCAGTATAAAATCCTCCCCTCATTTCCCTCCATGTGTTTAGAATAACACAAGTGCAGCTGCTCACATCACTTAAATCCGCTCTCTCGGCTCTCTGTTTTATTTCAAGTGAAGCAGTGCCTCGCTCCTTCAGCGCAGCAGCTCTGCTAGAGGAGGGATGTTTTCCATTACAGATCTAAATAACCTCTTCCCTTTGTTATGTAACCAGGCTCCATTAATCTGTGTTCTACCACACAGTAATGCTGCCCTTACACATTTAAAATACACATTACCAGAGACGTACATGTGCATAACATTGAGAGGAAATAACGAGCTAATACTATGCATTTGTTGTACAAAAGAATGACTGCTGATTCATGAGAAACGGAGAAACTGGTCGTCCTCTACAGAAGCCCTAAACGGCCAAAATTCAAACATTTTATTTCTCTTCGTTTCCCCCTGATTACAAGTTAATTTTATTTCTTTTCTTGAGTTATTTGTGCCATTATGTGGAGAAAACAAGTCATGTTATTACCTTTCAGTTATAAAACATTGTTTTCTCGTGATCTCGAATGAACTATGTCACTGTCTTCAGGAAGTCTCGAGAAAATGATCTCGTTATCGTGACATCTAAAAGGATTTGTGCAGATGTCTCTACCTACTAGTGTCTGGTCAAGACACAAGAGTAACACATGAAACTCATAGTAGAAAAGTGTCTCTGCTAAGAAACTGGTGATTCCTTTTTATTTAGAACTAAACGATGCAATTCAGGCACAGTGTGAACGAAATATTGAATCTATAAATGAAGTCTCTCTTTGACAATTCTGACTCTGGGGAGGAAATTGCAGCTAAAATCTTATCTAAAACTGCAAAAACGAGTAAAAAGTAAAAAACAAAACAAAAAAAAAAAACATTGCTACACTTGTTGTGAAGCTGTAAATGTGACCTTCAAGGGTTCGATAGCAGCTGTACAACTGTGGGTTTGAAGGAGTCAGGGGGTCCATGAGGCAATCAGAGATAATTATGGGATGTTTATAATGTCATTGCCTGAAACGCATGTAAACATGTACGCACACGCAACTTGCCGCCCACACAACACACTCCTAACTCATTCACTCGCGTAAACAGAAAATTAAGACACAAGTTAGAGGCAGATCCCTCTTATTTGGAAATGTTTTTTTTATAGGGTATTGAAGCCTAAATTTTCTAGATTCTTAAGAGCTCAAAGTATTTCTATCCAGAAGACTCTTTTATTCTTCAGGGTGATGAGTTTCCACTGAAGGTCTCCCTTGCAGAAAGGCTAATGGCGTCCTAAACGCCGCCCTTTTCTGCCGCTAATTCTTTCTGTGTTGCATCACAAATCACATTTTCCCTCTTTATATTCCAACAGCTTCTTCTCGCTGTCCGAACATTCCTGTTACAGACTCGCAGGAAAGCTCTCCTCCGAGGCCTCAGCAGACCTGGCTCCCATTAACATTTGGAAACCGTTCAGATATTTATATCTGCGATTGATCGAGAGCGGCTGTTTACCCCAGGAGCCTGCTGAGAAGTCACGAGTAGAACTGCTGACACTTCCTCGACTCGAACTGACGCTCCAAGAGGATTAAAGGGAATGTTGGCCAACGTCTTTTTGGCCCCTGCCTGACCCACAGAGGCTTCATTATGCTGTCAGGAAGTAGTAGTAAATGAGTGCTCAAGGGTCCTTCCTATCATATCGGAGGTGCACAATATTCACACATACTGTACATGGAAGCAGAGAGAGGGAGTATTTTATGGGTGGAAAGTTTGTGGTGCTTCTTTGGACTATCTGGATTTACTGTTCTGAAACATCAATCCATCCATCAAAACAGAAAATGTAATTACAGACAAGGTTTTGCAAAAAAAAAAGAAGATTTTTGTGCTTCTTTTCCTATCGCTGTGATGCATTTAAGTACTGCAGCAACATCCAGTCTGCAGGAGGAAACAACATGTTTTTCAAACCACCACATAGTATTTCCTTAAAGTTGCTTTACTTTGCGACATTTCATTTCAGAGTATTGATGATTGATTGATTGATGACAGGGAATGATAGCTGTGTGCAAAATAGAAACATTTGTTTTAAAGACGATATTTATTTCTCTATTATTTCTCTCGTTCTAGGAATCTCATGGATCAGACAGATAGACCTTAATTACCATTTAATCTATTTTATTTTATTTTTATTATAGCGTAGATATGCCGTGCAACAAAGAACTGAGTGGCTATGTGGTGTGCACCTGAACAATAGCTTTTTTAATTTTTTTATTCTAACCTCTTTAACGCACTGTGTTTGTTTGAACAATTATAAATATGATTTGGGAATCATGACTGATTGGACCACGTTGCAGTCAGTTCAGTTTGTGTCTGCAGGAGGGAGATATAAAACCTGTGCTATGTAATCATTCTACATATCAGAGCCCACCGAATGTGAGAGAGAATTATTTTATAACACGGTTCATCAGGTGCAGAGCCACAACTCAGCTGATGTTTCTTCTTTAGTGCAGGAGATTGTAGTTTCGCACGGATGGAGTATTGCCTAAGGACATGACACTAATTATAGTCTGGCGTCCTTTTCTGGGTGTCGAGATGAAAAACAAAACGTGTATGTTGGTTGAAAATAGTCTTTGTGGATCGTTTTAATAATCTTAGAAAGTAAAAAAAGCCAACAATTTAGCGTTGCACTGCTTAAACATTGTCGGACTCACGGTGGACAGTTAACTAAATGTATCAAAGTCAATTCAGCAGAATCAGAGTTCTCGTCTATTTCATTCTTGTTCCTTGTAAAAACCTGCCGCCTACATTCCCCCCGTGCAGCGGGACCACCGCTGAGATTGGGATTTGTTACGTGCATGTAGCCTCCAGCCTGTGGCCGAGAGGAGGAGCCTGCTGCAGAAGGTTAACTCGCTTCTCTCTGACGCCACACCCCCGGATTTAGTTTCATCTTCAAACATTTGTCCTCTGCTGGGCCGTTTACAAGGTAACGGTTAACAGTTATTGTTGCCAGGTAACAGACCTTTAATCTGTCTCGATGTGGACATTAGTTGGACATGTGGACACGTTGCCCTCTGAAACAAATGAGGGGCGACCTTTTTGGACCCCTCGTGGGTGACTGGTTTGCAGGCACGGTGAAGCATGTCTGTATGCAAGGAAACACACACACACACACAC
>CALSCE010010644.1:4383598-4409042 GCA_943593645.1 Bovichtus variegatus
AAATACCTCCAAAAACAAAGTTAAAGCTAGAAGGGCACTTGGGCAGCGCAGAGCTCCGCTAAGGCCTTTTCCATAAGTGAAAATAATTTGTCCTGCCAGATTTAATGTTTTTTTTATTTGGCCCATGCTTCACCCAAGATTCAGAAAAATTGGGCCAGAAGTTTTCCCACAATCCTGCTGACACACAGACAAACTGAAAACATGACCTCCTTGGCAGAGGTAATAACACATTTTATCAGCTCTTATGCAAATGAAAAGTTTACAGAAAGAACACATAAGGACGATATAAAGTTAGGAAGCAATCAAAGGGAAAATTGCTCAAAAATAACTACGAATGAAATAAAACAGGCAGTCAAACAAGGTCAAGGAAAGAGGAATATATTTCCACCATCCAGGTCAGTATATGAGCCGGTCGGGCCGACGCCCTGCACCACAGAATGAGACTTTTCTTCCTCGCTTGTTCAGGTGAAAGTCTTCACTAACACACTGTTTCTGGAAGCCGGGATTAAAGGTTTTCCATTGGAGAGCGGCCATTATGGTAGACCAGACAGTGACCTCTCACTGTGACCCAAGTGGAGTTTTAGAGGCCAATACTGAAGTTTTTTTTTTTCCATCATTTATTTACTATCATATATTATAAATGTAAAAATAATAATCAGCTGAAATCATAACTGCAGTGAGGTAAAAGTAGCAGTGAAAGTAGAGAAGAGAACTGGCACATTAATGCTAGTCAGAATAATAGCAGTGTTGGTCATTTATATGGCAGTAGCAGTGCAGGAGTAATACAGTGTACTTAGCCTGTTAAGACGTCTTTTCCCAGCATGCTTTGCAGCAGGTGACCATCTGGGATCCTCATGACTCATGTTTTCCAAACAGACCTGAGAGCAAATACAGCCTCAGCTATTTACAATGGATTCCCAACATTTCTTCTAAAACTTTTTTTTTTTTTTTTTTTTACAGCTTTAGGATAAAACTACTAACTTGCTCCAGTGCATCGTGGGAAAAACAACTCTTATTAGGCAGAATAATTTCCTGCTCTTACAGCAGTAAAATACTGGAAATGAGGACGGGGCCGGCTGACTTCGGGGTCCAGTAAAAAGCTGAACGACACACACACACATATTGAAGTTGTGAATTATGAGAACCGTGGGTGTTTGGCAGGACATCTTGTCATTTCTCCCCATAAATATGAAAGTAAATGTCAGGGACAGAGCTGGACCTGCTCCCTGCCGGGGGAAGTCTGTACTAATTTGCCCCCACTGTCAATGCCAACACTTTTATTGTGGCTGATTGGCCCGGCCCCCCGACCCCTCGCCCCTTTCGCAAATTACAGTGTCTGTTGCCAGTTTTTTTTTTACTCTCCCGTCATTTTTATTTCAGAAGCTGTCATTCATCTTCTGTCCTGCTGGCAGTCTTCAGTGCTTTTTCCACCTTTTGCCATCACATCACACTCACACTCGCACTCACCTGCACAGCCGCTCCACATGCTCTCACCAGCTCCCCAGTATATTTACCTTCAGCAGAACTTCCCCCAGACTTTTATCCTCTTGTTCCCGGCTTCTTATGACCCATTGATCGCATTTTTATGACTTTTTTTTTTTTTTTTTAGGAGCAGAAAATGGAAATACTCCAGTAAAGTTCAAGTACCTCGAAGTTTTACTTGCATTACTGCACTTGTTTACTTTCCACCACTGCCCGTGAGGCCTACAAAGTACAAGTTACTTGAATCAACAAACAAACCTTAATGGATTCAGTTATTGCTTTCTTATGAATCAGCTTTTGTGCATTTGGACAGGCAATAATAAACTCAGTACAATAAGTCCTATGAAACTCTTTCTATGGTGGAAACATACTTGTATTAAATACCCACACAAATATATATATTATTATATATTATATTCTCTTGCTCTTGTCACGGCACAGGTAGTACTGGTAAAATAATTAGTTTTAGGTGACGGGGATTTAATCACGTCAAAGCCTCATGTCTGTACCAGCTCCTACTGCAATTTTAGAATTCAAAGCTCGAGATGTGAATATGTTCTATTTTAGGAACAGTTACTGCACAGAAAACCTCAAGTATGGATATACTGTAATCCCCACAGCTACAGGAACAATTATATAGTTTGGCTTTGCAGCTTTAATGACCTATAAAATACTATTCTTGCCAATAATTGTGGCAAGACTTTGTATATGAAGTGACTTTGTGACAGGAAGTGCTTCTGATTTATTTTCCATACGAGCGAGCCGGCAGACAGTTTCTAATTAGCTGGTGGATTCCACAGTTTCTCCGTCACAAAGAAACAACAAAGCGAACTCCAGACACCAGTTTGACTTCCACAACAAGTAGAGCAAAAACATTCTTATTTTAAGACACGTTTTACACCAAAGGTCAGACTGATGTATGTGAAAAAGCACAGCGAAGCAGGACATTGGGATTTCAATGCATCTTATAGCATAAGAACTCTCTTGTCTTTAGGTGGAATTGCAAAAAAAAAAAAATTTTTTTTTTTACGGACACTTAATCACTTGAGTCCAAGTCTCTTTTTAAACCTTGGTGAAGTTTCTGCACCACCTTGTGTTGAAAGAACAGACTTCAAACTGAAACCTGAGACTTCACGTTCAGTGATCTCTCGTCGCCTGAATTAAATAAAGTTAAATGATTCACATAACATGCAAGAAATATATTTGGATTATCTTTCGTACAGTATGTACTGTGTGCATTTTGGTTTTCATTCTGTGACTTTCTCATAAAGTAAAAGTTCTAATACCACATCACAAAGTGACACCTTCACACTGCTTTAATAAAGTAAAGTAAATTAAAGTAATAAAGTAGTAAATGATCACGCTTAAGGAGCTGGAACCATAACCATTTTTGCATTTAAAATTAGGATTCATAAAATAGTTGCCTATTAATTTTAGTAATTTCAGCTCTTATTGTATATACTGTTGGGTAGTTTAATGTAAAAACAAGGCATCGCACTTTTAAAACTCTTCATGTGTTGTTTATGTAAAATCTTGATTTGTAAAGTAACTATATATATAAAAATGTAGCGGACTAAAAAGAACAGGACTAGAAGTATAAAGTGGCATAAAATAATAATACTCAAGTTAAGTACAAATACCTCAAATGTGTACTTAAGTACAGTACATAAATGCACTTAGATACACTGCAATTGTTGAATTTAGTGATACATGTCATGAAGATATGTAGCATGACTCACAGGTTTTCTTTCAGTAATATAAGTTAGAACAAAATATGGGAATAAAGTGAACTTTTAACTGAGCAATAAATAAAATAAATCTCGTGTTTAAAAGCTGTCTCTCGTCTAATTTTTCGAGCCATAAACTTTGCACGAAACAAAGGTTTTGCTGGAGATTGTTGTGTTTACATCTTTGCAGGATTAAAACCAGTCATCACGCTCCTTCCAGTAAGGTCTGACTCGTCAGCAGAGTGGGAGCTGAGTCACTGAGCAGCTGGAGGCTGAGAGGACAGTAAAGAGTGGAAACCTGGCCGCATCATAAATTTTTTCTATTTTTTTATAATATGTTAAAGCACAGTTTTAGTTTGACACTAAATGTTTCGCATTAAATGATGATATTGTATATTTTTGTAAAAAAAATAAATAAATGTGCACATACTCAAAAATACATGGAATACATACTCATTTTACTGGTGAAAGTATTATAGGTTTACTATCATATCCTCGCTGTGCAGGACTCAATACTTTATTTTCCACTTCTAGTTGAGATTTTTACTTGACAAATATCTGATTTCCAAAGAGTCGATATTTTTAATAAATGCATGGTTTTATCTTTATGGTTCAGCAAGTGGTGCGATGCATAGTTTGACCTTTGACCTTCTAAAAAGGGCTGCAGGCATTACAATCTATTTATGAACATACATTAACATTTACAGCTGCAGACTGGATGGATGATTGTGAAAAACGTTTATCAATGAAAAAAACCAAACATTTACATTGATTGATTGAAAACGGCGTTCTAACTTTTGATTGAAGCCTTATTAGAAAATGAGAAACTCATGACACTTTATTTATGTTTCTGCAGAATTAGTAGTTTATTAAAAGATGGGAAACTCACAAGCCTCTATTGATGATTTAACAATAAATGACCCCAACCCAAAAGTTCCTCTTATCAATATATATATACATATATATATATATATATATATCTATGAAGCATTATTAAATCATTTTCATTTATTATTTATTTATAATTACATTAGTTACAATTTATAAATCTTTTTAAGAGTCACTTACTCACTGAAAGCCAGAGACTTACTCTTACTCACATCTTCATATTTATTTATTATAAGCCTATAACACTGATTCATCTCTGTTCATCTTATAATCATCTTTTGATGATATGACTGTAGAATAAACAGCCTCAAATGCTGTAAATGAATAACATGTATCGGATCATTCTGGTTGTTCTTGTTCGTTGTTCCGTAGTAGATGTTCAGCCTGCAAAAAACAAAACATTAGATATCAGCTGCTGCATCAATTTAATTGATATTTAACAAAAGGCACCTTTTGCTCAATATAAGAAAGTCAACTGTGTAAATACCAGAAAGTCGACGGCGTCCTCTGGTTTGATTTTGGAGCACTCTAACATGGCCTCGGTGAGCGAGGGCATCACATACTTCATCAGATAGTTCCTCAGAGGAAGAGCGTGAGCCTCCAGCAGCTCGCTCTCCTGACGCGCCACCTCGGACACGTTCTTCTGCTAATGAATCAGAAAATAATGAACTTATAGCACTTTTCAAAACAAAGTTACAAAGAGCTTTATAAGACAAAAAAAAACAATGGTAGACAACTGTGATAAAAACATTTTGACATAATAATTATTAAAATACAAGTTTAGAGAACGCTGTTGTGTATAGAAATATGTTTAAAGAAGTGACTTAATGGACAACAGCGACTTCAGGCCACAAACCCTGTGAGAGCACATTTATAAAGAAATCTGTTTTTCAAAGGGATTTAAAGTGTTCTGCATTTATAAAGTGCTTTTCCAATCTTTGTGATCCCTCAAAGTGCTTTACAACACGTCAGCATTCACACACATTCACACACAGAGTCACAGCCGGCCTTAAAGGAGGATAAGGAACTCTCCAGTAAAGTCCGCCTTCTTTCTTTCTGCTCCTCTTTTGGGATTATATCATCTGTGAATGTATACCACAACACTTACCCACTCCTCATACTGAGCAGCCATCTCAGCCAGTGCCGCTTCATTCCTGCGTTTCTTCTCGGCAGCCTGTGCAGCCAGTTTCTGTTTCCTCTCTTCTTCTTTCTTCCTGTCCTCCTGCTCCTGCTCCTCTGGACTCAGGCCATAGTTCCTGGGAACCCCCACCATCTCTGTGATCTTCTTCATTACATCTGTGTACTCCGGGTCCCCTGTAATAACCTCTGGAGAGGAACAAGACACACGTGCTGTAGAGAAACGGAGCTTACAAGCCTCCCTGCAAAACATCATGTTGTTTGTAAACTATGAGATTGATTTATGGCACACACAAAAAAAAAAAAAGCGTTGCTGTCTTCCTTATTTGCCAGATGCTGGAAGGAAGTAAAAGATTAAAGGAATCATCACATCCAGCATGTTTATTCTTGTCATTAAAGGATCAGTTTGACAGTTTGTGATATTCACTTAAAGGCTTTTTTCCCTCAAGAGTGAGGTGAGAAGATCGATACCACGCACATGTCTGCACGGTGGAGCCAGCAGCTGGTTAGCTTAGCTTAGCATAAAGACTGGGAACAGGTGGAAAAAGCTAGCATGGCTCTGTCTTAAGGTTACACAATCTGTGTACTAGTACTGTACCTCAAAAGCTCATTGACTAACATGTTATATCATGTTTGTTTAATCCATCAAAAACTGACACGTCAAAATGATGATTTCCAATTTTACTGGGATGAGCAATTGCCAGATGACAAAAACAATAGTCTGCCCCCCCCAAAAAATTTTTTTTAAAGAGTCAAAAAAAACAAGCTACTTGTGTTTATTATTGAGCTTTAGAGCTTTTTACTGCACAGATATGAGAGCGGTATCACTCTTCTCATCTAACTCTTAGCGACAACATGAATAAGCATATTTCCCAAAATGCGGAACCATTCCTTCAAACAGAAAACTGATAAGCGACATGCTGTTTGAAAAGTGAATCAGAGAAGTTTACAAAGAACTGTGGCAACTACAAAAAGTCTAAGACATTGGTGACATTTTCTACACCTGAGATCTTTTTAAACATTCTGTTAAACACTTGTCATTCATGCATTCTGCAAGAACGGTTTTGTTTTTTGTTCACGGTCTAATATCAACTAGTTGTCTTTGAGGACAGTACCAATATGTTCCGGGTGAATCTCAAGCTCATCGAAGTAGTCCAGCAGGGTTTCCTCAGCGCCACTGAGATGTCTGTATCTCTTCAGGCGAGGGTGAAATTCCTCCTGGGTGCAACGCATTCTCTCAGCCACGCTCTGCGGAAGCCCCCGAGCTCTCTTTGTCAGAAAGTCATCCGTCGCATTGAGGGCAAAAACATGCTCTGCAAAACATAAAACAAGTAGAGTAAGGAAGTGCAGTTAGTAGAACTAAGGTTGTTTTGCATATGATTCCCAGAATCACGTTCGTGGCCTGCGATGCTGTAAGAATTGAAGCTCTTCCACCTTTGTGGTAAATGAGAGTAATGAGTACATCAACAACCTGGAGTGATCTTCTTGTTGCATGAAGGTGTTTTGGGCATCGAATCCTGGTTCTCCGTGTCCTCATCTGAATGTTAAAAACACCACATCAGTTCAATCGATAGTACGTGGAATAAGCATCATACAGTAATTAAACGAATGGAATGAAACTCACCAGAGAACATCAGCTTTGCGTGCTCATACGTCTCGGGGAAGCCATCGAGAACAAATCCTTGATTCCTGCATGGCCTTGAATTCAGCTTTTCTTGCAAAATGTCAAACACTAGATGATCAGCCAGTCGACCTAAAGGACCAATGCAAACGTTTGAACCTAAAGTGAAGAGACTCTCTATGCAACAGCAACCTATCAATAATCCAAACAGACATACCAAATGCAGAGGTCTCAGGAAAACGATCCTTTAAAAATGATCACAACCCCCCTGGCCCAGATTGTATTGTAGGACAGTTTTGGCAAGGAAGGTAAAACGTTCTGTATTGAATAAAGGCTCCAGGTGACAAACACTTTTCTTCACATTACACTGACTAAACATCAATTTAATAACTTGCCACTTTCTCTCTTTTATTATCTTATAGCATTGTGGCCAACAGATTTATTGTACACGTTTGAAGTGATCCAAAGGCTGCTGCTGTCAAACATCCAAACCACAATTTTTTTTTATTTCAATAAACCAAAAAGATGTCGTTCTTACTTCGGGTTGTGGTTCTTTCACTAACCTGCATTCATGGCCATGCTTTTGCCAAAATGTTCCAGTTTTTTCTGTGCAGCAGCCGCTACGTCTTCGTCGACATCTTCATGGTGAGCTCCGCTAACTATCCCCTTCTGTAGCATATGGAAAGAAACGTAAAAAATAAATGAACAATGAGTCTGTATTTTTCATACATCATTGTTGCCCTGCAAAACATCTTCATTACAACTCAATTTTCAAAGAGGAACTTCCACAAGAGGGCAGTATAATTCCTTTACTTACATGACAGCATTGAGAGAAAAATTAAATCTTTCTGCAATCTTTCCTTTTATTTTACTGACCAGTTGTGAAATCTTTTCCTCGACGACCTCTCTCATCCTGATGTGATGTATTTGGTAATGACTGCAGAGCTTCTTTGCAACGGTTGTTTTACCCACAGCTGGCGGTCCAACCACGCAGATTCTGATTGGCTGAGGAAATAAATGGAAAAAAGGAACTCATGGCAGCTTTTATCAGGTATCAAAATAGCTTTGACCCCGAATACCCCCATTAAGGTTTGCATTGTTGTGGATTACTTTACAGACGTACTGAATCCGGACATACTGTCGACCAGAGTGACAAAAATGATCGAAATACAATTAAATCTTTCCTGCTATCTGTATTTCACACTCACAAGGAGCTGCCTGGCGTCCTTGTATTCTTCCACAATGCTCGCCATGTTTTCAACCATCCCAGCTGCAGAGGTCCAGCGAACACTGAAGGAGTCTTTTATGACAAAAGCATCCAGGCGGAGGTTGATATTTAGGTACTCCAAATCCTCCGGCTGAAATGAGAGATAAAATATCAAGGCTTGTACACACAGTATGTTTTAGATTCAATATTTACTGGTAGAATTTGCAGTCATGTTCAATAGAGTGGCGACAACGTTTCCATACAAGTATCTAGAGCCTCTAAAGCTGGAAACAACTCAGATTGTGTGGGTTGTACAAATGTATATTTGTGATCATAAATAACTCACTGAAAGCTGAAAGAGAAAAACTGAAAAACTAAATCCAGTCCTGCTTTAATTATGTCAGAGAGAAGAAATGTTCAAGGGGGTAACACATAATCTGATAATAATAGTAACCTATGTTTTATTCTATAATAATGATTGATGCATCTATGATATTATATTGTACTAAAGCTTCGTTGGGTATTCACATTTTAAAGAGTCTACAAATCTACAGATCTATAGAGAGAAACTTAATTGTAGTCAGAAGAACTAACTGCGTATATATATATATATATAAAACAATCACAAATGTAGAAAGACTTGAATCTGCGTGTTGAGCGATAATCATACTGTACCTTGAAAGCCTTCATGGCGATGGCGTCCTGCTCTGGTACTTTGTTAACTCTTCCCGGCCCAAGTGTATCACTTATCATCTGGAGTATTAAGAGTCACAAATAAGAATTTTTGCAGGCACTTTCTTTTTCTTTTTTGTCATTTCGTCTTTGCAATTCACAGTAGAATAGTGATAAGAGAGACCAGAACAATAACATTTGTTGTCAGTTTTCTTTAACATATTGCTGCATTAATGTTTATAACAAGATTACCTTTACAATATCCTCTAAAGTGTTCTTGGAGTCATCGACAGCAAGAATGTACTTTGTCTTCGGCTTGAATTCAATTATGTTTTGGATCACTCTAAAAAAACAATTAAAAAAAAAACACAGGTCAGCCCTGCAGTAATTATCAAAAGATTTTTTTTTTTAATCACAGTACAGTATGTACATAGAAGTACAGTTAATAAAAATCACCCTCCAAGGTCATATACGTGAATCATGGGGATGTGATTCGTGCCCTGTCCAAAGAGAGGAACTTTTGGAAACTGCATCAACCAGGATACCTGTTCAAAAATACAAAAACATTTCACAGAAGATGATATTACATATAAAGCTCTTTATATTACATATAAAGCTATGTTTGTGTATATACACAAACATACAATATATTGAGGTACTGTCACAATAATATATACCTTAAAAAAGTAGTGAAAGAGGTTCTCTCCCCGTCCGTACTGAAGACCACAAGCTACAACATATCCAGTAAACTTGGACTTTTTCTGTAAAATTGGAAAATC
This sequence comes from Bovichtus variegatus, assembly GCA_943593645.1. Lineage (NCBI taxonomy): Eukaryota > Metazoa > Chordata > Actinopteri > Perciformes > Bovichtidae > Bovichtus > Bovichtus variegatus. The sequence goes on from CALSCE010010644.1 coordinate 4,393,112, forward strand.
AAAAGAGAATGCGTGATGTTGGGACCGAACAATACAAATTACATGGAGTAAAATGCTTTAATATTTTTTGAGTACGTTGAGTTTTTTTAATCCCAATAATATACTTACACCTCTACCCAGTTTGAGCACAAATTTCTCCAGATTATTGTGGTTTCTGAAATTAGGATGCGGCCTTCTTCGTCTGAACTCGTCCTCTGTTAGCAGAACATCTGTTTCTTCCTGAAGAGAGAAATCATAATCACGTTGGTAGTGTTTTATGCACAGGACGAGTTTGCCTACATTTCGCCTGCAGGCTCACCTGATTCTGTGGCTTGGTCATGGCCCAGGTCATCACGCTTGTGATTAGGATGAACATTTTCCGAGACTTGAAGTTCTCCATCTCAGCAATAAGGGCTGTCGGTAAAAGAAGGAAAAAAAAGTACAAAGAGGATAAAGGAAAGAGCCAAAGGGCTTACTTTTTTAGGTACAGAGACCAAGGTATACTTGAGCCATTCTACCGAATAACCAGCCGACTCACTCCCTCACCTGTGATCGCCCATGTTGCGTCTTCAACCTGCTGCTCTGTGGTGCTTTCTGAGATGTTGTACACCACTATGTCACACTCCAGCAGGCGCTCAAGAAGCTCGTCTCGAGTTGGTGACTAAAAATATATATATAAAGTTGTTATAGCCCAGGGGTTCTCAAACTTGTTCAGACCAAGCACCACTTAACCAATAAAAAAACACTCTCGGACCACCTAACTCCCCAAATATCCCACAACAATAGTCCTGCTTACCACTCCAACAGTATATCACACATTACAGGCTAATATTGAGCTTTATGTGACCTTCTCTACATCGCTCGTTCACACATTAAATCAACAACACAAATACAACAAGGATTCTACAAGCATTTCATTCATATGCCATCTTAACGGTAAATGCTGATAGATTTTACACATCATATGAAACGTAGACGACATTTATTACTGAGTTTATGTCCGAGCGAACAGAGTTACTTACTTATGAAAAAAAAATTTTTTCACATCCAAGCTTTTTTCATGAAAATGACATTTTTTTTTTTTTTTTTTACTTAAAAGCTTTTTCCGTGAAAATGAAGTATTTTGGTATCCAAGCTTTTTTAAAGAAAATTAAGTTTTTTTTCATATCCAAGCGTTTTCCATGAAAATTAAGGTTTTTTCACATCAAAGGTTTTTCCGTGAAAATTAAATATTTTGACATCCAAGCATTTTTGAAGAAAATTAAGTTTTTTTTGACATCCAAGCTTTTTTCAGGAAAATTAAGTATTTTTTTAAATACATTTTTTCCCATGAAAATTAGTATTTTGACATCCAAGCTTTTTTCAGGAAAATAAAGGTTTTTTTCACTCCCAAGCTTTCTCCATGAAATTTTTTTTTTTTTTTTTTTTTTCACATTCAAGCTTTTTTCAAGAAAATTAAGTTTTTTTTTGACATTCAAGCTTTTTTCAACAACATTTTTTAATTTTTTTTTCACATCCAAGCTTTTTTCATGAAAATTAAGTATTACGAACCCACGTAGCTACGTAGCTATGCTACATCTATGCTTCACTCTATACTATTCAGTTTTAAACAGTTTGAGAAACACTTTTAAACTTATAATATATTAATTTAAAATGTGACATTTTACCACTATACTCACGGACCACTAGGGGTCGCTCACGGACCACCAGTGGTCCGCGGACCACTCTTTGAGAAAGACTGCATTATAGTCGTAAAAGTAGAAAAGCCACAATACAAGAAATAGTCCTGCATTGAAATGTTCACTTTACTAAACACCCTAAAGTATTATCAGGTAAATGTATTTAACATATAAAACAAGTATTTATTATGCAGAATGAGCCCTTAAATGGATATTACATTATTATTGGCCTCACCGGATAGTGCTCGAGCAGAAAGCTTTGTTTTTCATCTTTGGTGGAAGAAGTTGTTCCCACTATGTGGAAAGCAGGTTCCCCTCGAGAGTCTTCTGCTTCGGCCTCCTCGGAGTCCTCTCCGGACACACATGATGTCGATAAAAACTGTTGAGTAGGTCAGAGAAAACACTGTGAAACTAGTGAATGACAAGTCGCTTTACATTAAAACATACGTGGAAGTGTAGGAACTTATTTAGCTTAGCTACCTTAGCGATGTGTTTGGAGGAATACCTGTCGACGTCGTTGATAAAAATACGTTTGCGACGAGTTTGTTGCTTTTTATCCCCCATTTTAAAAAGGCTAATAGTTGCGATTACTAATGCCTTTTAGCTTTTTGCGGTAATGACTAAGTTTATTACAAAAATAAGTGTGTTAAAGCTTTAGGGGTTTGGGGGAATAGCTGTCGCGTTGTGGGTCCGTTGCTATGGACTCACTCCAGTTGCTGCGGCTCAGCCAATGAAATGCCTCGTTAAAAAAAAGAATGCGTCGGATTGAAACGTCACACGTTACTTTACGTACCTCACGTTCACCACAGTGCTCACGCTGTAGCCGATGATAGAGGGGACTTAAACAATTAAACATGTGTTATTGACCTTATTTTAGGTCCACTTTAATGTTGCAGCTCATTTTAATTACTTTATATGCAGCTGGGTAGCTCAGCCTATAATAATACATCATCATTTATTTGCTGATCATCTTATGTAGGAAAAATCTGCAGAGTAACTAATACTATTAAATAAAATGTAGTCGAGTAGAAGTATTAAGCTGCATAACATTGAAACACTCTAAGTAAAGTACCTCAAAATTATACTTAAGTACAATACGGAATAAATGTACTTAGTTACATTCCACATTGGTGCCACTAATATTCCTCTAATACCTCTCTATTCATTACCCCCCCCTCCCATCTAACTCCTGCCCCTTAACCCAATCACACATACAGGTCGCAGAACAATGGAGCGCTGACATGGAAACTTTCAAGGCACCCCGTATATTTATAGAGATGACATTATCTGAGAAACTGCTGGCAGCGTATGATGGTGTCTGCTCTACGCAGCAGGTCTCAGCACTCAGGGAAACAGACCCTGTCATATATTCAAAGCACAGTGATGCTGGAGGGAGGCTGCTGCATGGATGATTGGTTGTTTATTGCCATGTGTATCTCAGTGGGACCTTTCTGGTTGAATAAAGGATAAATAAAATGATATATATGTTGGCACATACTGAATGTCAGCTTTTAAATACCAATGTCAGCTTTTAAATACATTTGTAACTGCGACCACCAGGTCGCAGTTACAAATGTCTTTTTGTCTTGGTGACAATTCTTTAAATTCCAGATTTAAGGGATCCTAATCAAAAATGTTTGTTTTCTGTTTGATATTTAGCAAATGACAATGTGAAAACAATGTGACAATGAAAGGAGTCACAAGTATGTAGTAAGTATGAATGGGATTTAAAAGTTGTATATATAAAACTCCTGATGTATGAAAGAATCATGGACCATGTTAAGGTTTGAATGGAATATGAATCAGTAGATAAGAGCTGAAAATGCATGAAAAAAGTAACAAAAAATCAACATTGTTATTTTTCTGAAAAAGCCAGTTTCTGTCATGTCTGTCTATGAAACATATGTCCAGCTGATGACAACATTTCATGTAATTATCATCAAACAAAATGTTTCTGCTGTCACATTTCTCATGTGTCCTTTCCGTATTGTGTTACAATTACAAAATAGCTGCTGATGTGATTGTTTTGATTAGCATGTCAACCAGCATGCAGTTGGTCGAACACTGCCGAGCCAGCAGCTGTTTACAGCAGGCGTGTGGCTCATTACGATGACGGCTGTTGCTGCCGACGACAACACTGCATGTTCATTGTCAGCGGCTGTTTCTGAAATTTACTCCACTGCAGTGACAACGTTTTTTGTAATGGGAGTGTGCAAAACATGGCAATCGGACTGCTGGTATCTGTAGTTTTAAAGTTATTCATCTGTTAGTTATTCATCTATTTTATAGTTTTCAATTAGTAACATTTTGAGAGTTTAAAATAAACAGTAAGTTCAGCTTGAATTAGCACATTTTACTATCCTGACCTTGAGGTCCAATGCAGAAGTTTCTTTTTATTCAAATACCAAAAAAAGCCTAAATAATTTCTCACATTTTTGTACAAAGTTGGATTTAAAGGTCTTTCAGCAACAGACATTATTGTACTCTATGTGTCACCTTTGCAGATAATGTGGCGCCAAATGCAGCATCTTAAATTTTCTGTGCTTATTTTTCTTTTGCAATTTCTGCAAAAAATACGTATTGTACCCTTGCATGTTAAATGGTAAACAAACCACTGTCATAGCAGGACCTTGACTGTTAAAAAGCAATTGTTGCAAACAGCTGCTGAAGTGTGTGCATATGTGTGTGTGTGTTGGAGGATTTGGGGGGGGGGGGCAGGTGCAGAAGGGGCAGCTGTCAAGACAGACAAACCGTGTGCTTCCTACATGCCCTTATAAGGACGTATGTCCCTCAAAACCATGACCCATTTAAGACCAATCTGCTTTATCCTGATAAAGCCCTGATAAAGATAGGACTCTGCCAAAAAGTGCTTCCTGGATTTGAAGGGAGCTGTTGACAAAACACGGCGCCGGTTTCATCCAAAAACTAACGCGGTGTCTCTGACTCCTACTTTTTGCTCAACAATGTGCAGCAGTTGTTCGCTTTACTGAACGATAGAGTCTGTGGCACGCAGACACTTATTGAAACACGCTTTGGTTGGTTTCAATGTTAACTCATTCAGAATCATTCGATGACACTTTGTTGTTGCTTGTTGTCATTTTTGTTTCATGCACCAGGGAATGAAGAAAATGATTTTGTGAATGTGTTTGGTTGCCTCATGATTTGGGATTTGAGGCCTTTAGAAACTTGAATGTTGTCAGTGTTGGAAAGTAATTAAGTAAACCTACTCCAGTACTGTGCTTAGGTACTATCTTTAGGTACTTTTCTTGTGTATTTTGCATTTCATATACTTAAAACTTCCACTTCCAGATATTGTACATTTCACTCCACTACATTTATTTATATAAAGTTAGAGGTTACTTCTCAGATTACGATTTTTCAAGCTAAACATATGAACAGTTTATAAAATATGATGCATATTAAAGGATATGAAGCACTACTACATTAAAGTGCTGCTAACATAAAAGTAAAACAGATGTAAAAATAGTTGGATTGATCGTACGGATTTCTGTCATCACCACAAAACGTACACAAAGCTTAATGTCCCATAGGCATGTAAAACGCAAAGTTTTAATAGGGTGTAACATGATATTACACAATCATGTTACACCCTGTCGTTCTCTGTCTTTATATTGTCTTCACGATTTGCGCTTCATATAGTTGTATGTTGTTTTGTATGTTCTATGTCTTTTATCTTGCTCTTAAAAAAAACTGATTTCTGAATGACAGAGGTCATCGTAGGGCTAAAATGATTAGTCGATTAATTGATAAATCGAATTAATCTGCAACTATTTTAAGAAAAGAAAGTCATTTTACAAGTGAAAAAAAGCTTCTTCATGCTGAGGATTGGCTGCTGTTCTCCATCCTGTGAGAAAGTGAACTGATTATCTGAATATTTGATAATCGTGTCGGTTGATTTTTACAAGAAAACCCTTTGCAGACTGCGGTGATTCATCCGAAACTTCAGTTATCAGCTGGTAACACGATGTGAAAGTAACTCTCTGTTGCGTGAAAGCTTGGAATAGAAATAGACAAGTAGGTTAGTAGCGTCTCCCTTGGAGGTGCATTACAGCACACGGCTACAAATGGAATATTCCCAAGTGTTGATGGTGTATTTACATTCTTATTAAACACACAGTGGCCTGATGGGGTTCCAGCATGGGGGACGTAGGAACTGTGGGGGGGCAGTGCGAGGAGACGAATATGGAGCCTGAGCTCTGGCCGCAGTCTGTGGCGACATGCGCCCGCTTGGCACCTGTTACACTCCATTTCCCTAAAAGGAGACACTGGAGCCAATCAGAGCTCAGAACCAGCGCTCGTCGCTCTCTGCACAGGCCTTCCCAGGGATCTGTCGTCTGCTGGAGGTCTGGCCACCAGCCTCATCACCCCCCCCCCCTTTTTTACAATATTGCCTCTCAGCTGTCTGGCATGTATTTGCCCCCCCTCCTTCCTCACACATGCCACGACACTGGCAAACTGTCACAGCCAGGTTCCCCTTAGACGGTTCCTTAACCAGACTGCTCAGACAGGATCTCAGATTACCATCGCTCCCTCCAATCACCCACATCCCCGGTGGCCTGCTTTAGCTTAGTCATATTGTCACATCCTCAGGGACCTGAAGGCCGGCTCCACAAAGTATGAGCGGGAGAAAGATAGAAGAAGAAGGTTTTATAATTGTGTCCCGATCTCTGTTCCACGTTTAATTTCATGGGGCATAGGTGGATCTAAAGGGCGTAAATTGATTTTTTTTAAAGAATCCACACAAATATTTGACAGCTAAAACACACTTAGGATACTACAGCACACTAATGTACAAACCATTTGAGGATATCTCAGCGAGCTCCTTAATCACACCTACATTCAAATCAAATCACAACTTTTGACAAGAATCACAACTTTTCAAACCATCCCTCCAGGCAAAAGTCTGAGCGAAACTTCCCACTACTTCTCCCTTCTGTCCATTGCCTTTTTACGTCTCCAAGGCAACGTCTCTCCAGTTTGATGGCGTCCCTGACACAGGATCCACTTTACTGAACCATTTTTCTAAGCAGCACTTAATTTGGGCTTGTGTGGAATCCTGAGCCCGCCCACCCAGCCTCAGGACGCTGGGACATATTTAAGGTCCCCCTCGCACCCTCGGCCCTTTGTCCCAGTGGAAACTCCAGTCCTGTGGTAACAACTTGGTGAGTGTCTTTGCAGTCTTTTGCATTTTTTTTTTTTTGTTGTTGTTTTTGGACAGTACGGATCAGGGAGGATGAACAGACGCTGCTGCTGCTGCTGTGGGACATTTTACTGCCACAACATGGATTTATTAATTTTTTTTAACAGTTTGAAGTTGTTTCTGTGATCAGAGCTCATAATGAGTTTATTGGGGGAAGGATGAGAGCTGAGCATAAGACAGGGGGGAGAGAAATTGAAAAAAAAATGGAAAATTAGTGGTGAACAGTTCCGAGACTTTTGAAAAAATATGGACACGTCATCCAGATGTATTAACAGTGACCTGCACTGGTTTGGGATGCAGGGTAGGGATGCTTGCTGTGGAGAGACAGGCATGAAGCCCGTAACTCAACTTAGATACATCAATATTGATATACTTTGAGATTAAATAGATAATATTAGGTTTGACTGATTACAAACCAAAAGAACCAAACAATTCAGTATATTACGCACAATATTTCCATTCTTAAAACCCTCTGAAGAAGCACTTATTACGCTCCACAATAATCAAAGTGGAGTCTGCCTATCTTGGCCAGGACACCTGTCAAAAAGAAATGTTTCCTGGTTAAATGCAGATTAAGAAGTAGTTAAAAACTTAATGAAAGTAGCAATTTAAATGCAGAGTGGTACACTATGGAAACCCCAGAATACAAATGGCTTCTTAAATTATTTTTGCACAATACTAATTGTAAACATTGTAAAGTATTTTTGTTTGATTAGATTATCAACTAAATGTAGCTGTCTCTTGACATGCACTGACAATAAAGAATCTTATCTTATCTTCTTGCAATGATACCTTTGTTAAAATACCATTTCAGTGCTCATTCGTCTCATTATCATTATCGTTTTCCATGAAAACATTATTTAAAATGCCACAGCAGCCATTTGAAACTGAACATACAGATGTTGATTTGAATGGGGAAGGGGTGGGGGGGGGGGGTTGCAGGATGCTCTTGGGATGCAGGCTGTGTCCAGAGATCCTGGAGGGATCAGAGCACATGGTCTGGCTCCAAACAGAGGAGACCACTATGTGGCGACAGCTGAGACCCAGACCTGCTCCTGCCACTTGTCAAAAGACACAGCGCCTCAGCTGTTAAGTGTGCTCGGGCCTAATGATGAGATACAGAGGACGGGTTGTGGGGGGGCAGAGGAGGGTGACAGGGGTCCCGAGGCTGAAAATAGCCCTGAGTGTGTGTGTGTAGGGGGGGCCGGGACATGTCCCGTTTTGGCTTTTCAGGCAGCTGTGAGACTCAGAGAGGAGATTAGAGCACTCAGAGGTGTCTTCATACTCAACATAGTGCTACATTGTTTCTCAGGATTGCATGGTTTTGTTTTTCATTTGAAATGAGACTTTAAATGGGAATATTACACATTTATACATGACAGGGGCATCATTTCCTGCAAATAATCACCTTGATTTAAATGAAACTTTCTTAAGAACCTTAAAGAGGGTGAGTAATGTTCAGAGTTTTAACGTAAACAGCTTCCGGACGAAAAAACAAATAATGACGTTATGAGTCAAATTCATCTTTAACTTTTACTTTGTTAATGCGTTTTGTTTCCTCTTTTTTTTTGGCAAATGAATTACTCTCAAAATACGACTGGAAGCAGGTGGAGGAAGAGTCTGTATCCATAACTGTTCAAAAGCGTCTAAGAAGCACGCTGTTTTATTTACACCAGACTCTCATATTCGTATTACTAACACAATATCAATATTTCGTTTCTTAAATATCAGTTATTTTCAATATCGGTATATCGCGACACCGCTTTTCCTGATACCACAAACTAATGTTTTGCCTGTGTTTTTATCCTCTGTCTCGTACAGAAGGCCAGCCCAGTGAAGACCAGACATGTGTGACGACGACGAGACCACCGCCCTGGTGTGCGACAACGGCTCCGGCCTGGTCAAGGCTGGGTTCGCCGGTGATGACGCTCCCCGAGCTGTCTTCCCATCCATTGTCGGACGCCCCCGTCACCAGGTAGGAATACTGACGAGAGAACATTCAGACGTTATAGCTTCATCGCAGGCCGTCTGTAGGTGTCGGTGTTGTTCCTGAGACTCTGAGCTGCGTTTGCTTCGTCCTCAGGGTGTGATGGTGGGTATGGGTCAGAAGGACAGCTATGTGGGAGACGAGGCCCAGAGCAAGAGGGGTATCCTGACTCTGAAGTACCCCATCGAGCACGGCATCATCACCAACTGGGACGACATGGAGAAGGTGAAGACAAACAAACAAATATCTCAATGTTTTTCAGTTTGGAGCCGAATTCTAAGAGTCAATTCTCAACAACTCAAAAGAGAATCATGACGCAAATCCCAGAGGGTAGAACTTATGAAGCATTACAAAAAAACAAGAAAAAACTAAACACAATACATGGAAACATACAAATTGATGGTCACAAAGAAAATACAACATAAACCTACTAGTTTCCCTTGCAGCTCCACGCCCAAGGTAAAAACTCCCTCCCTTAGGAGTGAACCATCAACACTCCCCACAAAGCCAACTTAATCTTTGTTTTAAAAATCGCTATTGTTTGACTTTGTCAATTTGATAATCCTTTTGTGAATGATATCAAACATATGGTTAAATTCTGACACCTTCCGCCATGTTCCTGTTTGACAGATCTGGCACCACACCTTCTACAATGAGCTGCGTGTGGCCCCAGAGGAGCACCCCACACTGCTGACAGAGGCCCCCCTCAACCCCAAAGCCAACAGAGAGAAGATGACCCAAATCATGTTCGAGACCTTCAACGTCCCCGCCATGTATGTGGCTATCCAGGCCGTGCTGTCCCTGTACGCCTCCGGCCGCACCACCGGTGAGTCTCGACCAAAGACTCAGGCCAATAATATTCTGATGACACGAGTTGTCTTCTGACAAACTGCTGCTTTGTTGTGGACAGGTATTGTGCTGGACTCTGGTGATGGTGTGACCCACAACGTGCCCATCTATGAGGGCTACGCTCTGCCCCACGCCATCATGCGTCTGGATCTGGCCGGTCGCGACCTGACTGACTACCTGATGAAGATCCTGACTGAGCGTGGCTACTCCTTCGTCACCACTGGTAAGAAAAGCCCAAACAACTGGATAATTTATGAGATGGTATGAGAGGTTTATGTACACTATAGCATTCACCTTTATTTAAAGCAAGGCGACTAACAGTGGCCACAACAAGTGACCATTACAGTACGAGCAGTAGTGGAAGAAGTGCTCAAATCCCTTACTTAAGGCACAATGAGCAGGATTCTCCTTTAAAAAAAAAAAAAAATGTATAGACTCATACAAAAATAAACCCTTTCAATCATCACTTATGACGCTCTGGAAGTGTGATATGGTGTTAGAATGTTTTCTATTTTCTTCAAATGTTGCTGTGTTCGGGACGTTTCTGGGCGTCAACCTCTATAAAACGTAGTGACCAGGTGTTAGATTGTAAGTTGCATCCAAGAGGAAGCTACGGAGAAGACAAAAACAATGCAAAGTAGACAAAACTTGTTCGTAACCCTTGTTGAGTCGGGGAGCAGGGACCAAATTTGAATGTTGTGTTTGCAAACCACAGACAAATCCTACTCATTGTGCCTTTAAGTAAAAATGTTAACAATACAGTGTAAAAATACTGCATTTCAAGTAAAACTTTACATAGTAAAAGTGCAGAAGTAGCCTAATGGACACAACAGCTTAGTGCTTATCCTGAAACAATTATGAATCCCACATTGACAACATTCACAAGAGGAAGAATTAGCTCTTTCTTATTTAAAAAGTTTCATAGTCTCACATTAATTTGTGCTAACATCAACCAACATACGCTACTGGTCTCACCAAGTAGGCCAATAGCATAGCAGTACTTTTCATTTGTAAGAGAAATGATGTGTTCTTTCTGTTGATTATGTGTTGTCATGTGAGATGAATCGACTGAACTGTGATTAATTGTCCTCCCTCCAGCTGAGCGTGAGATCGTGCGAGACATCAAGGAAAAGCTGTGTTACGTTGCCCTGGACTTTGAGAACGAGATGGCCACCGCCGCCTCCTCCTCCTCCCTGGAGAAGAGCTACGAGCTGCCCGACGGTCAGGTCATCACCATCGGCAACGAGCGTTTCCGCTGCCCGGAGACTTTGTTCCAGCCCTCCTTCATCGGTGAGCCTCACAGCTGCCCGCAGACACTCGTCCAGTCGGGTTTTTATCAGGTCATGTTTCATGTGATGGCACCTAGTGGCATACTACCTAGAAAGGCATAATAATCAGTACAATTTCAGATTGACATTAACAATAACCATTTTATTACAATACCAAAAACAGAGTTTTCACATAAATAATGTATGAGCTGAGAAAAAAACAAAACATTTTAAAAGGGGAATCATACATTTATTAAATTTTTTATTTATTACTATTCTTTTTTTCTTCATATTTATGATATTTCAGTATCTTCGTTAAAATCGCTTAATTTTATGGTAAAACCTTACTTCAACCGGCCCATTATTTATAGGTATTATACAAACATTTAATACAGGGCCTATAACTAATTACACTGTAGCTGTAAGCATATAAAATAGATTGTTTATTGATCGAGTTGTCTATTTGTATGTATGGTTGGTGTATGAACAAACAATAAATAATAATATTAAATGCAGTTAAAGTAATATAAAATGTCTTCATAAGAGACGGTGCAATTGTAAATACCGCACATGAATGAACACATATATATATATATATCTTTATATCTGCTTATAGTTACATTGTAGTGGGTATAAGTATGCTTGTTTATATATTGCTTTTAAATGCTCAATACGGGGTTTAAAGTAAAGTATTACCATAAAATATTTTAAGAAGACTCCCTGAAACATCGAATGTATTCTGAAAAAAAATCAAGAGACTTTTCAATTTAATTTATATATATGATTCCTTTTTTTTTTATGGCTGATTAGTTATATTGTTTAAAAAAAAAATGTCCTGGATTTTATTCACCCTTTTTATTCCCTGCTTTATTGCGAAACACTTTGAATCTTTGCTTTGGTGCCAAAGGTGCCAAATAAGTACAGTTATTACTATCATTATTATTTCTGTATTTCTTCCCATATCAGCACAGATTTACTGTCGGCCTTATGAACACTTTCTCCTCTCACCTGCGCAGGTATGGAGTCTGCTGGTATCCATGAGACTGCGTACAACAGCATCATGAAGTGTGACATTGACATCCGTAAAGACCTGTACGCCAACAATGTGCTGTCCGGTGGAACCACCATGTACCCCGGTATTGCTGACCGTATGCAGAAGGAGATCACCGCCCTGGCCCCCAGCACCATGAAGATCAAGGTGAGCCCTCGTCCACCAGCGCTGACTGCTTAAAGGGACAGTCCACCCCAAAATCAAAGACACAGATTTGTCCTCATACCTGTAGTGGTATTTATCTAAATCTAGTTGACAGGAAGTTCATTTTGTTGTCGAATGTCCTCTTACCAACCTATACTTCTCCTCTGCCTGCAGATCATCGCTCCCCCTGAGAGGAAATACTCCGTCTGGATCGGCGGCTCCATCCTGGCCTCCCTGTCCACCTTCCAGCAGATGTGGATCAGCAAGCAGGAGTACGATGAGGCTGGCCCCTCCATCGTGCACAGGAAGTGCTTTTAAATCTCCAACCAGCACCAAAAGACAAACAACCCCACACCAACTGCACCAGCCTTTCATCCAAATCTGTATTTCTACTGTGCCTATTGCTGTATATACATGTTCTGTTGTAATAAAAATAGTTGCTTTTAACAGTAACAGTCTGGAGTGTTGGAGTCTCATATACAGGAAGTGAGCATAAGAGGTCAATATGCTTGCTGATTCAGCAAATATCATTTTATTTTATCATTTTATTCTTTTTGACCCAGAAATGGATTTGTCTGCAGAACACAAATTACTCTGTAGTTATTTACCCTTGTAAAATAAGATTTTTATTTGATCATAAATCATATCATATTTAATAGGTTGTCTAAATTTAAAATATCATGAGGTCGGGTGTTTAAATGAAATCATACATAAAGGGTCAAAGACTCCAGCAACATTTATAGCATCAACAACAACTTTCTTGTGAAACCTTTTACACATTAAGTTCTTAATACCACAAGTTTTGCTGAAGTTTTAACCCTTAAAGAAAGTTTTCTCTTCTCCGTGGCCTTGCAATTAGAAGAAAAATGAAGTGGAAACCCTCACTTTAATTTAATCCAGTAAATTGTGTTCATTTAGATACTTTTTTTTTTTTTTTATCATGTATGATTAAAAAAAACACCTTTTAATTTTCCACCTAACAAAGATATTTATGAAAAATATACCCTTTTCCTATTTAAATAAAAAAACAAAAAAAACGTTATTTATCTAAAAGGCTGCCTCAAGGAAAATATGAGGTAATGGAATAAAATCATACTTAATTAGTAAAAAAAAAAAGAAACCTCCCCCTCACACACATAAAGTTGTCTGAGCATGTTTTCATCCTTTAAAACAGGAAAACAGCTAAATCTCTCTGCAGATTTAGAAAAGTCGTTTTATAAAAGCTACATTTCTGAGCATGGAAAAGAACAGGCTCGGTTTCTCTTCATGAGTTTTTTCACAAAAGTCTACTTACAAGTGCTTCAAAGCTGAACAACTTTCATGATGAGATCATTTATTATTTTATCTATCCTTATATCATGCCTAATAATTGCCTACAAAAGCTAAAGTGAAAGTTATTTTCAAATTGAAAGCTCATATCTACCACCTTCCCCATGTGCCCTGAACACAACACTTTTCCTTCACTTCCTCCTCACCTGTGCCACAGGTGATATGGATGAGCATTATAAAGCCAGTGATTTTACCCAGTGACTAAAAGAGATTGTTGCGTTTCAGTCAAAGGTTTCCGAACTGCGTCGTTTTTAACACATCTCGGTGACACTTAAACCATGAAGGTCGCAGACAGTAATGTGATTCGGTTTCACCTTCAAATCATTTATGGGATAACTGTGAAGAGCTTTGAGAAGAAAAAGGAGAGGCTGCTCATCGGGGGTTTAAAGATCTTCGGTGTTTCTCTGGAGAATTTACCCAGGCAATACATTCCTGAGTTTGGACTGGTGCCCTGGTGAGTAGCAGGATTAGGGAAGTTTATGATATTAAACTGGGAACAACGGGTCAGATTCACCTTTTTTTCTTTTTAACATGTTGTGTCTCAGCTTTTTAGTGGAAGCTTGTTCAATTCTTCTGGAGCGTGCCGGGGCTGTCGGCCTGTTTAGAACATCAGGCTCTCTTCCTCGCATTAAGACTCTCAGGGTAAGATCTTTAACCTTTTTGACCTTTTTACTAATATACATTCTGTTGGAGCAACAGCGCCATCTGGTGGTTTGAGCAATCAAAACTTTTGCTTTATTATTGTGGCAAGATGTAGTTTAATTTTGCCCTTCTTGTGTTTTCAGGCCAAGTTAAATAAAGGAGAAGCGTGTCTGTCCACAGCCCTCCCCTACGACGTGGCGACGCTCATCAAACAGTTCTGCAGGGAGCTGCCGGAGCCTCTGTTGCCCTCTGAGCTCCACGCAGCTCTGCTCAAAGCCCAGGCGCTGTCCACCCTGCAGGACAGGACTGCAGCCCTCCAGCTGCTGTCCTGTTTGCTATCTGCCAGAAACTCCTCCTGTCTGCATTACCTGTTTGACTTTCTCTCCAAAGTCTCCAAGAGGTTTGAGGGGAACAAAAACTGATTTAATGTGGGGAAATTTAAACCCTTGTATGCAAAGAGAGAGCATGTGAAAGTATGAGTGCACTGGAATAGATGAGCACTAGTGTGCTTGTATGAAGTGATGCTATGATCTGCAGTTACTCTAATAACTGAAATGTGGGCTGTTTTTTAAGGTGTTTTTCTTGGTCATCTCTGTCAGGTGTCATTAAAGTAGGATTCTTTTTTTTTTTTTTTTTTTTTTTTTTTTTAAAACACTAACCGTACAGCAAATGGAGCTTTTACCTGATTCATATATTCAGCAAATTTGTAACTTTCTTTTAATATTGGTTGGGGGGGAAGTAAGATCTAAAGGCACCACCAATTATGACCGTTTGCTATTACTTCTTGCTTCCTTGCAGTGTCCAATCTTTGACACACAAAAAAGGATTTAATTTGTTTTTAGAAGCCTGAAGACAAAGTGTCCAGTATTTTCACAAGAGTGGGCAAAAAAAGAAAAATGGAGAAAGTCAAAAATTAGTAATTTGGTGTAAAATAATTTTTTGGGATCCCTCAGAATTATCAAGGCGTGACTTGACCTGGTCTACACTGAAGTGATGGCAAATATAATTGTCTTTTTTAAAATGATTTTTCCCTTTTTTATAGTGTCAAAATGACTTTGTTTTTGTCAGACAGGATTCCAGAAATGTTCAAGTGATATACAAATGGAAATTAATTTTTTTTCTCCATTTAATGCACTGCTGTCAGGTGCTCTGAAAACTTGATGACCAGCTCCAACCTCGCCACAGTCTTCGCTCCGTGTCTTTTGCCGCCTCCCAACAAGGCAGAGATGTCTGAGGGGCGACTTAAACTCCGAGTTCTCGTCTTGCGCACCTTCATTGAAAATCCTCAATTATTCGGTAACAAACTAAATAATTCTGTCTTGACGCTATAATTTTAATTGAGGCTGTTTTTGAACGGACTGGATATCCTGAACATTCAGATCTTTACTATGCTGGCTTTAGGTGTGATTCCTAAAGCCGTCATGGACAGTATGGAGTTCCTGATCAATTTCCCTCTTCTGAAAGCCGCAAAGAGAGGACACCGAAAAAGACACAGTTTGAAAGGTAAAACGTATAAAGCATTTGTCTTAACTGAAAACCACCTCCTCATTTAATTTTCTCAAATACTTAGTGAAAACGGTGCCCTGGGTTCAAGCGAGGTCAAAGGTCAGGCTTGAAGTCTCCGAGCAGAGCCAAGAGTCGACCTCAGGAGACAGACCAACGCTTAGGAGAAGCGTCGGCCTGGAGACTTTCCCCAATGTCCTGCTCTTCAGGACCTGTATGCCTTGTGCAGGTAAACGCACTATGAAGAAAGAAACTGGCTGTAGCAGGTCTCAATTTTCC
>CALSCE010010644.1:4409052-4427355 GCA_943593645.1 Bovichtus variegatus
TTTTTTTTTTTTTTTTTGTTGGTGCATTTAAAATAAATAAAATGATATAGAATCTTATCAAAGCCTATCTGTTGCAAGAAAACAACAAATTGAACTTTTTCAGTATTTTAGAAACTACAACATCCTGAATCTGAGGTTTCTTATTTGGTTTGTGTCTCTTGTCTTTTTTGTTTTTCAGAGATCTGCGTTTTGTTCATTTCTCAAGATTCTCCAGAGGACCTGATGCAGACGGCTCTCCTGTGCTCACAGGTGTCGGGAAACTGCAGCTCACACCTTGGGGAAGACGCATTTCACTATAATCTTTTAAATATTAAGAAGTCATGTGTGTTGCTCCACGTTAATGTAGCATTTTAGTTTGTCTGATAGACCAGTTTATATTTGTGTTTTTTAGTGTCTTAAATCAGATCTTAAGTTAACTTTTATAAATGTATGTATTTTACTGTTTATTTCACAAAAGGACTATTGTTGGTGAACTTTTACATCAAGTGAATAAATGTTAATTTTTTTTTTCTCTTTTACCTGTGCGTGTTGAACATTTTATACTATAGGTGTTAAGTGGTTATAGTAAAGTCATGTTTATCAGTTTCTTTGTCGCGAACCACAGATACAAACTCAAAATGCCAGGAAACGCACACATATTGAAGCATTTTTAAAAGTACATATCAGTGGAGCATTAAGAACATTAAACCAACAGTTTAATTTGGTTAAATTAAACCTATCAAATAGTCAGTAACGGATGCCCTGACCCCAGAAGCCCATCAATCCATATAGGTTACAATTCAACAAAAAAATACATGGTACATACCTGGAAATAAGCACAATTTTATAATAATATTAATTAAATACTGGGGAAACATTGTTAGAACTAAAGCTTCTAGTATGAAAAAAATAATGGAAGTAAAAGATAAATATAGAAGGAACATTTTAACAAAAATGTAATAAACTACAAATAAAAGTACGTTTGATTGGTCTCAATTTAACACAGCACCATGCATGCTGATGAATAATGTATCACACCAACCACCTATTAAAGATAATTACAAATACAGGCTTTCTTCTCAAACTGATTAAAAATGGCTGTTTTGGTTTCATATTATAATCTCTGCTCCGGAGACTTTCATTATGGGTCATCAGTGTTTCTGTGTCCTGCACTAATAATTGCCATAATGTAACAGCCAATGAGAAGAGAGGATTTCTTTGGTATCTTAGCAACTGCATCTGAACCGTGAAGTGAGGCGGATCGCGTCCTCTCGGGTTGCGTAATGGACACTCGTGATGACAGCGGAAGTGATGCGTTTTCCTTCAAAATAAAGTGAGGGGGGAAAGTGAACCGTTCCGGCTAATTATTTCAGAACGACAACAAAACATTAAAATCCAAATGTATGCTAAATAAACTTTAATCAGAAGTGATTTCGGCAAAAATTCGCGAGAAAAACTGCTTTTAAAATACTTTTTTTCCTCGTGTTTGTGACGCAGGCTTTTATTCTGTAAACCGGAAAACACTTTTATTCTGGCCAGCTTGATAGAGGTCTCGCGCAATACGCAGGTGCCACCATCAGTGCGGACACGGTAAGAAAAAATACACCTTAATTCCTGTTTTAGCCTTTTGTGATGTTTTACAGCAATAAATCACACTGTAAATTCAATAAATGTAAATAAAAACAGCTTTTCTTATAAAATACAGTGTTTTTTTTATGTAATAGACATATTATATGGGCTATTTATAGACTATTTACATCGGCCTTGGTGCGCCACTCACTGTTTACAGAGTGAGTGGCGCACCAAGTCTTTATTCAATATACAGACAATTTACAACCTTTTGCTATGTCTATTAACCACAACATATAACGTAAAAGCATCATATGCAAACACTCTTTACATATCATGGGATGTTTTCCCATCTAATTAGCCTGGCATTGTGTGAAACTGAGAATGCAGCTGTGTGTCCATCCTCTGCACAGCAGCCTAATGTCTTCCTCCCCTCGCAGATGACAGAGATGAGCTCGGCTGTGCGGCTATCGTTTCTCGGCCTCCTCCTGTGCCTGCAGCTCGGCACAGCTCCAGCCCGCAGCCCCCGCACGGCGGACCAGGTGTCTGAGGCCGACATCCAGCGGCTCCTGCACGGCGTCATGGAGCAGCTGGGCATCGCTCGGCCCAGGGTGGAGTATCCCGCACATCAGGCCACCAACATCGTCGGGCCTCAGAGCATACAGGGTATTTAACACACCGAGAGTCTTTTACATGTTTACACGAAGATCATAAAGTTCAAATCAATAATAATAATAATATATTTAATGAAAAGGGACATGTGGACAGTAGGGAGGATGCAAGTGCTTGTCAAACACATGAGGCAAAAATGTATATATATTTACACATACTGTATATTTATTATGTTCTCATTTTATTTTTGTTGTATGCAATTCTTCTTATTTTGCCTCTTGTTGTGTTCAAACAGTAATATAAAAATAACACCAGCACTGGATCAGAACAACCCAAAATCTTTGGTTTGATTGGTGACCCACTAATATGGATAATATACATTTTATTAGTGCTTCATCATCTGTCTTTATTCTGCATTCACTTCTTTCACTTTCTTTTTTATTTTGAAACAACAACAACACAGAACATGTCAGGACAGCAATGTACACATATAATCAAATTATTTTTGTATTGTTTTATCCGACTAACAGCCCAAATCTTAAAGATTTTTTTTAATTTACTATCACAAGACAACGACAAACTTTTCTTTTTTTTTGTATTTTTACTTGAAAAATCACCAAAACGATTAATCAGTGATTAAAATAGTTATAAAAATATTTTAAAAAATATATATATATGTATTTAGGCCCATTGCAAGTGATATTAATCATTGATTGGGCTTCATCCTGTGATGAAACAACTCATTAAAAAATGTGAGAACTAATGTTGTTGTGACAATATCAGGAATCTTTTTCTAGCTGCTGGGTGTTGTTGCTGTTGTTTTTGTAGTGACTGTCATTCTCGTTTTCCTCCACAAGGTGGTGCTCACGAGGGGCTGCAGCACCTCGGCCCCTTTGGCAACATCCCCAACATTGTGGCCGAGCTGACCGGCGACAACGTTCCCAAAGACTTCAGTGAAGATCACGGGTACCCAGACCCTCCAAACCCCTGTCCCCTGGGAAAGACGGGTAGAAGCTCTTGTTCTAAGCACATTATTTCTAAACATATGTCTCAGTATGAACATCAGGGCAAATGTTGCTATTAAAGATGCCACAGGGACAATTATTTCTGTTTTTTTTAATTCTATTTATTTGTTTTCTGCCTCTCGTCACTTTCCCAGCAGCAGACGGGTGTTTGGAAAACGCTCCGGACACAGCCGAGTTCAGCAGAGAGTTTCAAAAACACCAGCACCTGTTTGACCCCGAGCACGACTACCCAGCGCTGGCCAAGTGGGTGAGTACAGAGCAGGACCGGAACACATTATTATACAAATGGTAAAAAAAAAAAAAAAAAGCTCCCTACTACATTTGTTCCCAAAGTTTCAAATTGCTCAAAAGTCTAAAGATATTCAAATTATGATGATGTAAAGCATTGCTTTTCACATTTACATGAGACATTATCAGGTGCACATTTAAACCAGGTGAAACATGTATGATTCATAATAAACACACTTTTTTTTTTTTTTTTACATTTTAAATTCATTTGGCACATGCTTTTGTTCAAATCGACTGACATTTAAACTCCAGAGCTGCATGTCATTCATTATGGACATTATTATTCAATCCTCTTGAGAAAACTAAGAAAGTGATTTCTGAGTTATTTTAAAAAAATTATAATAATAAATTAGACATACCTAAGTGTAAGCATGTGGTGGTTTAGCAGCATGATAAGGATTTCTTCTAGTTTCATCATCTAACGTTCAAAAAGGAGAAATGCATGTTGGGAACAAGCAACGCAGCAGCCACAGCTTTGGTTTCTCGTGGTCTGCTCACGCTGGTGACGGCATAAAGACACAAAAAAAAAAAAAAAAACTTGTTTGTAATTTGCTTGGATTCATTCTTGAATCTTGGTCTGGTCGTTTGTTGACTTTAGGAACAAAGAGCCTGTCTGTAGAGCAACAGATACATGATTTAATGTCTGAAAACTGTTTTTTTTTCTTCTGCGTTTCCTTTCAGAACAAGGAGCTTTTGTACCAAAAACTGAAGGGTGGACCGAAAAGAAGAAAACGGGTATTATGTTTGTTGTCTTCTTCCTTTTTAGTATTGTTTCTGAGAAAACCACATCACCAGCACTGAAATCTACCCCCGAAGGGAACAATGTACTCTTAAAGGAATACTAACACCCACAAAATATCGATTTGTAAATGAATTCCTCACCCCGTGTTACCTTGAATTTGTGAAGAAAACACTGTTTTTTTTCCGCATGCGTCCACAGTGGACGAAGAATTCAAAAACGGACCAAACTCTTGATGAACTGAAGTAAATGTGGGCCGCGTTTCACAACGAAAATATATCAAAACAGCCGTTGACAAACTCTCACACAACCAAGTCTCATTTATCCAGTTATATACTCGCTACTCGTCGAGTTTGTTAACGTTTTCATGTTGTAGTTATTATTTTACTTCCTGGTCAGATTTAGTTTGTTAGTCAGGTTCATGTTTATTCTTAGTTGGTTTTAGTGACGTCTTGTCTGCCATTCGTCAACTCACCGTGTCAGTCACTGTCTGTCACTGCACTTCCTGTTTTATTTTGTACGTACCTCTTTACTTCCTGTCTTTGTGTGGTGTCCCGCCATCGTCTGCCCCGCCCCTGATTGTTTCCACCTGTGCCCGCTCACCTCACGTATAAATAGTCCTGTCTGCTCTTGTCTTGTTATGTCTCTGTGTCGTGAACCGGCCTATCGGCAGTGTTTCAGAGTCTTTGGTAAATCCTCCTCGTGTGCTACCTTTTTTTGCAAGTAAAGTATTTTATTTCACACTTTACATCTGTCTCTGGTGTCGTGCATTTGAGTCCCCCTACCCTGTGTCTGAGGTCGTGACCGTAAGTTCCTTCACTGTGGAGGCATGTGAGAAATACAAAGTTTGCTTAATGAAATTCAAGGTAACACGAGTTGAATGTTTGCTAGTGAAGAACTCTCTCATCTCGCTGCTTTAGATGTTAAGTGATCTTTTCTGAAACGAGCTAAGGATTTCTCAATTCCGATTTTCTACTATTCAGTCGGATGGTAAGTCTTTAAGTTTACGCCGTGTGTATAGTAATGTGTCTCCCTGCCTCCCTGCAGAGTGTCAACCCGTATCTGATGGGCCAGAGGCTGGACAATGTGGTCGCCAAAAAATCTGTTCCTCACTTCTCTGAGGAAGAGGAGGAAGAGGCACCGACCGTCTCTGCTGCCAGCAAAAGCAGCACCTAAACCCCTGCGCCTGCAACACTCACTGTAACATCGAAGTATACTCTCAGATACGAGTTTATAACACGAACATATTTAAGCTTTTTGGCTAACAAGCAATGGATTTGTGACTTCAGTGCAAGTACTGTAAAATCAGAAATCTTTTTTTTTTTTTTTCTTGTGTATTGCAATCATATTAATTAGCCCTTCACTGATTAGGCACAACATGCTGTATATACAACTGCTGGTGCTCTGATCTTTTAACTTAAGTTAGTAGACTTTTACATGGCACCTGCCTTTTGTATTTAAGCGTTAGGATCCGAGGGGCTTGGTCAAAGGAAACGCAAATGTTAGGGCTCTTTTCCGGATCACGACAGAGAAAATGCAAAATGTCATCACAAAATCAAAACTGCTCCTCAAACATCCCGCAGGTTTGGACTTTGTGCTCAGATTTCTTTTGACAGCTGCTGTTTCAGAGTTCAAGAATGAACCGTGAAGCTCAAAAAGCAAACTGATTTTACTCTGCAGTTTGAAAGACTGTGAGCCAAACATTCGTCAGAGCGTCAGTATCTGATTAGGATTAGAATATTCAAAATCTTTACCATTTATAGGGGCAAAAGATTCTTAGTTAATTTATGCCAATGGATTTTAAGTCAAATGGTCACATTGCCTGAGATTCAACCATTTAACCCAAAATGCTAAAATACGAAGTGCTAAAATATTGACTGGCAGTGTACAGTATATCTAGAAATGTATAATAATGAGAAGTTTGAATAAAGAAGTATTAATTTGGGGGAAATTTGAATGAGTTATTATTACTATTATTTGTGACTGTACAGAAATGAATTCACTTACTCTGAAGTTTCTGAAGTAAAGTTTTTGTATGTCCTGATATCAGCAGTTCATCACCTCTGTGTCTTCAGAAGCAAAGATTCAATACAGATCATATTATTGGAAGTTATTTATAAACCGTAGCAGCTTGGCTTTGTCATGTAAAGGATGACTGTGAACTACGTCACTGTAGCATGGCAAATATTGTAGCTCTTACTCTGATTAGTATCTGTCCTCCTCACCATACAGCAGTAATAAGAGACTCTACAGGCAGCACTGAATCTGTTGTCAGCCATCTTGCCAAAAAAAAAAAAAAAAACGTTTGTGTTCTGTTTTGTTCTGTAAAGTCAAATAAACGATTTATCTGCATTGACAAAGTTTGGAGTTGTTGTTTTTTTCTTCTTTCACAGAGATAAAGTCAGGATCAGGGTTGGAGGAGGAGGAGGGAGGTGGGGGGGGGGGGGGGCGTGTTCTGCTGAAGGTCTGCAGCTCAAGACAGTTTAGAAAAGCCCTCAGCATGTCATTCATGAAGCCACTACCGAGGAGCAAGGACCTGAAGAAGAAACATGCTGGTGATCTGACTGACTGGATAAAGTTTTCTCGTGAGGAGCTTAAATAACAACTAGATTTAGTAAGTGCTGTTAACTGCTTTAACGGTCATTTATTTGGTGCGTAATGCGCGCGTAAAAGTCAAATCCTCACATAAAACTGCGTATAATTCTCTCCATCAATGACTGACCTTTTGTGTTTTTGTTTCTTTCTCCTCCAGCTTCAATGATGAAGACACCATCAGTGCTGATCTCTGCTGCGGTTGTGGCGCTGCTGCTCAGCCCGCTGAGGAGCGCACATGCTGTCACCTTTCAAGGCGCGTTCCCACACCCAAACAAATACAACCCAAACGAATCGGATAGATGCCAACAACCAGCAATCGGTGGACTAATTTCCCGTGGGCCGGGCCCTGTGACCTCAGCCGACGAGGTGCTGGAGTCCAGTCAGGAGGCGCTGCACGTCACGGAGCGCCGGTACCTGCGGCTGGACTGGTGCAAGACGCAGCCGCTCAAGCAGACCATCCAGGAGGAGGGCTGCCTGAGTCGCACCATCATCAACCGCTTTTGCTACGGACAGTGCAACTCCTTCTACATCCCGAGGCATAATTACCAGGACGGAGACGCCTTTCAGTCCTGCTCTGCCTGCAAACCCAAAACCTTCAGCACCGTCACTTACACCCTCTTCTGTCCGGGTCAGACACCCAGCACCAGGAAGAGACGGATCCAGCGCGTAAAGCAGTGCCGCTGCACAACAATAGACGCAAAGTGACGCATCCAGGTTGATAATATCGGCTTCCACTGGAGGGGAAAGTGCAGCTTTGCAAAAATAAAAACCGGAAAGTGTATTTTGCTTAAAGGACACATGAGAATAAAGTGGGAATAGGAAGGCGAGGTCTTTACCTGAGCCCTTTTTTTTTTTATCATTATAATGGGGACAGGAAAAATACATACTTGGTTGTTTCAGGTGTCATTTTCCTCTCTAAAATAGATGAGCTGCAATTAATAATCCGTCACATTCTCCAAATATCTTGTTAATTATCAGCCATTGCTTCCACAAAGTCAGTTTTTTCTTGTGTGTGTGAGATTTGGAGGATTTGTTGTAGAAATAGTTTAAGATGCAGTATTGCCAAAGTCTAGTTCAGTGAACTGATGATCTAACACATGAGAGTGTTTAAACTTAAGGTTTATATGTTGGAGACATGCAGGCTAATGGATCATCACAATATATATATATATATATATATATATATATAATACAATAAGGACTCGGATGGTTGTATTGTTTCCACTGTGTGGGATGTTAAGCTGATCATGATATAGAGGTTGTTTTGTCTTTTCTTCTACAACCTGCACTGCTAAATGCCACTTCATGTCATGACTGTGTATGTTATGCGTATCCTGTATTGTAAAGTTGCTTGTGAATAAAACAAGCCGTGAAATCACACGTTCTTTTTTTCTGATCAGTGATTTTATTTGTAGAAAAAAAATATTCTAGGGAGGAGGAAAGACGTCAAAATCAATGCAAATCATTTGTGTGGAAAAGTGCAACACACAAAAATATAAATACAGCGCGGAAGTTTATAATAATACGTTCTAAATATTGCACATATACATTTCAACTCTTTCAAATCAAAGTACATTTTTAGGCAGTGAATTATATTGCAGAGCTGTCAGTGAATGATAAACCAGATGTCTTCATTGTCAGATTAAAGTAACAACAGAGTTTTATTTCAATTTTATATCTCGTCTGAACTAGTTTCCAGTTCAGATCCAAGATGCTCTGTGACTGTAATGATCCGGATGGATCCGCTCCACATGCCCTGTCTCTTAAGTCTCCAAGGTTGAAGACATGTTGGCTTCTTTCTGACGCAGTCGCTCCTTCTGCAGGGAGCAAAATATGATCAGTGGAGACAAAAACGACACAATCAGGGGACAACATTTAATCAAAGCAGCAACGCACAAGAGCAATTTATTATTGTGTTTTGAATGATGTGCTGTCTGTCTATGGAGACGTAGAATGAGAGCACACGTATGTATTATACAGTATATATGAGTATATGTGAATGTGCATGTATTTATCTACATTGCATGTGCAAGACCTGAGTTAGGAAATCTGAGTTTTTAGAGTGAAATCTCTCTGAGCCCCGTCTTACCAGACTGTTGGGGTTGATCTTTCTCGTCTCCACCTTCTTCTCTGATGTGATCCTCTTCACTGACAGCTGAGCCTCTTTTAACCTGCAACAAAAAAAAAAAACAACCAAGGTGTCGAGTTCATTGGTTTGACTTTGGCATATTACAAATGAAGTTCTTCATCAACCAGAATTTATTTAGAGAAATATATAAAGTAACTGAAATGTCCTCAATGACACACTGACGTGAGGTAGGTGAGGTTCCACTGTTTGCATGTATGTCACATTCAAAACTTCAGAAAAATGATTGACTGGACTTTTTTTTACAAAACATTAGGTGACTTTAGAGGTTTGTGTTTTCAGGTTCAGTTTGATGTTTTGTCTGTTTGTCAGCAGGATTACGGGAAAACTACAAGCCCGATTTTCATGAAACTTGGTGGAAGCGTGTAGCATGGGCCACGTAAGAACGCATTCAATTTTGAAGCGGATCTGACTACCAGGGCGGATGTACACATTATTTTTCACTTATGGAAACGGCCTTGGCGGAGGTCTGCGCTCTTTGAGTGCCTGACTGCTGGTTGAAACTGACACATTTGTGGCAATTTTCGAAAAGTTTCTTCCAGCGCATTATTATTGTAATTCTGAATTCAATCTAAACTACTATACAAAGGGCAGAGAGCAGACAGTAACCCTAACCCTAACCCTAACCCTTTAATGGGTTCTTCCTTGTTTTTCCGTTATCCTGCTGGCAAACACGCGAACCAACAAAAACAACCTCCTTGGCTGAGGTTTACAAACAGTCGATGCACATGCACAGAGCCATCCGATACCTTTCTTTAGAGATGTTCTTGCTCTCCTTCTTCCACCTGGCCTTGAAGTCGGCACAAAACTCAAACCAGAGCATGAAGAGATGTCCGGTGGTCACCTCCTTCTCTCCCGTCTTGGGCTTCAGTCCAAAGTACAGAGTCAAGTCCTGAAAACTGCAAGAATAACAAAAGAGAGGATTAAAAACACAATGAAGCAAGACGGAGGTGTTCATCTGCTTCTCGTGTGAACCAGATGTGACTGTCGGTCTTGATCTAATCACAACTGGCAGTCAGAGCTGCAGAGCAGTTTAACTGACATTGGCTGTTTTCATTTTTTTTATTTTTTTTGCTTTGTTCAGATTCAGGGACTAATTTGATATAAGTATAAAAGTATAAGTGTTGTATTCGCCCCTCGGTTCGTTTCTGTTCACGTAGCGACATTCAAAGTGTTCCAAGAGTTGCAAACAAATACCATGCTATTCTGTCATTGGTCAGAAATATTGCTCCAAAATGCTTCCTCTTTCTTTTTCCCTTTTCCATTACGGAGCACCAGCAGTGTGCATTGCCGATTGTTTTCATTGCCAGGGCATACCAGTATACCAGTATACCAATATCCAGTTCCAGCGAGATGGCTGTCAGAGACGTGCTCCGATGGGTGCGTACCACGGATGTTTTATAAGAACTGGATACTGCAACCAAAGAAGGCGGCTATCCAATCCAATGAGAACTGCTCGCCTTGCACGTATGCCAAAATAGTTACTAGCTTCAGGGATTCATAGCAGGTTAGACGGCCCACTGAATATTAGGAATAGTATTTCTCCATTTGGCCCTGTCCATGAGTCCCCGCTAGGCCCATAGACTTTACATTATGATGACATCACAGATTTTTTTAATCGCTTTTCTCTACTCGATGGTTTTCTTTACAAATACAAAACCTCCATGGATCAAAAATGGAGTCTTAATTGTTTGCAGTCAAAGGTTTTACAGATGTCTATTTTTATAATAGTGATCTATGGGGAAAATGCTATTTGGTCTGCAGGGGGATTTTTCACTGCAATACTACACGAGTGGCCACACAAAATTGGAAGTAAAGCTAAGCGGCGGCGCCGTATCCAGCTCGTATTACACATCCGTTGTACACACCACCACACACCCGCACGGCAATAGTTCTTCAGACGAGATTCTAAACACACATTTCTCATCAGTCGCTATTAATCTTTGGCTATTTATTTCCTAACGTCAATTTGTGTTTATGGCAAATTCAAATACAGCCCAGTATGATGCACACACACAATGACAGCATGTTTTAATTCTCCAACCTTTTTTGTACAGTCATCAACTGATAGGAAGCTTCTGCGTGTTCTTTTCGTGCTGCAAAAAAAAAGACGAGGGAGCAGTTTAGTTATAGCCAGACTCCCCCCCACCCCACAGAAACATACAGATTATATTTTAAACATTTATAAACCCTATGGAGACTCTGTTGATATAAACACAATAATATCTTGTATGATGACGACGTCAAATGGAGCCAGGGAAACATTTGGAGAGATCATTTGACTTCATTCTGCTGCCATTTTAGACCAATTTATGAAACATTTTGTGAATAAACCCACATTCTCTTACAAAACTTGGTTTCATTGTTTGCTACAGTTGTTATCTTCTTCCTAAAAACATCCTGAAACTGGTTTACTTTCACACTTATTACACCTTCTTCACATGTTTCAAATGAGAGGTGAAGGCTTGAAAAGAGAGATGCACACAGTCCAGTTGGTCTTTAACGGTTTTACAGTGATTTTACAAAGTATTTAAACCCCTTTTCACCTTTTCTTATGTTGCAGCGAAAATCATTTAAATCCTTTAACTCACTATCACAAAGTGAAAAGGATTTTTAGAAACGTTTGCAAATGTATTAAAATAAAACCCGAAACATCAACTTGACACAATATTCTTTGCTTTGACA
The DNA here is from genome assembly GCA_943593645.1 of Bovichtus variegatus. NCBI lineage: Eukaryota > Metazoa > Chordata > Actinopteri > Perciformes > Bovichtidae > Bovichtus > Bovichtus variegatus. The sequence continues at coordinate 4,420,691 of CALSCE010010644.1, forward strand.
CTGGTGCCTCCTATTTCTCTTGATCATCTTTGAGGTGTTTCTACAGCTTGAGTGGATTCCAGCTGTGGTGAATCCAGCAGATTGGACATGATTTGGAGAAGGCGCACACACCTGTCTATATAAAAGGTCTCACAGCAGAGGACGTGAGCGGCCCGCGGAGCTCGGAGACAGGAGTGTGCAAAGGCGAAGTTTAAACTTTGAGTGTAGATTGATGAGGGCGGGACAAGGAATTTAAACTGTTTGTGGCGCAGGGCTACAACATAAGAAAAAGGGGAAAAAAGTGAAGGTCTAAATACTTTTGTGCGTGGACTGCACATCCAATGAAACACATGTGATGCAAGATCGTATTTTCTGGTTGGAGCGCACTCGCTTTACTCGCTTCGCTTTGAAGCTTTGATGTGTCACTTTTCATCAAGGCCAGTAAAAAAGAGATCATATTCAAAACAAGACGTGCATTTAGAAAACTACAATGCATCTGTGCCAGACCAAGTACTGGGGGACGGGAAAGCACTTTGCTAACGCGGGACCTCTTGTGATTCATCTCGACAGGGGTCAAAATAAATATCTTCCAACATCAGTTAGCTTGATGAATATTTCCCAGAGCCGGTGCGTCTCAGGCAGGAGTCTCTCAGCCATTGCCAAATCTGTCTGATCCCTATCTGAGTGTCTAGCCTTTAGCCTGAATCCATCCTATCTGTCCTTCACAAACACACAGACGGTAACAAGACTTATGTGACTGTTAAAGACAATACGATAGTTTAGATGACGCAAAGGGAGAAAGCAATGGAAGGAGAGCTGACCGGTACCTGACAACAGGGTCATTTCTGGGGAGTTTGCATTGCATTTTAAATGAGATCATCTCGACTCCCCAGAGTAAAATATCTTCAGTAGTGTTAAACATCACCTTTGAGCCTTAAACTGGTTTCAGAGGTCTTAAATTTACCGGGTTGAACACAGTGAAACAAGGCTGGTCTGTGTCGATATTGACATGTTTGTATTTTTAAAAGAAACGCTCAGATTTGCAGCTGAACAATATACAACAATATCTTCCCACATCCCAACTTGTCACTACAGCAACTTGGTACCAGGCCCCTTTAGCGTCATTTTTCAACGTGCAGGGTCCGAAAGACTTCAGCCCGTGGTTCAATTCAATTAAATTCAAAGGAAATTACTTGATTAGGTTTGAAAAAAAGATCATGGTTTGGGTTAAAATACGTATGTTTTTGTTTTTTGTACGTAACTTAAGCTACGTATGTAAGTTTAGTATGTCAGCTGTCTTATAAAAAAGGTCAACGTTCACTTTTTGGTTTCCCACGGGACACCAAACAGCGGTCTTCTGGGTTAAAACGTTCTGTCTTTGTCTCCCAACCCCTACGCAGACTTTGTCTGTCTATACTCCGTCTCCTGACTCCTGACTCGCTAAGGTCACTAAATAGAAGGGTACGTGGAGCGTCATCGGGTGACACCTACTGAAGAGTCGGGAGAGAGAAGACTCCGTTCTCGACTGTAACTACTCACCGCTGACAACAAAAGACTCCATCTTCTCCTTAAATGGCTGCAGGTTTTCTTCAGGAGAATCCGAGCAAACGTTCCGTACGTCTTTTTCACATCCTGATAATAAAAAAGAAACGAGAGCTGTTCAGAAAAAAAGGGGAAAATACACTTTAACGTTTCGTTAATTTGGTTTAAGACAAGGCAATGTGTCGCTGCGGAGGAAAGAGAAACCATTGGATGTGTTGTTGAGTTCTTTGGACATCATGCTTTTGTTTGCTTCTACTGGATGGAAAGAGAGAGTTATGGAAGCCCATTTCTGCCACTGTGATGAATATAGAATCCCCTCAAGTCAATGTAGTGACAAACTTTCTCAAAAAATGACTTAATATCTCAAAATAATGACTGATAATTCATAAGTTCTTATTTCCAGATAAGTAAGTCATTATTTTGAGAAAGTTTCTCATTATTTGGGGATATTAAGTCATTATTTTGAGATACTAAGTCAATATTTTGAGATACTAAGTCATTATTTTGAGATACTAAGTCATTATTTTGACAAGGTTTCTCATTATTTGGGGATATTAAGTCATTATTTTGAGAAAGTTTCTCATTATTTGGGGATATTAAGTCATTATTTTGAGATAAGTAATTATTTTGGGATATTAAGTCATTATTTTGGGATACTAAGTCAATATTTTGAGATACTAAGTCATTATTTTGAGATACTAAGTCATTATTTTGACAAGGTTTCTCATTATTTGGGGATATTAAGTCATTATTTTGAGATACTAGGTCATTATTTTGAGATACTAGGTCATTATTTTGACAAGGTTTCTCATTATTTAGCAATATAAAGTTATTATTTTGAGAAAGTTTGTCATTATAAAGACTTTTTTTTTTCATCATAAGGCTCAGTATTCATCTTATTTTGTCTTTTTAGTGGCGGGAATGGGAATGAGAGGAGAGAGAGTTCTGGGTTGAACTAGCTGAACGAGCAGGAGGTTATCGGCGCAGCTTCCTCTTTAGATATCACTCGCTGAGATTCACCCAGAGATGGCGACTGCAAAGTCCCTCTCCCTCTCTCCCTCTGCCAGCCTGTGGCTCCATGTTGCTCTGCGTCCAATCAGTGGATCAGAGGAGCCAGTCTGCGGAGCCAGTCATAATAGAGGCCCTGCCCCCCACCACCACCACCACCACCCTGACGCTCGATCAACATCTCCCAGATAAGATTACAAAAGAATACTGTTTTCATTCAGGATTTGTGTAAACTGTGGAGGCGGGTATCTCTCTCTCTCTCCTTTCTTTCTTTTGTCTGGCTTTTGTGTGCCACAGAAGTTTGCTTATTTCAGACCGAAGAGGATTACAGACCCCTCGCGTAAACAGAGCCGGCTCTGAGGAGTGTGGTGCTTTCATATGTCAGACTGAAGCAGCGATTTGGTTTCAGAGTGAGAAGATTTGAAGGTTTTGGTGGTCATGTGTTTACATAAGTGACCTCATCAATCACAGCAATATCATATCAAGGTAACCAAACACAGGCTACAGTACGTTTTACGAGTTAGCATAAAAAGTCTACAGGAGGGAAACACTGCGCCTTAACAACCAATATTTCACATAAAAATAGCATAAATTTGCCGAGAAACTTCTGAGAAAAGGAAGAAAGATGTTCACTGAAGCCAATAGTGAGTGACTTTAAGAGCAAAGGTAATAGAAATGATACTGAAAATAAGGCTAATCAATAAAGTGTCGCCAACAAAAGTGTTAATTTTTACATGGTTGATTCAGAACAAGAATAAGAGTCTACAGCCATACTTACAGAAGGCAACGCAGCGCTTAAAGATAAATGCTGATTTGACTCACAATGACAACGCTAACATGCTGATTTTAAGCAGGTATCATTTTTACCACGTTCAACATTTTAGTTTAGTGTGAGAGCGCAGACTTCCACCGAGGCCAAATTCCCTATCTTGCAATGTTAACAAAAGTGAAAAATAACTTGCCTATTGTGTATCTGTGATTCAAATTTGCTCCGAAATGTAAAGGGTTCTCCCACGGCCCACGCTGCACCCTTCCACCAAGTTTCATGAAAATCTAGTAAATAGTTTTTCCGTAATCCTGACAGACAAGCAGAAATTCAAACAAACAAACCAAACCGAAAATCTAACCTCCCCGGCTGAGGTAATTGAGTTTAAACCAAAGTGTTGGAAAAATAAAAATGTTGACTTAAAACCACAAACTCCAACCACATGGAGGCTCTACAGGAAAGGTCGAAACACCAAAGTTATTAGGATTCATCGTCTGGGGATCATGAACGTCTCATGACAATCCTTCTGATAGAAGTTGAGATGTTTCAGTCTGGACTGACAGACCGACATCGAGCCATGGGTGCCTTTCTACTTTTATTTTTATTTGATGTGTGTGCCGATAACTGTTGACAGCGAGGTCTGCGGATTATTAAACGTAAACAGGGCAGAGCTTCCGAAAAAACCCTTCGCTGGTGAATTGTTTTAATGATGTGCGAGCAGCGCGGACACAATTCTATTCACCTCCATTGCATTTGGGATGGAGGAAGAAATCTCAAAACCAAGACAAATGAAACCAAATCTGCACGTCTACATGTAGATACCACAACGGCTAATTGAGAAAATATGCTATATGTAGCAATTTGGATGAATTTTAAACCGTTTACCGCGAATACGCTAGGACGATGAAGTCTGTTTCGTGTCTTTGAATCTCTTTTGCTTCATCGGTCGTACGTGGATGACTTAAGAGAAACTAATCTCCCTGTAACTTTGTTAGGAAACATTTCATGCCAACAAAACAGAAAACACAGGGAGAGTGAAGAATGACAGAAACCGGGCATGAGGGCGGTTCAAACGGGCAGAACAAAAGGAACCTGCGGCGGGCGATCCCGATTGCACGGTGGTTTGGGTCGACGGGCCGATAAGACAGAGCTGTGTTGAGAGGTGAAGAAAGCTATCGGCACACATCTGGGGGGGCTGCACTGGAGCCCAGGTGATACAGCCGAGCAGGTCGAGGATCCGTGCATCTCTGCAGAGGCCCGTGCAGAGATACGACAGATACTGGAGGTCTGGAGATTACACAAGTGGGAAGCTATGTTCTCCCCGCGCTGGCGACAGGGGCACAAAGGCCCAGCGATGTGAGATCTGATGGGCACGAGGATTAGAAGCTGGATCTGAAAGGCGCCAGGCCTGTATCAGCAGCAAGACTCCTACTAGTCTCACAGTGAAGTGCAGGCAAAAACACATGTATACATAGGGACACAACAATGCTCTCGCTCACAATCGCACACATGTAATAGTAAGCATTGTCCTCAACGTGACTTTAACTGGCTGGCATTGCTGAATGGCGTCATATGGGCACGTTTAGAGAGAGAAAGAAACAGGCGAGAAGGATAAGAAAGACGAGAGGAAATCTTTTGTTCTGGGGCTTTAGCGAACTCAACTTTGGTAAAAGAAGCAGCCCTAAGTATAAACAGTTACTCAATGGCTGGGGCCGGTGTTAGGAAACCAGGGTAGTGTGTGTGTGTGTGTGTGTGTGTGGGGGGGGGGGTTCAGGGGAAAAACGATGCCAGACTGGGCCGAGGTTTGGTATGTGGGAAACTCTCGAAATCAGAGTGATAGAGTTACACAGAGTTTTCAAACAAAAACACACAACAAAATGACCACAAGGCGAGACTATTCCGGTCACACGGACGCTGAAGCTCAAAGTGGAGCTAATGTTTTGGGGATTACCATCTAATAATATTACGAACAGAGATGGGGGAGAGGAGTTTTGGCATTCATTACTCCAGAGGGCTGCAGAGAGAAGGAGCTGGAATAGATAAAGGTCGCAGTAGCGTCGTCACATACTCGTCAGATCTCGTCCGAGCTGTCTCAGGTCTCTGCTGAGGTCATCGAACTTCACCTGTGCAGCCAGGAACACGTCCTGAGGTTCAGGAAGTGGGAATATACTTTGGTCTGTGCCGGCGTTCTGGTGGGATACAATCGACACACAGCAATGAAACATCATTGTTAAGTCAGGAACCCTATCGTGTCTTTGGACAATTTTTGGTTTTCGACACTACTGCATCCGATCACAGTCAAAATGGACGAAGACATGTGGCATATAGACATATATACGTATATATAGTCAACATACAAAAGCTGTTCAACAGAACCCAAATCTATTGGATGATGGATCCCGAAAGAAGCTTCGAAACTCATTTTCTGTCGCATTCATTGGTTTTAAAAGCAAACTCAACTCATTTTTCCTCCATGAACTCCATGAATACAAACAATGTTCAAATACTCAGAGGATAATATGAATACATCAGCTTCATGTGGAGTGAAGCATACAAAAGGAACAACAATATGTCAATAACAGAGCAGATGTTACCTTATCCACATTGTGCAGGTAGTACGACACCACGTAGTCCACCAGGCTGATACGATTGTCCTGAGAAGAAAAGCAGGTGCCTTCATTACAACCATTTAATGAAGAGTATCTTATCTATTAGGATGAATCAATGCATGATATTCAGAGTGCAAGCAAGGTGTAAATGGACGTGAATACATCTTCCATCAATAAGTATCACGTCTCTGGAAATGGACTCAACTACGCATGATTTAAATAATTTACATCGCATTTCTAATTATTTTGTTGGATTTCCCCTCGTTTAGAAAGCATGATAATGAAAAGATGTGTTATTTTCTCTATTGATGTAAATATTAATCATTAACCATTAATATAAATAAAAACACCTGTTTAGCACCTGCTCTGGTCAACCATTCACATCAGCTTGCTTTTGCAATAAAAACAGTTTTCTCTGCTTTGTGGCGAATGAGCAACAAGTTCTACTTCCTGTACGCTGCACACGTTCTCCATCCCTCAGACAAATTATATTTACTATAAGTAAAGTATACAGTAGTAAAGCAAAGGAGCCTCTACAGTCCAGATACTTACTGTGCTCTTGACATCCTTCAGTTTCGGTAGAATCTCGAGGCCGAAGCCGTCGGCCTGACCTCTGGTCCTGTTGCCTCCGTTCATGTGGTTCCCCAGAGCCAACACCAGTCCCATCACATCCGTCACACCATCGCCCTCCAGCAGAGCCTTAAAACAGGAAACACACACACACACACACACACACACACACACACACACACACACACACA
>CALSCE010010644.1:4443047-4465392 GCA_943593645.1 Bovichtus variegatus
CACACACACACACACACACACACACACACACACACACACACACACACGTGGTGGTATGTCAAAACCTGCAAGTGGTCATTATTTACAGACTACCACACATCCTTGAAGTCAGCTTCAGCAGCTGTGGTGTGTGTGCGTGCGCGCGTGTGTGTGTGCGTGTGTGTGTGCGTGTGTGTGACCAGACACCACCAGGTTGAGTTCAGTGCCTTAGTCAATGTTTAAATCTGCCAGTCTTCTTCTTCTCTTCACTAACCAGCCACTACAAAGTCGATGTCGTGCTGTTATGCACACACATAGAGCACATGAAGCACATAGAGCTGCAACACCTATGAAATTCTTGAGAATCCTTCAGAATATCTCCCATATTAGTCAACTGAATCTGAAATGAACCAATACATGTCAAAATGTTCAATCCTATTCGCTTTTTAACTCAATATATATTTGTTGTGTGTAACATCAATACTTTCTCTACACTCTTATTCTGTCATTCTTTAAGAAGCTGAACTTGTTTCAAGTAGGGCTGTAGATTCATACTTGTTTTTTATTTACTTTCTTTTATCACAAAGCTTCTAATTGATATCATTATTTTTAAACTGTATTTTTATTTAGGTGAAGTTCTTGTACGGCCTGGTATCATATCAGCAGCAGTATTAAACTTTGACTGGGCTACCAAATTGAAACCACATTTTTCAATTTCCAAAAAATATGCAAAATCACAGTTCAGTTCAGAAAAAACATCCCACCACACTTGCTATTGTGTGGCTGTTCTTGAGCTTTTTAATCACGTCACATGATCTTCATCACCACGTAGAGTTTTGTCAATTATTTTTTAAGATTTCTCGTCAGTTAAGCAGTTAAGCAGTTAAGAAAACATGTTAAAAAAAACTTTAGAAAATATTCAAACAATTCCATGATAACTGGGCAACTCTGCTGCTCATCATGTGATACGATCAAACGCTCTAAAAGACTGTTGTTGCTTTGAACCTCAGCTTCAATCACTCATTTTGTTAGTTTTTTTCACATATTTAATGACATACATGTAAGGTGTTGTTGTTGTTGTAGCACAATGAGCACTATTACCTGAAGAGAGAAGATAATCTTCACTGGCCTTGACTGTCTCACTGGTGGATCTGTGCGTCTGATTCTGTCCACTCGGCCTCATGTTCGCCGCCGCCGAATTCTTCCTGCTATTCTCCTCATCATGTCCTTTCCCATCAGACACTGTGGTGGCACTTCCACAGCCTCCAGCCGCCTCAGGGAACACGTTGTCTTCAACTGAGCTTCTCCACCTCATGTGGCGCTCAGAAAAGTCTTTCTCATGCTGCTCGGTCAGGTTCGGAGGCCGCGAGCGCCGGCTGGACGGACTGGACGTGAACAGAGGCGACAGGATGGGAGAGATGTCGTCAAAGCTGCCAGATGTTCTCGGAGAACCATCGAGGATCGCAGACAGAGACGGCGAGGGTGAAAGAGAGGAGGAGGAATTACTTGGCACAGCAGAGGTGAAGCGCTGAGAACATGACGGTAGATTCAGAGGCCTTCTTGTCGATCGCACAAGGCTTGGATCACAAGACGTTCTCTTGGCCTCTGTGAAGGCTTCACGCTCTACTTTCGCTCCTTCCATCTTCAGGGCCTGACGCAGACTCTGACTCAGAGCTTCACCCAGAGCTTGAAGCTCCTCCACCAGCAGAGGCTTGTCTTCAATGCACCCCTTGTTCTGGGTCTCCCCAAAGCCACCATCTCTCCCGTCGCTGCCTTCTTTGATCCAGTCCGAACTTGTTAGACTCACCCGCCGTATGATCCCTTCCACCTCCTCAATCTTGCCCATTACTCGCCGCGCTGCAGCCTTCCTCCCCATCTCCTCGTACCTCCATTGAGAGGACTTCTCCTCTACATCTTCTGCCTTCTTTTCCTCATCTGCATCTCTTGCTGCCTGCAGGACTTTTTGAGTGTTCCTGATGTTGTCTTCCATCTTCCTCGTGGGGGAGATATACTTTGAGTACATATCATTGTCATATTCAGAGAGGTCTGTGTCTGAGTCAGGGAGAGCACATTCTTCCTTCACAGATAAATCCTTTCTTTCTTTGCTGAAAGATTTATGAACATTTGCGGGCGAAGCATCAGGCAGATTCACTCTCCACACTGGCTTTAGCTCCTGTGGACTCCTGTTCTTCTCCTCCAACAATGAAACTCTTTCCTTACCCACAACTCTCTTTCTCCGGGCTGCAGGAGTGCACATGATCTGCTCGTCTTCCTCTAAATCCCACTCCCTAAAGGTAGGAGGGCTCGTTATCTGGAGCTTTGTCAGCCTCCTCGTCTTCGGAGGCGCCTGTGGAGTCCCGGGTGTCATCTTGAGGTTATGCTGGAAGCCACCGCCGTCGCGAACGAGCCCTTCCACTCTTCTCCTTCTCTTCCGAGGGATCTGTAGCCTGGGGGATTTTGGTAAAGCATCCTCTGCATAACCATGACAGATCTTCGCGCCCTGTTGGTTGCCCATGCTCATGAAAGACTGGCACTCCAAACACAACGGGAACAACTCTGTCAGCCAGAACTCAGAGGGGTCATCCAACACTTCGAGGGTTTCGTTAAAGTCCGTAAGGCCGAATTTGTCTGCTTGCCCCTGCTTCACTGTTGCAGCTGGACCCTCCTCCTTGTAGTTTGAGGTTAATCCTCCTTGGTGCTTCAGATGGGCTTTAAAGGGGGAAGCTGAGCCCCTGCAGTGCGAGAGGGATGGACCTACACAGCTCCTCTCGCTGATCGGGTTGTAGAGGTTTAAGGATGCGCGCGTGCTCTCCATGATGTTATTTAATTATCACAGATTAGGCAGGAGATGATTCCTTCAAAGCTTGAATGGATTCTTTGGAGCGATTAGACCTCTGGACAATAACTTGAATCCTGACACAGAAAGAGAGAAAGTTTATTTCACACTTGTTTTAAATGAGTGTATGTGCGTTTTACTACTTGCAGAGTTGAGTTATCAATCCAACTATATCCATAACAAACTTAAGTAATGCAGAACGAGATGTTTCCCATCTTTACCAGCTGCAATATTAGTGATTCTTACATATAACAGATAATTTCATGGTATTACTACTTTTACTTTAATAAAATATATGAGTAGTATCCTTGTACCACCACTGCTTACAGTATATTACTACAGTTTACAACTTGATTTCTGTTATTATAAGTTTTAATACTTAAAAAAATGTTATATATTAAAAATAGGCTACTTGAAACACGTCGAGAAGTCTTTTGAAAAAGTCTTATTGACAATTCTTTAAATAAAAGAGCTTAATATTTTATAATTAATATAAAAAGGTTGTTTGTTTTTTAAAACATGTGTATTGAGGCGTTCACTTACTCGTATCTGTGGCATCTCTCCGTGCAGCAGCAGGTCACTTCTCTGTTCTACTTGCAGGCACCCTCAGGTGACACACGACATCTCCCCGCCCACTTTGTGACAGGCACAGGTTGCATCCAATCAGCGCTGTTCGTGAGAATTCGAACGTCTCCTATTGGCTCCTCAGATAAGACTGCCTACCATTAGTCCTCTGAGGACCGTCAGGTACTGAGGGGAGCATATAAACACCAGACGGCAGGCTCAGTGAGGATTTCCCCCTAATCAATCTAATCCTATTGACAACGATCTGCTGAATGATCACAGTAAACCAGTACTAACTGTGTAGTGTTTCCTTTCTAGTATTGTGTTAGGACAGTTGTTTGCAATGACTTTCAGTGGTGGAGATAAGTATTCAGATCCTTTGCTTGAGATAATGTATATCTTTTACTTAAGTAATTATGTATATGTATAATGTCACACTGTAAAAATAAAAGAATGTGAAAAAATATCTAATTTTCCTGAAAAATGCTTCGATGTCAAAATACTTCATTTACATGGGAAAAAAACTTATTTAAAAAAAAACTTAATTTTCCTGAAAAAAGCATGGATTTCAAAAAAAAACTTAATTTTCTTCAAAAAAGCTTGGATGTCAAAATACTTAATTTTCATGAAAAAAAGCTTGAAGTAAAAAAATAACTTAATTTTCATGAGAAAAGCTTGGATATGAAAAAAAACTTAATTTTCATGAAAAAAGCTTGGATAAGAAAAAATACCAATTTTTTTAATGAAAAAAGTTTGTATGTGAAAAAATACAAAAAAATGTATGAAAAAAGCTTGCATGTGAAAAAAACTTTAATTTTCATATGTTCTTTGTTCACTCGGACATAAACTCAGTAATAAATGCCGTCTACGTTTCTTATGATGTGTAAAATCTATCAGCATTTACCGTTTAGATCACATATGAATGAAATGCTTGTAGAATCCTTGTTGTATTTGTATTGTTGATTTAATGTAGAGAAGGTCACATAAAGCTCAATATTAGCCTGTAATGTGTGATATACTGTTGGAGTGGTAAGCAGGACTATTGTTGTGGGATATTTGGAGAGTTAGGTGGTCAGTGAGTGTTTTTTTATTGGTTAAGTGGTCCTTGGTCTGAACAAGTTTGAGAACCCCTGGGCTATAACATTAGATTCTAACTGATCACCTGTTTTATATGTAAAATCTAGATAGTAACTATACCTTTCGAATAAACACTGAAGTGAAAAAAATACATCCCACTGAATTGTTGTGAATTATAAAGTAAGCATAAAGTAGCATGAAAATGGAAATGCTCAAGTAATTCAAAATTGTACTTCAGTGCAGTGCTTGAGTAAATACTGTAAAAGCCACTGTGTGAGATAAACAGGATAAATAATGTTGTAGGTCGAGGCCAAAAAGGCTGTGGCCTGTAATCTCTATATTAACCTGCCACATCTGCCCTCCTGCCACCTACTGACCATGGACTCTATTTGGGTCAGCTGTGCACCACGCTGCGCTGCACACTGGTCAGTGACACCAGGCTGATCTGACTGACTGGCCATCTGTCTGTTGATGGATTACAGAAGTGTAGAGAAAGCAAACAGCTGTTAACTTCACTGAAAGCCATGACAACATCCCGACCAACAGTGGTGAACAAGAAGACGGATTATTACGTGTTGGGCTACTACTAAAAAAAAAAAAGAAAAGAGTACAGCACCAAATGTAATTCATAGTGTGCGTCACAATAACTAAATTAAAATAAATTATTTAAATCTCCCATTCATCACCACTTGTGGTCAATAAAAAAATAAAAAAATAAATAAAATTAAAAAATATATATATATATATATATTATAATGGAAAGAGTACTGAACTGAACAACACACCTGTATTATTGCACAGTTAATGTCCCAAAACTGCAACATAATTATCAATGAGACTGGTTTTTGGTATCTTTAGTTGGCAGCTCCTTTAGTTTGGCCTGCATTTAGGTTTCCCATTAAAACGTCTTCGCTGCCACCGAGTTGAATGGAGTCAATAAAATAAAATATATATATTTGGTATAGCAGTGCCTGGCTCCAGTTTGTTCTGAGTCTTATGTATTGAGTGTCTTCTGGTCACATATGGTTAAACTGATTTATTTACTTTTTAAAAATCTGGTTTTAGTTGCTGCACTTTGCACACACAGTTACACTGGGAGTGCACCTCACGACCACTGGAGGTCAGTAATGTCTCGGCAGGAAACTTGATCTGGAGCAGATTGTTAGTCGTGTGTCTCCTGATCAGTAACTGAGACCAAGTGCACACATGGACACCATAGAAACTGCCCTAAAAGCTAGAAACAATCCAGCTCGATAATTAGGATGTATTCTCTGCATATCACCTGCAACTGCATCTATGTGTGAGTGGAATATTTGAGATGGCCTTTATATGACCCCGTGGGAGCTTTTAATCGGAAACTATAACTGTCGTTTGTGAATCTGCCTATGATCCATTGAACATGAGTGAACAATATATTGTATATCTTACACATTTACATTTAATCTAACATTTAAACCACGTTAAATGAATTGATTGGTGAAATGTCCCTGTTTCTCAGCAACACGTTGCTTTATGGTGAAGAACAGAACCACTTGCTGCACATTTTACATGACACACACACATCTGCAGCCAAACTGATGACCATATTAGACATTTCTATAGTGCAATAAAAACAGATGAGTCTAAGCTTAGAGAGTCTGATTATCACTCTATTTTCTCCCAAACGAATTAGCAAAGCAAGAAAGTAAATAAGCGAGCTGGCAAACGAGTGAGGATAAAGTAGCATGTGCATAAATATAGGTATGGAAATATGCAATTAAGCGAGCCCAGTAAGTAGCCGAGGCTTCCTAAGCAACGGACAAGAAAGTTGTTTTCCCTCGCAAGATTAAAAACACATGAAAATCTATTACTGTCGAATGACATGTGCGCAGATTTCTGACACAAGTGTGAAGTGTCAGGCGTGTGTGCGGGTGAGGGAGGGTGTCATAACTTTACATTCAGCCCCACTGCTGCCATTCATCTGACCACCATGCGTCACTGTCAGACACTGGAACTGCTGACTCAATTTTGCAAAAAAAAAATAAAGAAAAAAGAAAAAAAGAGGGGTTTCATCCTCAAACATTTAAAAAGTATTTAGGCTCGTGAGCATCATCACCACCAGCAGCAGCAGCAGCAGCAGCAGCATCATCACCACCAGCAGCAGCAGCAGCAGCGGGGGTTCGTCCTCTGGTGCCCCTGCACTGCTGTCAGGGCGCAGGGAGGAGGGGAGGGAGGAGGAGGGAGGAGGGGGTAGGTAGGTGGAGGAGGAGGTGGGGGGGCTCCGCCGGGCTGCCCTATATGGCTGTGGATGAGCTGTATGCTAATATCGTCTTGAGAGGCACAGCATCGCGTTTCTTGCCGGCAGTCAGTGGTGGCTTCCAGAGTCTGAGCAGGCTCCTTCACAGCCATGGCTGAGGGCGGAGAAGGGGAAGACGAGATCCAGTTCTTGAGAACTGTAAGTAAACATAATTTCATGGGCGCGTGCGGAGCCGTCTCGTCGCGTGCACTTCAGTTTTCCTTTCGCCAATTAACGCCTGCAGCAGACGGCACGTCAATTAAGTAAATCGCCGATCCAAATTGGATTAATGTGGAAGTTTTGGAAAGGAAAGGCATCGTCAGTGGTTCATTTTGACTTTGCTTGTGCATGAATGATGATATATATATTTTTTATATATATATTTATTTTTGGGAAGTTGCCGCAGGTTGCGCGCTGCGTCCACCTGTCGACTGGACTCTTGATGAGGGAATCTCAATGAGACATCCTGTCTGCTGGTGCAAGGGCAAAAATCACTTCACACTCTCTTGCCATTTCATAACACATGCCCCCTTCTAATTTTTCCACCCTTCATCGCTTTCTGATCTCCCTCTCTCTCTCTCTCTCTCTCTCTCTCTCTCTCTTGTTTTTCCCGGGAACGCCTTGTACACGAGCAATACAAATAAAAAAAAAATAAAAATACTTTCTATGGATGTATTCTGCTCCTCGGGGAGATGAGTTTCAATAAGTTGTGCTGTCACACGCAAGCCACCTCCCGCTGATTACTATTTTAGTTGTTTGACGCAGATCGCTTACGTTGTGATTATGCACAGCAGCAGTTATCCTTGTAAACGATATGACAGCTTGTATGTTGGTGTGGTGGGAATATCTGTCGCGCATGAAGCTTTGTGGCCCAGGTGTTGCATAAAGAGCGTGAAGACTCAGTTATCATGACACTTGCAACACGCTCAGCCGGGAAGTCTCGCCATATACTTCTGCATTTAGTTCATCATGCTTAATCTTTCTTTTGTTGTTGATTTTTTTTTTTAACTCTGCACATTATTTGTACAGGTTTGTAGTGTTGTAGCCTTTGGTTGGAATCGTCAAATATATTGTACTTGGTACAGTTTCTAGTGTTATTGAAAACCTTTAACCTTGTCCTATGTATGTGGGCCCCTGCTTTTAATCACATGGATTTATTAAAAACAAACTTCTGATATCATAGCAGTTTGTTTTTACCTTATTTGTTGGTTGAACATGTTATTAACGTGTTATTAAAGCTGCCGCTTTAATAACACGTCTATCAAGATTAAGTATTACAAGGACTGTAATGGCGGTTTTGCATGTTTTTCATCACAAGTAAACACTTTGCAAACAATGCTGCTGTGATTTTTGAAGTATGAATTTGCTGGATTTTTGCTCAGGCAACTGTTGTCTTCCATTAATTGCTGCACCATACGGAAAACCCACTGTTGTAGTCCACACTCGGAACTTGCTTGAGTTGTGTAATCAACATTGTGCACGAAGTGCTAGTTTTGAGAGTGCGCTAATAGATTTTCATGCCGTACAGAAATAAATGGAAATCAATGGCTGCCTGGAACTGTAGAAGAAATACCCTGGAGGGGGGGACAACAGATGAAGGGTTGGGCAATATATCAATATCGTCTTAGATTTTTTAATTGTTGTGTCTCTGGTTTTAAAGGCTGCGATACAGTGAAGTGATGTACTTTTCTGAACTTACCAGGCTGTTCTAGCTGTTCTATTATTTGTCTTTACCCACTTTGTCATTATATCAACATTACTGATGATTATTTATCAAAAATCAGTTTTTGATCAAAAATAGTGATATATATATCTATATATATATATATATAGATATATATATAGATATATTTTTTTAATTTTTATTTTGTAATTTATTTAATTTTTTTTTTTAAATTTTTTTTTTTAAATTTATTTATTTATTTATTTTATTTATTTATTTAAAATAAACATTTTTCTCCATATCGCCCAGCCCTAAGTAGTTGTACTCCAGCAATTTTTCTGTAACACTTCCATAAAGTTTGGGGCCTTTTGAGCAGTATAGCAGCGGAGGCCAAGATATCCTGACTTTTATTTTCTGGCCCTTTGCCTGGTAATCTTAAAAAGTATACTCTAGTTTTCAGACTGTAATACTTCACGATGAGTAAAACCAAACTTCATTTGTAAAATTTGATCCTTAAATGGACTAAAACATGCTGGTTTGGTTCTTTTTTTTTTTTTTTTTTTTTGAGTGACGTTCTTTTTGTGTTGGTTTTCCATTGATGTCCATCTGGCTGAGAGCCTAACGACAGTGTACCCCTCTCTTATGGCTTTGAGATGTTGATATACACACAGCATGATTAATCTATATGTAATCCCTGGGAAGTCTTGGCTGGTTGTAAGTGGCAGGCGGGACCCTGTGACTCTTAACGGCTCCTACTATTTGTGATGCTAGTGATATGCTGACCCATGCCTTTTAGATTCAACAGTCACAATGGCATCCTGGTTATTTGACAGCAACAGCGGTTTGGGGGGGTGGGGGGTGTTCCCCGGAGGTCCACAGAGCCCCACAGAGCCCCACAGAGCCCCACAGAGCCTTGTTATCAAACCTCTGTGATGAGAGATGTGTGCCCTCAAAGGAAGTCTTAAAATAAGAGAGCTAATTAAAATGATACTTTGCATCTGTTGAGCATTATGCTACAAGGGGCATGTTTGCATTCGTACTGTTGTTTTTAGTTTCAGATTTGGAAGGAAGAAAACGGTTGCAGGACAAAATGTGGTCAAATTTGCAGCTGTTATGCTATTTTATTTTATTTTATTTGTTTATTTATTTATTTTATTTTTTTAATTTTTAATTTTTAATTTTTAATTTTTAATTTTTAATTTTTAATTTTTAATTTTTAATTTTTTATTATTTAATTTATTATTTATTTTATTTATTTATTTTGTTTATTATTTTATTTTTAAATTTTTTTGGAATGGGGAAAAAAGTAGTAGACATAGTATTTACTTTGGTGCATTGGTGATCTTCTTCAGAAAATGATCCGTGTTCAGCTGTGGCTTGAACTTAAAAACAATATTGTTTTGGCATTTATTTATGCAGGAATCAAAAAATGTGCAGGTCATTTTCTCTCTTAACTGCCGTGTTGTAAGAACACGTTATGTGATAATTGCAATGGCATCAGATATGATGTGTGGTCACCTGTGTGGTTGTATTGTTCCTTATTGGTTGCGTACTATCTTACTCCTCCACTGAACTGACACGAGAGCACATTGTCCGGTGAATACTTTCTAACCAGGTGTGTCATGTTTAGTTGGAAATTGTAGAATTTCTATGTAGTCAAACTAAAACTGGCCGCTCTCTTCTAAATAGCGACTGTTCAATCATAGCTTTGCAACAGTATCTAGGCTTAGCTTTGATGCTGAAGTGGTGTGTATGGGGTGTTAGTAAGAGCGATATTCAGTGAATAAGGAGTCAAGAGGCTGGTTAAAAATAAAATCGGCGGCTCCAAGCAAAAGGACTTTTACAGCTGTGATGTGTTTTTTTTTTGTTTTGGAATAGAATAGATGGAATACTCCATTGAAGTCTGTCAAGAATGATTTGATTTAGTGAGAACAACATTGCTTTCTTGTTTTTAACTCCTCCTGCAGGGTTGTGTATTCGTCTTATTCTCAGAAATCGATCTCCTTGTTACTTTAGTGGCCAATTTAAGGGCCTAAAATTGGAGATGGGGGCTGGGTGATTTGGAAGAAATATCTAATTGGGATAATTTTCACTGATATTGCAATGGCCATATGATTCACAATATTGGAGGGAATGATCATCTTTGAATCATTATTCTCATTTTCTTTGAAATTATATCAAAATCATCATGCTGCGATTTTATTATTAAGAAATATCGTGCCTCCTGCGATTTGAATATTGCACATTTCAATGTTATGATGCAAAGATACTCGCTAAATGTAACTCATAGACTGAAGTGTGCGCCGAGCAGCATTATCCATCAAAATCATAATAATCTAATAATATTAGACAGTTGTTGGGGAAAAATTATGAGTTACATTATTGCTGATTTAGAGATTGGAGTAAAAGCCCTCATTTAGATTTTTTTTTTTTAAAGTTTATTTAGCTAGAAATGATACGCCTGCTTTTGTTTACCCATGTCTGAAATCAAAGACCTATTGTTTCTAAAATGATTGAGAACTTTGTAAATTCCCTAGTTATCATCAAACTGCACATGTGTGAGAATGGAGAGCTTGACAGTAGCTACAGTAACAAAATGGGTTTAAACTAAAGGTCAATCAAGGCTTATTTTCTTTTTCTTTCCTGATCCTTTTCAGACATGTGAGGTTCAATTTTAACTTTGTTGTTGCTTTGAACCAGGTGAGCTGCTGTTTAGGTGATCGAGGCTTGCAGTCCACCAGTAGCTCCTCGGGGCTTATTTGGAGTTTATGTTGTTCTGGAAGCCTTCTGCATACCAAGGCGAGGACTCTGGGGGTTTAAATTTAGCCTTTTTAAAGATGATGCTTCCACAGCACATACAGCTCTGCTCCCCTGGCACTAAACCACACCAGGGGAAGAGCTCGAGTCAGGGGCAGAGACTCTTTAACACCATGTTTTATTGGGGTAAAGTAGCATTTAGTAGTCGACCACAGGGTAATATACAGCATTTACTCAGGCTTTATGTGTCAAAGTGATGGACAGTGTCGCCAAGCTTTCAGGGGGAACACAGCAAGCGTTGCACTAAATCTACAAATGTATTAAAGTAATGAATGTGGTGCAACTTGGTAGATTATTTATCTATGTGATCATTTATTCTGATATTTTCTATTAAGGTTTAACTGCTGGTGTAGTTGTTAAACAGTAAGTACAATAATAGTATAATTCATGTGGATGGCCAGAGAAGATTGGAGTCACATTTTGAGGGTGTTGAACTGTGACGTGTGGTTGAAGGGATCAGAATTGTTGTTAAAATGGTTTACATTTTGGATCGTAAACGGAGCGATGAAGAGTGTAAACTCACGTTGGGATGAAGGTCGTGATGATGGCAGGGTTGGTTGAGCTTCTCTGATTTGTAATTGGTTGAAGAGTTGACGAGAGTCAAGTGTCATTGAAAATAAAGAGGGGTGGATCCTTTACAGTGTCCGACAGCTAACAGAGATTTTCCAAAATAAGTTAAAATGGTTAATATGGCAATATGATTTTTAGAAATTATGTTCTGCAATTTCTTTCTGCAGATGTGAGTTAATTGTCCGGAAGCAGCAGCGTGTTATGAAATATGACACTGAGATGAAAGTGGTTAATTCAAGATGCATCAGATGCACTGATAGACAGCATATATATATATCTATATATATATATATATAGATATATATATAGATTACAAGATTACATATATATATATATATATATAAAATGTTAAACTTTCTGTCTGTCTCCTACTAATTACATGGATTTCTTGTCCACGTTGTCTTAAAACTTCAACTTTAAAGCAAATTATTGACATTTGAATCAGCTGCTGACAAAGCAATCCATTCAGTAGCTGCCATGGAGCTTTTTTGTTTATATGACATGGAAATTAATAACAGCGAAGTTTTTGGTTAATAAAAAAAAAAGAAAAAAAAAGAGAAGTTCTGTATGATTTGTTATAAAAATATCAGCTAGGCGGCATTGCACATTTCCCAAAACCTATAAAAAAAAATATTTTCAAATCAAAAAAGTCTATGGAGAAAGTGATACTGTTGGAGAATAAATGTAATGTTCTTCTTCTGATTGTTGGACATTGAGCCCAGATAGCTCAACTATACTGACACAACCTGGACTAATGGAAAGTAAGAAGCACTATGGACTAGTAATTTCTTATTGCCTATACCTTCTCAGAGTCATCCAGTCGTTCCAGTATGCAGCATTACTATACTGCGCCAGGTAATACCCGTGCAAAGTGTGCCTCTTCAATAAGAGTTGGAAAGAGAGAGCGAGAGGCAGCGTTGTCCTGCGGCCTCAGGTGACCCCCCCACAGACTGATTTAAATTGAATGGGAAGGATTTCCTCTGTATTGATTGAGCAGGCTGTGACGGCAAAGCAACAGTGTGTTCTTTGGCAGCGCCGCCTCTCTCCAGTTGTCAGCGCTGAAGGACGACAACCTGCTGCCGTACCCATTATTTAAACAACCTTGATGTAAAAGGTGGCTCCACCTTACCTCACTAACTAGCCTTCGTGCTTTTTAACCTGTAAATGAGATGCGAGGGGTTTGCCTGGAACCCTGTTAAGGTAAACGACAAACTGATTGGTCATTTAAGATTATATTATGTGTTTTTTAAATATGTAATGCCGGATGAGTGCCTTCTTGGAGGATTTTTGTTCTTTTGTTTGAGGATTTGTAAAAACTAGCTTCAGAAGAAGATTAAGAAATTGTGAAATACTAAACAATTTTATATATTCACCTAAAATCAACATGGATCTATTCTCTCCCATGGAGAAAAGGTCCATGTCATTCAAATATTCTTTTTTTATATTTATACATCCTGCTAAGTGGGGTGGATTTCTGCCAAACCGTCTTTCGTTGTGTTTAACATGCAATGACAATAAAGCATCTTTTCTTATCTTTGCATTATTCTCTGCCGTCAACCTTTTTTAACTCAAGTGCTGAGACAAGGCTCTTAGTCATGTCGGCCAGTGTGTGTCCTCAGGTTTGATCTTATGTATGTGTTTATTCCTAAATTACTCTAAACCATATATTGAAACTAAGTAATTGTGAATGAATCTATTGGCCTGTAATGTTAAAGAAGCACGTTACCACATTTCTCTACAAAATCAATACCTTGTTTTGAATATTGGCTCTGAATGCACTTACTCAACAATATCCTTTTATATACTGTGTGCATCAAGTTTCATGCCATAACCCAAAATACAAATTGATTTAACTTTATTTTAACATTGTTTCAGCTTCAGCAGGAATGATAGTGTGTAGTGCAGTGTGTTGTTGTGGTGAGCTAGAAGTCGAATCGCAGTAAGAGCTTTAGCAGCAGCGTAAGTGGACTCTCAACCCCAAATAATGACCTTCATTAATCAACAGAGTGACTTGATTGGTGCTTGATTGTCCCTTTGGTCACTCGGTTTATTTTCATTTAACACTTGCATGGTTATGTTTGTCGCCAGCTCTGTGGCCATTGTGGTTTTCTTCCTAAAAACCAGTTATCGTTGTTTTTGTAGACTTTGTAAATCCATCTTAAAGGCCCCTGAACATGTGTTTTCTCACTGTGTGTAACTGGATCCTAGATGATCAGACTCTTTCTGCCAACGTTTGAAAAGTCTTGGCTGTTTTTTACGTGAGAAACTTCTGTTCCATTGTCTTTCTTTTGAGATGGTTTGAAGCAGGCGGGGCTCAGGCGGGAAAAGGTGATGTCACTTACTTCCGTGCACCAATCAGAGTTCAGCGACATTTGTGATGACAGTGGGTCGCTGTCAATCAAATCTGATCAAACCCACATAGTTCTGATAAAACCAAAAAGTTTAGAATTTTAGTCAATTCTACCTTTTTTTTTTCTCCTAAAAGACAGTTGCTTATTTAATCATGTATATTTAATGTTATAGAAATACTTAAACCTGCAATATGCATATCTTTTTGGCCACTTGGGGGCAGCAGAAACCAGCTGTGAGCAAACATTGACATATTATCAACTTTTAAGTTGACATGGCAAACATCCAGCACTTACGAAGCAACATTGTCTTTCAGTTGACCCTCTTTTGTTTTTAGCTCCATGTTTGGTCTCTACCAACTCCTAAAGGGAAATATCTGTCTCTTTAGCATCTAAAATGCTCCACTATGCTCGCCAGCTAGTTGCTAATTGCTAATTTTGTCTGTCTGCTGTTTGGTGCTGGACAGGAAGTGTATCGTGGGGTTTTTTTTTTTTGTGGGGATGGCTCAATACCTCTTTTTCATGTCTTGTACCGACACCGCAACCTTGAGTTTCAGATACCGATACCAACCGCTACTGTTTTTCTTTCCTCTCTTAAACAACTTTAAATCTGATTACCTAGAATATCAAATGAATTATACTGGGTATCTCAACACAATCAATGTAGCCTGTGCCCCAATGACAGTTGTTGACAGATTAGGCTCATGTATCGTGTTGGATTATGCTCTTTTAGCCTCGTTTACAGGAACACGTTCAGTCACTGAAGACTTCTGCTGGTGCAGTTGGGGGCCAAGTGCCTTGCTCAAGGGCACCTCGTGGTGATGATAAGGGGGGATCAAACTATCAATCACTTCAAAAACCCAATTTTATTGCCGCTAAAAAATGATCCTATGTTTGAATTACTGATCCCCATTTCATTTATCTTTTGACACGACAGGACTTAAGGATGTTTCACTTTGGGGAGAACATGATTCTGTTTGTCATTTCTCCAATAATTCACTCATCTTTAGTTTCTCAGTAAGACCACCAACACCATTTTCTATTTGCTGTGTGCATCCAGCCATGACAGCTGCAGTCTAGAAATGACATCTTGTGGCTTGATGGATCTGGAAACCATTTCCAGCCCTTGTAGGGAGGGAGGTTTACTTTGTCACAGACTGCCGCTGATGTATTGCAAAACACTTAAATGCTCATTGAATTTATCTGGTGTCGTGTCCTCTTATTGACCCGCAGCCATTCGGCCCGTCTCAGGAATGAAAATCTGACCTCTGTGGCGTCGATACAGAATGAAAAAGTGCTCGCCTTATCGCGTCGCTGTCCTCTGATGCTTATGTGGCGAGAGAGCTCAAATCATCTAAAGTTTGCATCAAATTTGACACTTGCAGAAATGACAGGATGGAGGGTAAAAACAGCCTGGGTCATGAGCTGAGAGCTTAGAGGGATTAAGTTGGCTTCAGGTGACGGTTTTGAACTTCACCTGATCTCTGCACTTCTCTTTTTCTGTTTTTCACCTCACAGCCACACACATACACAATCCTCTCCACCTCTTCACACCTCACTACGTCTAGCCTGTGTCCGTGTGTCTCATCAGGCAGGATGATGGACTTTAGAGAGGCTCCGGCTTCGTCCCCGGCCGGAGGACTCCATTTCTCAGCGCTTCCTTCTGCTGAGCTGGGCGGGAGGGGGGGTGGGGCTCTATTATTTGAAGCTTATCCAAAGTAATATGCATACAAACTAAGCCAAGAAAATCCAATTTGTTATAGGAACACCATATAAATCTTGGGAGTTCGTGATCCATGGCAGTGTACTGCGGGGCAAAACTTGCTTGACTGCGTAATTGTTATTTACTTTTTTTTTTTTCCCCCAATAGAGCTCAAATGTGCTGCGCATAACTCATTTTAACACACGATGTCATCTCAGACATGCAAACAATTTCATATTGCACACGTTCTGCTTGTGAATATGTCTGCACGTGACGTGTGAGGGGCATAATAATAAATGCATCTTCATGCACAAATCTTTGTGTGTAAATCCTGAGATGAGAAAGATTTCTACTCTTTTGAAGACGTTAAAAAAAAAATAAAACTATCTTTGAAGATTCTCTGAGGCTGTGACAGCTGTGATCAACTGCTTTTGTGATGCATTTCTTTGGAGGTCAAGATATGTTCTGAAATGCTTTATATGGCAATAATTAATGATGAAAAAAGGACCAAAATAACTTGATATATTGCCACATACAACATGATGTGAATGCAACAAATACAAATGTTTTCAAAGTAAAGCTAAGAAAACATTTTAAAGTGTACATTTTGGTGAGTATGGTCAACGTCTGGCCCGGTTTAATAAATAGTCTTACAATAGCCTGACAAATCTGTCCTTGAACAAGCTATCAAAACAGTGCAGAGAGGACATCTGTCAACTTTTACTAAATCTATCTGGTAAAATATCTTGTTTGTCTTAAATGAAAAGTCAGACCTAAACTCAAACTTGGCTAAGGTCAGTCGACGAGCAGCAAGGGACTACACAAAAGTGTGTCTCATCTGCATTCAGAAAAAACACACATTAATGTCATTATCTGTAATAGACTATATGAGTGCTCTGTATAGCTGTTTGTTAATATATATTGATAATTCACTCAGATAATTCCTGCTGAGGCAGTGTGCACACTGTAGCTCCACATTGACTTTATTCTGTTAGTACTCTGGGTTGTTTGGTTAAGAGACTAAATCTCATTAATTTAAACATCTCATGAATCAGTTATGATGGAAAGCAGTCTTGTAGAAAAATGTCTGGAAACGAAGCGCAGTGGAACTTTCTGTGTCTCCTACTCTCTGCTCCGCTCTTTTTCTCAAAGACGCACATATTTGAGTCCAAATGAATGGCTTACTTGGAAAGTTTAAGTGTGAATCACGACTTCTGGTATCAACAGAGCATTTTGAATGTTTGCGTGACGATAAAGTTCCTACATTTATTCAATGACTGTGACGGTTTCCCCCCCCCCCGGCTTTCCACGTCTACCAACACTGATCCTGATCAATGAATAGTGATGTGTTGGCTTTTATTTTTAATGCCTCTTTAGTCCACTTCCCTTCATATAAATGGCCATAACATTTTGTCCAGAAAACACCTAATAAGGTCACCTGTCTCCATTGCATTTATTCATTTACTCAACCCTGCTGTTTCTTGACAAACTGGAACAAATAGTATTTAGGTCATTTACAAAGACTTGGAAGTTACATGAATTTTTGACTCAATATCCACTGTCTGCCACTTAAAGATACGTACTACTAACATCTAAGTTGATATGGATTTGGGAGCTATGTAACCAAGACATCTTAACTTAAGAAGTCTTGACGACTTGGTAGACCTGACTGGTTCACAGTCTTGTAGCTATCTATTGTAGTTTGTCAGCTATCGAGCTAATCTTAATTATGGAGCCAGGAGGACGTCGTCACCAAATGTACCCAGCCTATAAATAGAGATCTGTTGTATCCCTGTTTCTGTTTGGGATGTATGAAGTCGCTGCAGGTGCAGCCGGTGTAGCCGACTGTATTGACTTGCTTGATTCAGATCTGACTAATAGACGGAGCAGACAGACTGGGGCCAGACCTGCTACAGTATCGCTTCCCATGGACGGAAATACTGTGGATCTTTTGGCTGTAGAAAACACCACCAATTGTTTGAAAAGCTAAATGTTCAGTCCTCCTTTTGTGTCGCGCTCCCTGCTTCTTGTTTACATCTTCATCTGTTTCTGTTCTGGCTTCAAGTCCCATTTTTCACAGTCCCTGCACTTTGTCAGGTTCTCCGCTGCCTTTTTTTTAAATCATTTTTTCTCCCACTCACTTTTTTTTTCTTCTTCCCAACAGCTCTAGAAAGTTTTTACAAATTTAACACACTTCAAGGTTGGAATATTGTGAATAATAACTTCATTATTTATAGTCAGGTGCTAATTGGTGCAGAGATCTGTGTTAGATGTTGTTTATTTCACAGTTTTTTGGGATTGCAGGCTCTATGAAGATACATCTTTCATGTCGCAAACTAACATTCGAATCTCACTTTATGAAGCAGTGCTCTGACGCAGGCACCGACATCAGCCTTTATCCGGCTTATCAGGTTGTAGTTCTCGCACATCTACACTGTATCTACTTTGCTCTCCATGTTGTGATCTAAGCTTCACTAAAAACACGTAGCTAAACCTGCACTTAGCACCCTGCCTGACATTTATGAGAAACACGACTCCCGAGCAGTCGGAGCAAGTCAGACGGAATACACACCGCGACAGTGTGAACAAGGAGGCGAAACGTGCTGTAGTTTTCCTAATTCCCTTCAGTTTTTAACCCCCCGCTCAGTCTGTTTTTTGTTTTTTTTCCACCCCCTTCTCAAAAAGTCTGCCTGTTGATCTCCACTGAGCATGTGCAAAGCATGTGTGTCAAAATAGCAGCGCTGAGGGATTCAACAGATTCACCTTTTCTCAAGTTCACATTGGTGGGAGCAGCGGGTGAGTTGTGGGAGTTTTTGGCACGCCGGAGCATCTGTAGCTCTCGGGTTTCTGCTGGTGGATGCATCGGGCCACACACACACACACACACCTGTCGCTGTCTGTTAAGGGACACCGGCTGCTTAGTGAACGAAGTAGAAGAAGAAGAAAAGGAAGGAGTGGGAAACGTTGAGGGTCAGTTGAAGACGCGTCAACGCCGCCGGTGGTCATTCAATCGCTCAGCTTTACCCAGAGTGACACTCTTTTGTTTGATAGAAAAGTGTCGGACCTGCAGGATCCAGAGGTACAGCGAGGGGCAGTGAGGGCGGGTGGGGTCGGGTTGGGAGAGCGCAGGGTCAAGTTGCCGCTCTCCACTTGGAAGCTGGGTAAAGCAGCCACCCAACCTCCCTCCTGCTGCAGGCCTGGGCCCTATACATAGTACTGATGCTGCTCTTTAGCTGTCTAGCAGATGGTCATGGGCTGCTGCGAGGATCACTTTGCTTCAGATTCACCAGATTCTCTGGCTGGAGATCAAGTCAGGGCTGCAGAGAGAGAGAGAGACAGAAAGTGTCTTAAGAAAGTGTCTTGGCCGTGGTTACACATGGCTATTTCATTAGTTGTTGAGATTTGATCATAGCGATTGGATATGAGAGAACGCCACTATGTCCCCATTCTCGGCATTAAACCCTCCCATAAACAGTGTCTCTGGTGGTTGTATTTATTTAGAGCGACGTTGGCATTATCATCCATTCTGCTCGGATGACTGGGTGGCATCCAGTCTATGTGGCTTTTTAATCCCAGTGCCACTCTGACCACGTCTGGTTCTGAAGCTGCACTATCAAAGAAGCGCCGCATATTCATCAATGCAGTATTGATGAATATGTGTCGCTGCCCGGCCTCGGTGCGTTCACAACGGATGCGAAGCGAATGTTTTCCTGTCTCATGTTGGATCTAATTGCTGCTTTTTGGAGGATTTTCCTGACAATAAATATTTCATGAAATTAGTCAAATTTCATAACAATTTCTCACTTGCAGTAATAACGGATTACATGTAATTGGGATTAAGTAATCAGATTACAAAAAATAAGTAACTATAATCAACCAGATTACATTTCAAAAAAGGTGAAGTGACATAATAATTACACTGTCAAGGAGTACTTGACTACATTTTTGATTATGTCGATAAAATGTGGCAATTTTTAAATCTGAATCTTTTTTTCATGATAACTTGATCATTTGATTTAACCGATTTTTCTAAATGCCGAATATTTTCTACTGTAGGCATATATCCACGTAATGTATTCCTTATTGCTTGCCAATTTTGTTAATGGTAACTAAACTCATTTTTGCTCTCAGTTTTTAATGATTTATGGATAATGGCCTTTTTAGTACTTTTTATCTATATTGAAAATGGAAGATGAACCGTTTTTTTGTAAGGGTAATTTGATTTGACCAAATGTAAATGCTGACTGTGCAAAATGCATTTTATTTGCATTGAAAATGCTTTCGAGATGTTTTTGAAAGAGAGAAGAGAAAATATTGTGGAGCTGTGGCTGCGTCCATTTTTGTAGTCTAAAGTGCAACATTTTCAAGGTTTGATATTAAAAGTAATCCAAACGTTTTCTGATCACATTCATTTTTTTGTTGTTGTAAATCCAATGGATTACGTTACCAATTACAAAAACTGCCACGTAATTTGAATTCAGTAACTGACCACGTTTCAGTAATCCGACCCAAACCCAGTTAGCACTTTCATAAACCTTAAAAAAGACATGCTTGATGCGCACGCAGATATAGCATGCCACTCGCGCTGCCAGGCCCCGCTGGTTTCTTAAGGCCTCTACAATTCCAAACATCTAAAAAGAAAGAAGTGTATTTACTCGATTTTAAAGAGGTGACAAGCCTTCGGTTATCCCGTGGCCATATTGAGTGTCCCTATCTGTAGCCTGAAACAACAAGCTGTGTATCCTCCATCACACCACTACCGGGAAGGCTGCAGCAGTGTCTCTGTGCCAACATTGATGCTTTCTGCTTTCAGTAATTACCTCCCTGAAGCCCAAACTTGGATCCTGGTATTTAAAACGCTGCTGGTTTGGACTGCTGTGCCAGCTCGGAACCTCATTCACTTCCCTGTGACATTTAACTCTTACTGTGTTTCACTTATTTAGATTTTTGCCTCGCAACACAAACTGACCGAGTATATCTCTTTTTAATAAGGGTTGTTGCTCAATACTTTCACCTTTTTGTTGGATCTGCTCTCAATAGCTTCGGCACTATTTAGCAGCTGTACAGTATAAATCACAAAATGCCCCTTTTCACCTTAATTCGTTTATCCGTTTCAGTTACATTTTTCTCTTTTAAGCGTTGTTTTTTGTGGAATAATGTAACATCTCAGAAGCGGAAATGTATCTTCATCTGTACAGAGTGTTGTTTTTCTACTAAAGGTAAAATATGTTAAGTAAAAATAATATTTTTTCTAGCCTTCAACTAATAATTTGCAGTGTAAGATATCCCAAGAAGAGCTTCATACTTCTTTTGTTTAATGAATTCAAAGTGTGTCATTGTTCAGGGAGAAGACAATCCAGTCACTACCTTTTTTTTTTTTTTTTTGGAGTGCGAACACCTCCCACATATATAAAGCAGACAGAGGATCTAATTTGTGATGCAACAGCAACACATAATGTGAACATCTCGCACTAAATATGAAACGAAGACATTAACTTTAGGCCTCCTGCGTTTGATCTTCTACATCTGCTTGAATAGACAAAGAAATCCGTCCTAATTCCCAGAAAATTGTTTTGGACTTTGCTTAAAAACACGTTTTTTCTCTGTGTTTCCATTTCATTCCCATCTGTACAGCAGTGTGAAATTGCAATTTCCTCATTAATTGTTCCATACAGGAGACAGTGAAGGCTTTATAATGCAGGAAAAAAAAAAAACGTCTGACGGTATAATGAGGTGCATTCGAAAAATTTAAAAAATCTCCTTAAATGATTTTCTTCACACGATAGTCCATGCAGGGGGACTTTTACTTCCCGATCGCACTAAATCTTCTAGTTGTACGTCCAGAGTGGCATTTATTTATTTTGAAAAATATTGTCAGGGTCTGTTATCTCGCCTCCTGTGTCTGTGGGTGCTCTGCAGCCAGTATCTGAATCTATTGAATTAATACTGCTGTAAAGGAGGTGGGAGCCAGAACCATGGCAACCATCAGCTCAGATTAGTGTGGGACGTGAGCTGGCAGGAGACACGCGCGCACACACACACAGTACGCACACATAGTACACGAAAAAAAAATCAATATCTGTGTTGCCAAATAGAGCCAGACCCTCTCGACCCTGACAGAGACAGATGTTCATTTATTGGCTGATTTGAATGGAGGGTTTCCTCTCTGCCACGGAGATAACAAAGGCTGAGTAACAGGTTTAGAAAAGATATTATTCAACGCGGCTTTGCTGTTGCTGCTATTGATTAATATAGTTTGTGTTCTTTTCTTTTCCGCTGCTGAAATGGTTTTCTGTTTTGAAATTTGACAAGATATATATATATATATATATATGCTGATCCATCGCAACAACAAACTGACTGTAGATACAAGAATGTGATTGGAGTTTTTATACAAAACAAAACAATGAATTTTTCCATATGCATTTGTCACTTTGGTAAAGTTAAATAAGACTCGCAGAAGGCATCTTTCATGAAGAAAAAAATAATAACAAATAAATAAATAATAAAAAAT
>CALSCE010010644.1:4470360-4500020 GCA_943593645.1 Bovichtus variegatus
GTGTGTGTGTGTGTGTGTGTGTGTGTGTGTGTGTGTGTGTGTGTGTGTGTGGGCTGTGGCAGTTTTTAGTTTTCCACACTTTCAGCTGGTTTTGGTAAATTGGAATCGTTCTGATGTCCGTTCACAAATGTTTACATAAACACTTATTTACTGTTTAGTTTCATAACGGCCGTCTGTTTGCAGCTACTCTAGACTGACACTGCAATTTTTATTTAGGTCACAGCCTGCGCGTGTCCATCATACTGATTGGATACTACGGGTGACCACTTCTACAATGTCAATGAGCATCATGTTGATAAATTGATATTTCTAAAACAATCTAGCTCTTCTTTCTACACTCTCAATTTTTTAGAAAAGCTTATTAAGTTTTCCTCAAGTTTTTTTGTTTATGCATGTCATGTCAAAAAAAATCTGAGTTCTGTAGCTCTGGGAATTATGGTGCAGCAGCATATGCTCGAGGCTATACAGGTAACATAAAAGAGCAAAAACAGAATCAAGGAGAATAAACTCCTGGCACATTGTTTTTGTATCTCGGAGAGGAGCCAGTTTTTTGCTCAAAACACCGCCACTGTCGATGCCTCTTCGACTAATGTTTCTTTCCCTCCGTCCCCCCTCTCCTCTCTTCCCTTCTTCCTTCCGTCCCGCAGTATGTTCCTCCAGACTTGTGTGTTTGCAACTTTGTGTTGGAGCAGTCCCTGTCGGTGCGGGCCCTGCAGGAGATGCTGGCTAAGACTGGGCAGAACAGTGAAGGGGTGAGTGCTTCCCTCCTCCCCACTGATGCATCTGTCTTATGCACACAAACACACTCAACACTTGCACACACAAACACAAATCAATCCGTAGTCTACCAGAACTCTGTTGCAAAAGGCCCTTGAGGTTTTTTTTTTTCTTTCCTTTTTTACAAGTTTCAGTGAGAAGCCTCATACTCTATTTCTGCAATACTGCTTTTTATATGCACTGTGGCCTGAGATGAGTGTAACAGAATAATAATCTTCACAACTCTTTTCAAGTTAACATAATTTAGCCATCAGGATATTTATTGAGTGAACTTGAAAATAAATCCCCCGCTGGCGGAGCAGTCACAGTCCTGGAAATGCAAAATGCACTAAATCTGCTTAAAAGGAGGCTTCTTAGGTAAAATACTGCAAACTGGCCTGATTGGAAATAGTTCAGGGATTTTTTTGAAGCCACTCAATCAAGGCCAAGTCCAGCCATGAGGATTCTTCTGTTGTCCCCAAAATGACGCATTCAAATAACCTGCACTTCAAACCCCCTTTTTTTTAATTTTTATAAATGTCAGAGTGGGAAATATAGATCCAGCACAGCAACTTTTGTGAGTGGTTCATTGAGATTTATTATTTAAGTAATTTAATTCGACCAAAATGTGATGCTGACAATAACCAGAAAGTTCCTGTTGGCTCTGCTGGCTGGATCTTGGCCATGTTGCATGTCCCACTTGGAGAAAAAGTACATCTGATGTGACAAATGAATGTGTCACGAAACTGCTAAAAAATTGTCCATTTTAAATTTCACCGCTCAAAATGTATTTATTTATTTATTTTTTAAAATCAGCCTTTCGTAGTGTTTTCGTGAAACAAGCATAAACAGCGTTGGACCTTATTAGTAACTTCACTTAATTTCTTGCTTTAAATAATAACTAGTCACAAAGTTGCTCTTTATGAACAATAACTGTTATTTAAAAGTTACAGCAAGTGTACAGTTTTGAGCAGAAAGTCTGCAGACTCCCTACCACATGGGGGGCTTTTGGTTTGACGGTCTTCTGCAGTATGTATGATGGACTTGCTCTGCAGCCACACAAGCAAGTTCTTAGTCATTTATTGTTTTCCTAAGATGGCAGTAACAAGATGGTACCTCCGTATAGTAGCCTTTCAATTTTCGTACGTTTAGCAGTATGTCTGAGAAAGTAACTGGTTAATTGGATTACTGTAATAACTGTAATGGCTGAGCACGCTAATGCATTACCCGTAACACCGGGTATAAGTGTAAGAAAATCTTAAAACCAGAAACCAGCTCCGTTAGAGCGCAGCACTGAATTGTGTTGCCTTGACTGAGGGATCAGCAACTGACAATGTTGCTTAATTACTTATCGACAATGTGATTATTTTTGCAAACTTCTGGGCTAAATTTTGACTTTGAAAAGTGAATGTATTAAAAATCAATAAGTAAGTTTGGAACAAATCCCAAAAGGCAAAGCAGAGAGACCGAATCTAGCAAAACTCTGGACTACTTCAACACCAAGAACTACAATTGAATTCTAAATGCAAGCTGTCTCATTTCATTCTCTGGAACACTTTCCTGTTTTGCAAAAAGAGATCAGAAGGCAATGATAATGAAAGGCCGTCAGGGGTCAAAGAAAAGAAGGGAAATTATCTCTGAGTGCACTTCTGCAGCCACAGCCTCCTTTCTCTTCTTGATTTACACTAAACCGTCCTCCCGGCTCCGCTCCGGCTCACTTGGCATGTTTATTACAGCCGGTAAGTAACCTTTGATCGGGTTCTGTCGTGCCATTGGGGGGCTCATCGACAGGCATGGAAGCACTATCGTGGGCTCCGTGTGGTCTGTGCACTCTCTGTCAGATGCTCATATTCACTCATGCTGCTGCGCTCCAACAAAGTCATTTCATGTGTCATTTAATCTCATCACCAAGCGCTTCGAGATCCAGAGGGGGGAGGACAAGAGATGGAAGGGAGAGCGTCTCATGTTTGGATGAAATGCTAATATTTGGGGAAAACCAAAGAGAAAACAGTGCTTAATTCTCAAATAGATCCAAGCATTAAATTTGGTCGAACCAAAACCACGACGTACAAGAATCTGCTGGTTAGTTGGGGTGTTTTTTTTTTCTTCTCATCACTGTTCCTATTGGATACACATGGTCTGTGTTGATTTGGAAAGTTCTCCAATTGATGGGCCCGATTATTATTATTATTATTATTATTATTAGCTTATTCTAGGACAGACCACTGGTATTTAGGAACAGAGATGACGACGCTATGGTTGCATTAATCATTGTGCCATACAGCTGCAGCAATTAGAGAACACAGCACAGCATCACGCTGCTATTTGCAAAATTAATTGAGCACAAAATCCACAATGCAAGATGGCCCAAATTGTGTGTTGTGCTAGATTGGCTCTGGCCACCAATGTACTCTCATGTAGCCTTCTGGCACAGATGGTTCTTTTTAAGTGTCTTATTTTGTATACCGCTTGGGTAGTCTCCACTGGTGAATCAGACCTGCATTGTTATTAGCCTGGCTAGCAGATTTGTTTCGTGCTCAACAGTGCACCATTGTTGGCTGGCCTTCATTGGCAAGACGACATGACGTTGGCCAGAATACAAACTCTCTGCTAGCGAGGCTAATAAATCGCCCTCCTCTTTCCTTTCCACCGCAAGGGCCCATTCCTCTCTATTGTTGCTCCAAGATTTGTGTAATTGACTGCCGTACAACCCAATAACACATTCTTTTCATTTGTATTTGTGTGTTACTAGAGTGCTGACCATGAAAAATGGGTAGGTCCATCAGTTCGCTCATCCATCATGTTGTCAGTGTGCATGACAGACTGCCAAACGAAAGGGTTGAATTTCCGGCACTTTCACTTGAAGCGACCCTCATTTCTCGATTGCCATAAAAGCTTCATTTATAGCGTGTACAGCATTTAGTTTAAACTGCCATCACAGCTACTGCGATGTCGGGAGATATTAAGCTAATGGTAATACATTTCAATCTTTATACCTCGGCACATATTGTGCAGATGGATATTAAAATGCATTTATTTCTACGCGGACTCCCGCTGGATAGTAAATTAAGCTTTCTCCTCACAACAGCTCAACAGATTCTGTTTCCCTCAGCCAGTCTGGAAACAATCAATTAGCTTGTCACAGATGTCTCCGAACTTTAAATCACGGCAATCTTGAAATAGACATCCGTTGGTGCTTTCACCTTGTGCACAGGAGTCAAATGTTTTGCCTCGTCTCTGAAGACTACTTTGTGTGCAAGTGTGTAAGCACTTTCAAGTGATCGTGTTTGCTTTTCATTTGCTTAAGCGATTCATCCTTATTATTTTTTGCTTCCAATACAATAAGATTCGAGCATTAGTATACAGCTTCCAATGTTTGTGCTGTTAAAAGATACATGCATAGATTTTGCTTACCAAAGGTAGCAGTGAGCTCCCTTTTTATTTTTTATTTATCTCATTTACTGAATCTAAATGAAAGGATCTGAAAACCTACACGTTGGCAGAAAACTCACTTTGTGGTTTGGGTGTGCTGCTCTGTTTTCTCTGGGTTTGTTCTCTAACATCAATTCATTTTAAGGGTTTTGACACGAGGAAATGTCCAGATTGTTTAACTTCAGTTGAGCAAAGCTGTTGAAGATGGTTCAGGGTTTATTTATCTGTTCTTCACATAACTCACACAACACACTGAACTGCCAACACGCTACCCTTTTCTGGGTTTTTTTCCCCGAATAATCCGGCCGGATTTATGGTCTTTCTCTATCTTTCTTTTCTCTTAACTTTCACATATTACACATCACAGTGTACATCATATTTTAATGGACTGTTATAAAGTAAATAAAAAAGCAATTGGAGCACAATCACTCTCTCATTATCCGACTTATTTGAAGGACAGGGCATTGCATATGTACATGAGAATCAATATATCAGACGGTACTTAGCAAATGAGTCTGCCATGACTCCCTTCTTCACAGCCTTGGGAAAAAGTGATTAGTTTGCTATTTCCCATGCTCAGGCGGTTCCATAGAAGACAAGCCATTAATATGAAGAGAACATTTAGGAAAATTACTTAGTCATGGTTTGGTGTAATGGCTGTGTCAGGCTTTAGCAAAGGGAAAGCTCAATGTTGGCTCAATATCGGTGATTAAAACACAGCCACCAAAATGATCCATGTGTTTTAATTTAACACTGGCCCATTACACTGCCTCTAAAGTAATCGACTGAAAATAAATCAATCACATTGACAATGGTTTAGAACTGGTTAAGTGATTTTATAAAGTCTAAACGCCAAATATTTTCTGCTTACAACCTTTTTATTATTGTAAATTGGATAGCTTTGTGTCTTTTGGAAAAATGTACCAGACCCCAAAGTATTTCTCATGTTAACAAAAATAAAAAAATGAAACTGCACAATTTTGAAGTACTATTTTCACTTTGTACTACTTTTACTCCATACAATTCAGAGGCACATATTGTACTTTTTAGTCCTCTACATTTATTTGCTAAGTTTTAGTTACTAGTGATTTTGCAGATTGAGATTAATAATACAAAATATAATCAACACATATGTTTTATTAATTTAGTTTATTTATTTACAAGCTACCCGGCAGTATAAAGTAATTAAAATTAGCCCTGCCTTTACCAGCTGCAACATTAAAATGATGTACACAGTGATTCATCAATTATAATACAATAACGTTATTCTGAAATGGGCCATATAAGTACTTTTACTTTTATAAAAAATACAGTTATACTTAAGTATATTTTGATGCTCATATTGTAGTACTTTTACTTAATGCATGAGTTTTACTTGTAACAGAGTATTTCTTCACTGTGGTAGGCCTCTTTTTACTTAAGCGCAAATAATGTTACTTTAACTTGGCACAGTCTGTGCAAATACATGGCTGGAGTGCAAACATCCGTGAAATATGAACTAAAAGATTTTAAATGCTGCATTCACTTGCCCCTCGGGTGATTCCCCAGTTAGAAAGTCGTTCTTATGCATTTAGGTGTGGACAATAAAAAGATGTGTTGTATTTTGTTGCTCAGGGCGTTTAAACAACACATTGATAGCTGAAACGATCGTGGTTAATGATGAAATATGTAGTTTAGTTCCAGAAGTTTTCTCAGAGGGGGTTGTTGTGTAGTCAGAGACACGGCAGATGAACGCTTCTCTGTTTTTCCGACTCCGCTATTCAATTTCCTCGATAATTCCGACACTACATGAATGCAGTATAACCCGCGATTTGATTCGGTTAAATACAAATCCGTGGCCCGGATGACAATAATGCGCGATGAGGTCACAGGTGCACGTGGAGTTAAACGTCCAAAGCTACCCCCGTAGGCTAACGCTAGCTTTGTGAGTAAAGCAACCGATATTAATTTATAAAAGGCAGCTCAAATTCTCTGTAGTTAACTGTTAAGAACAATTTACGTTGATGTATATGAAAGAAAAAAAATACGATTTGTTCGGATTACAGGTATATTACAACCATATCAAAGATGGCGCCTGATTAATGTCGTAGCTCACCTAACTGGATAGCACAGTTCTGTTCCATCAAGCTAGCTTCATTAAATAGACCTGAAGTATAACCCTAACTTCATTTTAACGCTCTATTTATTTATTTTTGTTTAAACTGTTTTGGAGAGGTGTTGGTTCAACTTTTATGGTGATTTAAAAAAAAAAAAAAAATTACTTTTATTTTTTTATTTTAAGGCCGTTTATTGGTGCTATTCTAGCAACCTTCAATGATGTAAACGGAAAGATTATTAGGTAGTGTTGCACCTATTTTTAGTGTAGAGTAGTTTACCTAAAATGGCACATGTGGGGTCGTTAAATTCTCTTAAATAGTTTCTGAGACGTTTACAGTAACCTGTCTTCTGGTGGCTTCGTTTCCTCAATATTGCCAATGATAAGTGCTTCACTTAAAAGCAAAGCCATCCACAAATGTAGCTAATGTCTGCTAGCCAGGACTAAAACTAAATGATGCATCTTATTAACATACCCGTGTTAGTTCGTGCAGTATGTGCTTAGTGTCGGCATGCCAATTACATTTCTCAAAACTGTCCTTATTAATTCAAGACGTAACTTTCTTCACAACCCACCTCCTCCCCTAACACACGTGCACACTTACAAAAACATCCACACACACATTTCTGTCTTTGTTTGTTTCTCTACTGCACTCCCAGTAGAAAGCTGTTTACAGTACTTACAACTGGACGGGGCACCAAACCAAAGGTCACAGTTCCTGGCATTGATGTGTCAGCATGACACCCGGTCTGAAATACTGTCTCTCTCTCTGTCTCTCTCTCTCTCGCTCTCTCTGTACCCCCCTCCCTCACTCCCAGCTGTTGCTAGATACTCTTTCCATTTTTCTTTTGATCAAACTCTTTTTTCCTTTTTTGCCTGTCTTATACGAGCCATCTGGAAGAGGCTCGGTTGCCAAAAGAGAATTAGCTTGGTGTCAAATTCAGTAGACAGTTGGGAGTTCCCTTTAGGTCACTTTAAATGTGACCCCGCAAGCAAACATACAAATTAACACTTACAACTGGACAAGAAAGATGATAGCTCGCATTGTATTGCTTATTGCATAAACACCGCAGTGTGCGTCACACTGGTTAGCACAGTCGCGGCTCTTTCGATGAGTTTAAATATTGTTCGTCGACTCTAAAGACAGGTGAATCTGTACGATATGGCCAAACTCTTCTACCCCAATATAAGTCATTTCATATCTCTAACTATGTATATCATGATATAGCATGTTTTCTGGTAATTCAATAAATAGTCTATATGAAATAACCAAATTGGAAAGCCTATTTTTGCATACTCCTGTGTGAATTAAACACTTGAAAGTATTGAATATTTTCCTCATTTTTTATTAAGAATGTATATGCAAAATAAGCATTTCATAAGCAAACATGTGTACTTATGAGTTTTGACTCAAATTAAATTGATTTGAAAATGAACGGACACCATTACTGCTCTAGGCCTGTTCCAAATTTGTTTTTATCCAGCTCGCAATCCTAAATCCAATACAAATCGTTGGTACAGAGATGATTTGGATTTCACTGCTTATGCTACCTTTTCTTTTTTCTTCTGCTGCTAGAGGTTGATTAAAAAGGTGAGTAGAACTTCAAAAAAAAACATTTTATTCACCTCCAGAGGTGGAGAAGAAATCATATCTTTCATCTTTTTTTTAAAACTGTATTTCCTCACATTTCCTTTCCATTGTGCTACAGTGTATCACAATTATTCTTGTTTATCACAAGAATGGGCAAGTTGTCTGAGTGCGGTACTGCACATGTTTGTTTGATTGTGTGTGTGCAGTTTTGTGTGTTTCCCTCCCTCTTTTTTCTCTCTCGTGTGTTTCCTGTTTGCACTTTGACTGGAGGTCAGAAGTTGGAGTTACTGTATTCAGTCCTGTGCAGTTTACCCACACAGGGTCAAAAGCGGAGGAAACTCTTAACTTAACATCCGACATAGAGGTGAAGTGGATGGTACTAACGTAGACTATCGATGAGATAAGTCCAACCTGACAGGGTCCAGAGGTCAAGGATGGTAGGATATGATGATAATCTGTTACCTGTTTCCTGGCAGGCGGGTCAGGGGGGTGGACACCGGACCTTGCTCTACGGCCATGCCATCCTCCTTCGCCACTCCTTCAGTGATATGGTGAGTATCAAGTCGATTTTTTAAAATATATGTATTTCTAATTCCTCAACTATCTATTTTTTGATTCATAAATAAATAATTGAAGTCATAGATGACATTTGAACAGGAGCTGATTTCCTCCCTGAGCTTGTCTTAGTGTTTCCTTTGACCCAAGTCCAATTGATTTGTCCCTCCCCAGTACCTGACCTGTTTGAAGACATCGAGGTCTCTGACAGACAAGCTGTCATTTGATGTCGGGCTACAAGAAGATTCGATAGGTACAGTACGACTAACGGGCACTTTACAGAGTCCACTCGCCTCTTTTTCTTTACTGCTTTTAATAGAATTCAGTCGTTCTGAGTAGCCAGTTCAGCAAGTCGACCTAACCTTGAGATGGAATCAATACCCATGGGAGAAATACTGTGAAACACAGTTACAGCGCTACATTTGACATCTGAACTACATCAATTCTTGAAGCCATTTTTCAAGCAGAAACAATATTTCAACTCCTCCTCCAGTCTCTTCCTTAGAAGATGGCTTTTTGCCCCTCAGAATAGACTGGTGCTTTTACAACACACTACAGATTATCTCAAATGGCACGTATACGACTCTGTGGGACAATAAACCTGCTCAAATGTATGGACGTATTGTACTTGACGACCAGTATATGAGTAATGTTTTTGTGTATTTGTGTCGATAGGAGAGGCCTGCTGGTGGACCATCCACCCGGCGTCCAAGCAGAGATCCGAGGGAGAGAAGGTTCGCATCGGAGACGACTTGATCCTAGTCAGCGTGTCGACAGAGAGATACCTGGTAGGTCAAGTCCAATAAGTCAACTATAGATTTTTTGGAAACGTACCTCATACTGAGAAGAAAATGAGAAGATTAAAGAATATTTTTGTTGTTGGCGTCACTGGAAAACAAGCTGTTTATTTATTTAATTTACTGCCGCAAATTGTACCAGCAGTTTTTCTTCGGTAATTATTACATAATTAAATTATAGAAATATCTGAAAATATCACACAAAGTAATGAAGCCTAATAAGAATTCAGAAGAAATTTGCTAATGCTGTTTTTCTTTGTTAATTTTAATTACTTTCAAAATTATATATATATATATATATATATATATTTTTTTTTTTTTATAAATTTTTTTTTAATTTTTAATTTTTTAATTTTTTAAAATTTTTTAATTTTTTTTTTTTTTTTGTTTACGTTAAATCATGAATACAATGCATATAGATACAGACAGAATCTTCACTGCACATTCTGCTCTCTTTCAACTGTCACTTTCTTTTCCAAAGTGTGATTTACCAGCTTGCCAAAAGCTATTCAGATGATTACACATTATGGTCAGTTAGCCTTTTGATTTACATGCCGTGAACCAAAGCACTCCCACGATCACTCCCCTTCAAAAAGTACGAGGCAGGGTTGTAGTTCACCGTTATCAACAGAATCATCTGTTTTAAACTCGCCATCACACACTTGAAAGAAGATGCCATTTTAAAAAAGATGAAGGATTAATTGCAGCTCGAGCAATTCTCATTAAATCATCAGGCCTCCACTCAGTTTCTCATTACCAGATAAGAGGGTTTTTCTCTCATGAATATTTAAGGCTTTTCAGACAGTCTGTTGTTTCTGTATCATCTCTATTTTTCCTTCTGTCTGGTTTGCTTGTTAGATCTCACATAATTCAGATTCTCTCTGCTGTTGTTTTTTTTATGTGCTTTCTTATTTCTCTCCCAAATGTTTTGGTATCAGACAGAATACCAATGCCTCAACACTTGCAAGAGTTTAGAGGCAGACAATGCTCCCAGTGTAGAGAGGAATGCTTGTTTTTTTCCGGAGATTATGCGCCTCACATAGCTGGAGTTATCTGCTTTGGTTCACTGTCTGTCTCAAAAAGGCACTTTATAAAGCTTCATAGCCGTTGGATGGCTCTGATACTCGTCTCACTCCAGCCATCTTCAGAGTGACGGGGCAATTCAAGGGGAGCACTTAAAAAAAACTTGACACTGCTATCTGTAATGGAAATCTGATTACTTGTAAACCCCTCCTGTGCAGTTTCTTCTAAAAAATGATGTTTTTTAGGGAAGGCACCCATCTGACTGATGAGCTTAAAGTTAATGCTATCTCCCTTATGCAGAGCTATACACCCGACCTCAATTAACTTACTTGGTTAAGAGAGAGGAGCGTGAGAGGCGGAGAGGGAAATGGAAAGAAGGCGGGACAGCGACGTGCCATGCATAGGAGAGTGAGCAGCACATGCCTTCAGTGAGGGAAATGTGCAATTAAAGCGAAACTGGCAAAGAGCCAGATTTTCATCTCCCCCGATGGGAAATCTTCACCTGATTCGGCCCGACAGAAACTCAACTTTTGAAGAATGGCACACATCAGAAATTCAGGCAAAAGCAATCAGTGCTCCATCACTGAGAAGAGTCATAGAGGTTGGGACACAGACTTTTCAGACTTTAAGGCGTTTACTGCTTTACGTCTCAGCGTCCAGCGTCCAATCCATATCACCTGACATGGTATACTCTACATTTTTTAAATGCCAAGATAAACCAATACAAATACTGAATGGAGGGTTATATTTGGCCCAACAATAACGTAAAAGTGCAAAGTTTTCAGGGGAATTAATTGAGATGTACAACATTTCCATGTTTTTGCCAATGAACACATCAGCTCTCACGAGGATGGAGCTGAAGGCGAGTATCACTCCCTCGCCTGTGGAGACTGTGGAAATGGGAGCCGCTCCAAGGGTTTCTGCTGGAAGGAGTTATTGTACAGTAATATCTGGACATTGCTGCAGAGAAAACACTGATGCAGCAGTGCTCTTTAGCCCACAGCACTGTTTGGCATCTCTAGAGGAAGGGCACAAAGTTTTTTTTTGTTTTTTTTGTATCTTTTTCTCAAATCCCCACACTGGGACATCTCCCTGCTTTTGTGTTGCTGAATCTCACTGTTTATCCATGTCTTCCTCTTGCTAGCTCCACCACTTTACTGGCAGTCTCCACCCTTCTGACTAAAGCCCTGAATGACCTGCTTCTCTCTTGCAGCACCTCTCTATCTCCAATGGCAACATCCAGGTGGATGCCTCCTTCATGCAGACCCTGTGGAACGTCCAGCCGACCTGCTCTTCAGGCAACGTGGCCGTAGGCAAGTTCATGACCGCAGCAACAATAGCAGCTACCACTGCAAGACAGTTGGATACATTTTTAACATTGTTTTCAAATGGAATGAATCCCATGTGTAACGATAATCACCTGGACATGTTAGGCCTGTAAGCAATAAGGAAAACCCCGTACAAACATGGTAAAGATGGAGGATTTCTGCACTGTCAAAGAGAAAAATGCTGAGTATTTGTGTCACAATGTTGTTGTTGTTATCAGGGTATTTGACTGGTGGACATGTAATGCGTCTTTGTCACGGACACGATGAGAGCTTGACCATCCCTGCAGCAGACAAGAGTGAGGAGGAGCAGAGGTTAGTAGATGATTAGCTCAGTAACTCGGCTACAAGAAGTCAATCAACAAGTTGTCTTGTGAGCAGTGAGTGGATATTTAAAATTGTTGGAACTAACAATTGAGAAAGTCGGGATGAGGAATTAAAATTAAAAAAAAACCTGCTCTTTTCTGCAATAGTTACTGAGCTCAACTATTTGATCAAAGTGCGTGTTTACCAGCAGAACAAGACTTGTACAAAGTGTTTCGTAAAATACAACGGTGTGAAAAGTCTCATTATGCAGCTTGAGATTGAAAGAAATTTCCTGTCCTTCACTTTAGTTAAAGTCAAGTTCTGTTTTCTTTCTACTTTTTGTGTTTGAGAATTCAGTTCAGGTCCCTTTTTTTCTTTCTTTTTTCTGGGTTAATTATGGGCAAGAATTGAATATAGTAAGCAGACACAGGTCATCCCTCAACCAGAAGCAGTTAAATGTGATTTATCCGCCATCTAAAGGGATATTGGTCCACAGCTTAAGAAATTTTCTCATTCCACAATCTGTATTACAAAAAAGAAAATTATATCAGACTAAAACATAAAGTACAACAATGACCTCGTATGTTACAAGATTTTAAATATTTATCAAAATTCCATGGGGAGTGCATGTTTATTGCTTCAGCAAAACACGCATATAATTAAAAATATAAGTATGTATATAGCCATTGCATAAATGGAGC
Organism: Bovichtus variegatus; assembly: GCA_943593645.1. NCBI lineage: Eukaryota > Metazoa > Chordata > Actinopteri > Perciformes > Bovichtidae > Bovichtus > Bovichtus variegatus. Next base: position 4,482,942 of record CALSCE010010644.1, read on the forward strand.
TTTTGTGAGATAGTATGTCACATGTAAGAATTTCTTTCAGAGCAGTAACACTCAATATTCCCTGTGCAAGAACTATAGCAATAGCAGAGACTCTTCACTTTACTTTATTCTCACTGTGGCTTGAAAGTCTCATAAATAATAGAAGCCCCCACTTGTGTGTTATTGCTCTCAGGATAGTCAACTATGAGGCGGGTAAGGGAGCGTCAAAGGCCCGCTCACTTTGGAGACTGGAGCCTCTGAGGATCAGGTGAGCTCAGACACACACGCACACACACACACGCACACGCACGCACGCCCTGACATAGATTTCTCTTAGTAATGCAAAGAGGAGTTGTTTTATTTGATGTGATCTCTTCATGAAGAATAAAAGAGAATCTGTGCTTTATGTACAAATGTCACAGCTACTGTACTGCAGGTTATAAATAAACCTCACCTCCCTCTACTTTGATCCGTCACTACCAATTAGTTGGCAAAGCCCTTCAGAAGGTGAGGTTCAGTTTACCATCCCTTTCAATCTACTTCTCTTCACCCTCCCTCTTCTTCCTCTTTCCGTTCTTTTACTGGCCACCCACGCAATTTCCCTCCGGTCACATCGTCTGCCAGCTCTCACTGGGGCTGCCTGTCAGAGTCTGTTCACTTTGAAATGGCGCAGGTGCATCTATTAAGGCACATGTTCTCCTTTTCGGCTTAGTGAGGAATTTTGATCGGTATTTTCCACACAGCATCAACCATATAGAGAATGTTTCAGCTCCACTGACAGATAAAAAAAAAAAAAAAAGAAGTAAAACTTTATCTATTTCTCTGTTGACGTCTTCATTCCACTTGTAGATTGGCTTTTACAAACTTTGCGAAAATATTCAAATTGGGTGATATAATCTTCTCTTAAAGGTGAAATAGCACAGTCTATGCTGTAGAAAATAAGGATTCCTGTCAATGTAAACACAAATATATATCAGTGGCGTCAGGTTTTATGATTTTGGAGGTTCAACTAGCTAACATGGATAAATTATATTGCTAAAGAAACTGTGTTAGTTCTAGCCATTTATCAAACTAACCAGCCTCCAGAATAGGGTGGGGTATTGTTAAAATCCTCACTTTCTAAATCAACTTTCTTTGATAAATAGAACCGCATGCCTCCCTTTATGTGCGGCAAGCGGCGGAGCAAACAGTTCTTGTTTTTGAAAGGCTAAACTGCAACAAATATGGATTAAGCAGATTATTTCATTAGATATAAACATGTTGTGAATTTCGGGAACTATTACATTTATCTTTTTTCAATACATTTTGACTTTTGGACTTTACAACGCTCTGGAGTTCTTGGAAATGTTTGGATCACACGAGTCGGAACAGCTGCCACCGCTGGAATATAATTCTACAAATAGTATATTACTAATAATATTAGTGTAGCCTAAGCTTTATCAGCTCTACTGTGCAAAAATACTGGCTTTAAACGGAATAAATTGACATGCAAAAAGCTCTTCGGTACAGCCCTAAAATCCAATGTTCTATCTGAAGTTTGTGACACCAGTACTCTGTGTTTAGCTGGAGCGGTAGCCACATTCGCTTGGGGCAGGCCTTCCGACTCCGCCACCTCGCTACTGGCCATTACCTGGCCATGACTGAGGACCGTGGACTCGTCCTGCAGGACAGAGAGAAGTCCGACACCACGGCTACTGCATTCTGCTTCAGGCCCTCCAAGGTCAGTGCTCACTATCCCCAATGTAAACGGAATTAATTAATTAGATTTTTACAACTAGCTCTGATGTGCCCTTTGAGCAAGGCAGTTACACCATCTGAAAGCTGGGTGTTGAGGAAAATAAACGTTCTTAGTCAACCCACCTCATTAAAAAAAAATAGGACTCAAAATACCTTCCTCTGACTGCTTCATCAAAGGCTCCTGCGTCGGGTCTGTAAGCTCCTAATGAGCTCATGGCCACAGAAAATTGACCTTTTCACAGCTGCTGAGTAGACAGCACTGTAAATGTTGGCGCAAACATTCATGTTGTCAACTGGCCTAATGGCAACTGGCTGGCTATAGCCATTTTCAATTAGGGAGTCAAGAGAAGTCTACACCACTACAGCATTAAGGTTCAACTGTGACGCACCGGGGGATTTCACAATATTGTCCTAGTTCTTTTCGCTCGTTTATTCCCCTCAACTACGCACCCCCTTTTCTCCCACACTCTGGTTTGAACTCTCTCTCAATCCGAGGGATCTTTTTTTTTTGTTTTTAATAGCGTGTTTTCCAAAAATAGTGTGTCGCTGACAAAAATAACCGTGAGAAAGGAAGCACAGGGCTTACTTGATATTCAAATTGAAAATGCGTATTTTAGTGATGTTGTTCAGTGAGGTGTTTACTTGTAAATCATGCAGTTTAGATTTAGAAGTTCACACAGGAGTCTCACTTTTCGGTTTTATTTCTTGCCGGTGACTTTGATTCCACCTCTTGTTTTAAAGCTAAATAATGCAATTATGTAAACTATATCTTCCTTCAGAATTAGAGCTGGATACTGTAGATCCTAATGCAATAGACTAATGCTTTAATGTGTACGTTTTTTGGGTTGAATCCTACATTATTACCCTGTGGCAGATATCCTTTTACCTACAATAGGTTCAATATGGAATCCTCCTGAGTGCTGTCCACTTCGGAGGCTTCAATTTTCCTGACAACAGTGTAATTGCCCTCAGTAATTACCCTTTCTGCAGGCCTTTTGGCATTACTGGGGATTCATGCTTCTTTTGAAAAATAAACACAGGTAGAAACTCTTATTTTCGATGTATTTTGTAACCTCTTCTCCCTCCACCAGTTGCAAACCCAACACAGTGCCAGTTGGATTCTTGTATCTAAAAAGGTCAATGCTTTTGCAATGTTGAACACTGGCATTAATATGTTCCCCGCTCCTTGCTGTCGACTGCAATCGGCTGCACCGCTCCATCTCTGCTGAGCCAGAAATGTAGCAGAGCTAATGAGGCCAGCGGCAACCTCCTGGCAGGCCAATGAATGCACTCTCCTCAACCTGCCTCTGTGATTACCGCCTAATCACAATATATCTTCATTTGTCATATTTCCATGCCCGTGTGTTATGTCTGTGTATCTTTGGTAATATGGGTATTTGCCTCCTTAATGTGAACAGGAAAAGGGCGACTCAGGCCCAAAGAGGGACATCGAAGGCATGGGAGTGCCAGAGATCAAGTACGGAGACTCCGTCTGCTTCATCATGCATGTGGCGACGGGGCTGTGGCTGTCCTACCTGGCGCCTGATGCCAAATCATCTCGCCTCGGACCCCTGAAAAGAAGGGTAAATGGGATAAAACTTTTGTTCCAGACCTAACGTAGCAAAGTGCAGACGTCAAATGTAAGACAGTTGATGAAGGACGTACATGTCCGAGGAGTTTTTCGGATGAAAGCAGATTCCTGTAGAAGTATTTCTTGAGTTTTTCTCTGCTCAGATAGTTCACCGTTTTGTAGTTTGTAGCACGCCGAAGAATACCGGGCTGATGCTGTTTCCTTTTTAAAAGCTGTTACCCAATGTTCACTATTTGAAAAGCTTCCTTTGTGTATGAATAAGCAACAGTAGAAACGAGGGTTGGGCTATAACTCCAAATTATCGCTAAATTGACTTTCAGTGTGATTTGCATTGTGACGAATGCGCAGTACTGTCTAACCAACTTCCGCCAAACATTGTGTGTGATATTTTTGTTGTGATTTTGCATATGTTTGCCGTATTGTGATGTGTAATGTATTAATATTGGAAAAATACTGGTTTCATGGCCCTTTTTAAGAAAATATTGCAAGCTACTCATACTTAGTAGGTGAACGTGCCTGTTGCACAATTATAAACAAAAAATGTCACTGTTGCACAGTGACACAAATAACTGTGTATTCGGTATTTGGCATCTGTCTATGCTGTGTTTACAGTAAGATCCCAAATGCCTGCCATAGCTCGTCTCCAGCACGTCAAAGCCGATGTGCACGGTAGCAAATCACACCCAATCAAAGCAGTGGGGTGTAAGGCTATTTAAACACCCAGGCAAATATCTATTTTCTACTCTATTTAAAATCATTGTCTATTCTGGATACTCTTGACACAACCCCTCTCCCCTGACGCTCGCCCATCTGCACCCATGATGTAGCAACCCATTTAAACGTGATAATGGGCAATGCGAAGGGTAACAGTCGGTTTTGGACGAGACGTGGGGGATTAGGGCGCCACATGAACGCAGCTCATTGCTGGGAATGTCTCCAGGGACACCAAACGCCACCTCATGCTGGCGCCAGGCGGTACCCGCAGCCTTGGCAGCATGCCAATGCACCTGATATGTTGGAGGTGATGGTCAGTCTACACTTAGAAGACCCCCTCCACCTCATCCCTCTTCTTGATTATGCTGTTTGATTACTGTGAGTCAGGTTTCACTGAGCTGTAGTGGTATAAACTCACTAGCTGCAGGAGACTCTCTCTTCATACATGTCACACAGTACTTAAAGGTGGAGTCAGCAGTTCTGCAGAAAGATTGTTGATATTTGAACTCTCCAACAAAAAGAAATACGCCCGTCCAGATTTATTGTCTCCCTCGCTCACACTGCCTTTATTTCTTTATACAGGGTATAAAGCTATATATAGGCCTTAATCGGTATTAGAATGTCAATAAAATATTCTATATAATAAAATAAAATATTGAGAATTTTTTTCTTTATGAATAGTTGTCATTGAGACTCAAAATCTCAATAATTGGTAATTTCTTTCCTAAAAAAATTCACGGACTGCCTCTTGCATTAACATCATGCAGATCAGGGGAGCTGAAGCAGCAACACTCATATTTAGTTTGCGCGCTGGATGCTCAGAGCAGATTTCACGGTCTGCTAGGTAGCAAAGACATGGGGGAATGCAAATTCTATTCAACCTTGGTCTATTTAACCAAGATTTCAATGCATGGCTGAAACCGGTACCAGACGATGTATCCAAGGTGTTTCAAACTCTGCACCATGGGAATCGAGGCAGGTGAATCCCACATGCAGAGTTATTGTAAAGCTGGTCTTCAATTGAATTTCCAGTGGCATTAAAAAGTCTTAAAGTCTTGGATCTAACTTGCCTTGAACTCTAGGAAGCCTGTTATACATCCATGGCCTTTCCCCTGTCCTGTGCATAAGCACGGAGCTCCCTCTTGGTGATTGGCTGGAATAGTATTGTGTCGCTCAGTCCGAGCCACTTGGTTTGTTTCTCATTTACAAAGCCAGGGCTGTGTATGCACACCATATTATTTTTCAGCGCACACAGAGAACGGACAGCTAGCGATCCGCAAGGAGATATTTTCTGAATTGGACAAAAAGTGTATTGGAATTGAATCGCTAACCGCACCTTTTCTTTCTTTTTTTTTTTTTTTTAGAAAAGGCTTTTCTTAAGGCTTCTGGATGTCTCACGTAGTATCTGCTAAAACTTAGTTATAGCTAAGAATAATCAGGCATGTTGAGATAAGGCTGTGATTGTTCATGTATGCATCTTTCATTAACTCTAATAGCTGTTAAAACATCCATCTATTTGTAACAAAATAAAAAATATACAGATACATGTTTTAAAAGTCTCATTGGACGAAAGACTCAAAGATTTCCTGATACCTGGGTGTTTCATTGCCTTCTACATTTGATGGCGTTGGTGCTGTCGTAATGATGAAATGCTCATTCTATGTGTGCGTTTGTCCTCGTCCAGGCCTGCCTGCATTCTGAGGGCCACATGGACGATGGACTTATCCTGCAGCGCTGTCAGCATGAGGAGTCTCGGGCTGCTCGCATCATCCGCAACAGCACATTCCTCTTCACCAACTTTATAAAGTAATGACAAGGGCTTATTCCCTAACACTTTAATCTCTCTTCTCTGTCGCACAACATGACAAGATACCCACACAATGTTGATTTGTTGCTGTGTTTATTTACTGCTTGTTACCCCCCCCCCCCCTCCCAGGGCTTTGGACAGCATTGCAGAGGGTGAGTCCACGGCGGTGGCCGGTTATGTTGAAGAGGTGCTGCAGACGCTGAACGACCTGATCGAGTACTTCAAACAGCCCGATTCGGAGCTGGAGCACGAGGAGAAGCAGTGTCTTCTCCGTTCACTCATCAAACGTCAGGACCTCTTCAAAGATGAGGTGAGGGGGACGATGGGGGAGCCGTCATACGTCTGATTAAGCTCTAACAAAATGCCGATCCGTGAAGCCATGTGTTGATAATGTAAAGCAAAAGACACTTCTACTTCCTTCGGTCATAATTCACCTTTCTTATGCCTTTTTTATGAGAGATTTTTGACAGCAGAGAGACGGGGAAATAAGTGGAGAGGAGTTGGGGGATGACATGCAACAAAGGTCCTCGACTGTACCTGCGGCGGCCCATAGTCGGCACCCTAAAACTTAAGCCACAGTGGTGCCCTGAATTATTATTATTATTATTTTTAATTACAATGAGAGTTTTTCCCTGGCTAAAAAAAATTAAAAATTATTCTGTTTGTCTTGTGTCGAGACTCTTAAGACTTTTTTTTTTCTCTTTTCGAGCGATTAATTCCCACGTTTGTATATTTTCTCAAACACACACTCAAAAACTCACATAATGTGAATATTACGGCGCGAAGGAGAGACAAGGTTCTGAGATTTCACGTCGCGAATAAATGCAACCAATCATGTTGGGCGAAACGGACATCATGTGAACACGGACACTATAGTAGGGCAGCCGGGAGTTATGAGTTGCGCCTACACCTAAAACTCCTTTTCAACCTTGCTAAAGGCAGCGCAAATCCAGACCCCCCCCTTCTGTTCTCACCTTTCACATTAATGACATGTACACTGCGTAACTGTTTACCAGAGGGAACTCAAATTCACTCCGAGCATTTCGCTAAAAGGAAACTCAATAATACAGGGAATGATATTGAATTTTCTATAGCGAGAGCTGGCACGAATCTATTGAAACCTTTTAAGTATTTAACATCTTGTTACAAAAAGGAATACACCGTCTGTAATGAGGTGGGATACAGATTATTCATGGCATTATTCCTGGCTTTTTTTTTTCTCTTAGGGCATGCTGGCCCTCCTGTCCAAATGCATTGACCGGATGAACCTGTACAACAGCGCTGCCCACTTTGCAGAGATGGCTGGGGAGGAGGCAGGCACGGCGTGGAAGGACATTCTCAACCTCCTCTATGAACTCTTGGGTAAGTGGGCCTGAGTGATGAATCGCATGAAATATCCACATCTTCTGTCTGCTGTTGACCCTGGGTAGAAATGCAGTATTAATCCTCCCACATTGTCTTAACCGCATCCTCCCCCTCTCCTTCACACTCGACACTTCTTATCTCGCCTGTGTACTTCTCCTCCCTTCCTTTCCTCCTCCACAAACTCCCTCCACCCTACTCTTTGTTTTTCGGCTGTGCCGCATCTGGAGTTCACAGCTGGTGACGGCCTTTACTTGACATTCATTGGTAACAATTTGGGACAAGGGAGTGGAGAGCAAAGCAAAGGCAGAATGCCTCTTGTGTACTCCTTTTGATAATCGTCCCTGCCTTCCATTTAGGTCACGTCGTTCCCTGAGATCAGTGCGGGTGCATTGTGAAGCGTTGAGCTGCATATTGGAAGAAATGATGGCATCATTAACAAAATGCCAGCCATCACAGTTGCTGGCATTATCCCGTCCTCTCGGGGCCTGCATTGAGTCACTGATGCTAAAACTGTGACCCTGAAAAGTTTTATTTTGGACAACTTATTCGGTGGTTGTTTGTTTTGCTGTCATTGGAGCTTTCCCGTCAACAGCTTCCCCTCGGCTCACCTTGACTGCCCTTATATTCATCACCTCCCCTGCATGTACTCCCGCATGCACACACATTAAACACACACGCTCAAAACCCACAAAATACACTCCTCCGAGTACGCTCCAGCCTTGCCCACAGAGGGGTCACCCCCAAGGATGTGAAGGCCGTCTGGTGCAGCGGGTTTTGCATGATGAATTACATTTGTGAACTCCTCTCTTTTCCATAGTAACTCTGCCAGTCTGCGTTAAAGCAACACACTTGGTTATTAGTGTAAGTTAGAGGTTCAGTTCGTAACTTTTTATAAAAAAATAACTTGCTAAATCCGGAATCCTAAATCTGCCCCTTTATCCTGACAGTAGTGCATGAGACGGATAATCTGTGAAAGACATCAGCTTCCTCTGCCAACTCCCAGAGCTCCTAATGGTATTTGAGGAGTCTCTGCCGCAGTGTCAATCACTGCTCGTGAACGCCAAACTAGACAGCACTGATTAAATAGGAATCAAGATTACGGTACGTTGCCCTTTTCTCGCCTCAAATGTTTTCAGAAACATATTTTTGTATTATGCAAATTCCATTAGGAGCTGGGGGGTAAGAGTTTTTTTATATAAAAGTATCCTTCTCATCCACTACTGACAGGATATAGTGACAATTGTAGCAAATATGATAACAAAAAATAAAAAAGTTGTTAGAACAAGTCTTATGAACTAAATTGTGCTGTCTGCTTCAGGTGAACCAAAAAAAAAAGTCCTCATTATGCTCTTTATAAAACCTTACCACCTTTCATGCAAAACGATGCGTCAGCAGTTTGAGCAGTCACTATATTTGTCCTTGTAAAGTACCTTGTGTTTATCAAGTGCTTACCTCTTTATCTCACTGTGCACTACGAGGGTTTAAAGGAACTGTACATCACTGCAGCAAAGTGAGACGTCATCTACTGGAGGTCAGATAAAATAAGATATTCAGGTGTTAAATTACTGGTACGCATTATGATACATTGTGTAGGTATGTATAATGAATTACAGATATGGGCTTCTTCAGAATATTCCATGTCATAGTAGAAGATTCCCACTTCCGCAAAAAATAGTTTCTTCAGGTGCTAAAAGAAACAACTTATTCCATGTGACCAAATGTGCCAAAAGATTTTTATGAGATGGGACTGTGGATCCTGGATTCAACGCACAAACCCTTTCATAATTGTGCTTCTCATCGTTGAAATGTTGCCAGTAATATTATTATTACTAAAAGCTCATGTCCTCATTCATTAGTGGTAATTTAGTGGTGGCTTTCCCGTATCACTTAATGAAGCGTATGCTAATGTAAACCATTATTCGAAGTCTGTATTGTGTGTAGCCTCAGGTCTTCTCTGTCTCTGATTTTTAATTTCACATTCACATCATTCACAGTGAACATCCTTGCCCTTGCTTCGTGGTGTGGCTCTGTCCATGTGTTCATATTGAACGATAGCTTTCCTAAAAAGACAAAATTATAGGAGATTAGACACCCATCAGTATTCCTTTGGCACAAAGTGCTGTTAAATTGTTTCACGGGCATTTTCAGTCGAGTGTCCCCGAATCCTAATGGTGAAAGATGAGACGGTAAAGTAATAACGAGACCTTTAATGTCACCACGGTGGCAGAGAAAGGGCACAAGGGAATACACTTCAACCTTTTTATAGAACAAAGAGGGCCTTACTTCACAGTGGCTTCAAAATCCGTCCCATGTATTTTCTTTTAGAAAGACTGCATAATAGTGGATGTCAGATTTGTCAGATTTCATGAATTTTAATATCTACATCTTGTGTTCACATGGAAATGTACTATTCTTCATTAAAAGTGACACTGTCTGGAACATCCAGCCATCTACAAGTCAGCTGCTTGGATCTGTTGGATTCATGTCTTTACTGAACCTCATATGTACTTTTTATTAAACCTTCTGAAAACGTTGTCCTTTGTGTAGCCGCACTCATTCGTGGGAACAGGAACAACTGCACCCAGTTTTCCCGCAACTTGGACTGGTTGGTCAGCAAACTGGAGAGACTGGAATCTTCATCAGGTATTTTATGAAACAATCTTTTTCACTTTAAACTTGGAAAAAGCCCCACACCCTACACCGAATGTCTCCACCGATGCTAAGATGTGGTCTATGTCGTGTGTGTGTGTACATGTCACATTGGTTCTGATGATGACAGATATTTTGTCTGACCTCTCAGGGATCCTTGAAGTCCTCCACTGTATCCTGCTAGAAAGTCCGGAGGCTCTGAACATCATTCAGAGAGGTCACATTAAATCCATAATCTCTCTGCTCTACAAGAATGGACGCAACCACAAGGTGGGCAGAAATATGAGCGCAGTAGCCTTAATATCAGCGAAGGGTGTTTTAACACTGAATGGTGACTGGCTTCGACCGGTTTGAGCCCGTATGACTCCTCGTGTAACTGCTTAAGTAGGACTATTATAGTTTGATCCATACCGTCAATATTAGCTAAACTAATTATGAGTGTTCTCACACTTGAGTCAGCTTTCATTAGTCACTGCCGTGCTTTGTGCTGGATGCTAATGTTAGCATGCTAAAGCCAAAAATTGGCTTGTTACTACCATGCATAGCCTACATTTGATACGGTAACATGCTGAGTATTTAGCAATAATTGTTGAAGTTGAACTTTTGACTTGATGCTAGCATTAGATTTAATGTAGTAATGTAATTAGATGAAATATCAAGCTGTAAAATACAAATATCACAATACAATACCTGTGACACTGGTGATTATAGAAATATTTTTTCCATGCAAATGTGTTTCATAAAATGCAGGGAATCACATGAGGTTACTCGACTTATTTCTAATTCTATTTGAGTAGATTTTTTTATTTTCATTATTCTCTTTTGAGTTTCTCAAACATTCAAGTATATTATTAGTGGGCAAAACCGCATAAGCTTTATCTCAACCTCCAAATCCTCTCTTCTCCCTCTCCACTGGGTGACGACAACAAAACTAAACTCAATACACAGACATTCGAGCCAGTGAAAGGATTTGCAAATACTTTCATAAAACCTCAATCACTGTTGAACAAAATGGTAAATGGACTTAGATTTATATAGTGCCTTTCTAGGACAACTAAAAGCGCTTTCACACTACGTGCCAACATTTACCCATTCACATACACTTTTTTTACACAACAGCCAAAAAGTCAAGCTAACAAGTCAGAACTATGTGTTTTACATGCAGCGTCGAAATGTCACAGTCTCTTTAATATTTACCCTGTAAAAATCGTACCAGGCGTGAAAGGGCATCCTCGTAATCAAACAAACAGTTGTCATTTCATGGTTGTCAGGTGGAAGGCAGTGTGCATATTCTACAAGCATCGCAACTTGCAGAGAATCTGACTGAACAACTGACTTGAATAAAACAAAAGAGAGCAATGAAAAAATAGCTGAGCGCTATCTGCACTTTTTTTCTTCTCTTCTAGATTCTGGACGTCCTGTGTTCCCTCTGTGTTTGTAACGGGGTGGCCGTGAGAGCCAATCAGAATCTGATCTGTGACAACCTGCTTCCCAAGAGAGACCTGCTGCTCCAAACTCGACTGGTCAATGATGTTCAGAGGTGACGAGAGAGAGAACCATCCTAATGATTTTATTGATCAACTTCTTAATGAATTTGAACAAGCGCTTATGGGTTTAACCTCTCAGTTTAAGTCTTCATGAGAGCTGCTTGTGCCAAAGCATAAAAATATTCTCCCAGCAGCCAGGTGATGTGTTTGGGTTGGTTGATGGGAGGAAACTTGAGGCTACTGCTTGGTGCTGAATCAAAAATATACTTCAATGATTTTTATTCCCCTCACTACAGTTTGACTATTAAACACGCTTTGCATCATAGAAGCTTCTTCCTCTCTTATCCCCTCCCAGCATGAGGCCGAACATCTTCCTGGGCGTGGCTGAAGGTTCGGCTCAGTATAAAAAGTGGTATTTTGAGCTGGTGATCGACCAGGTGGACCACTTTGTAACCGGAGAGCCGACCCACCTGAGGGTAGGCTGGGCCAACACTGAAGGCTACGCTCCGTACCCCGGTGGAGGAGAGGGATGGGGTGGCAATGGTGCCGGGGATGACCTGTACTCTTACAGCTTTGATGGACTTCATCTCTGGTCAGGTAGGCATCTTTATAAAAGACCAGCACCACTGGCTGACTTTATATGAGGGGGATTGAGATTGGAAACCTATTCTGATGCATAAAAATCTCACTTTTCACCTGAAGCCAAGTGAGAACGGTTGTTTGTTTTACCTCCATGGAGTATCTGAACCTGAACTTCCTGTTTTTACTTCACCTCGTACGCCCTACAAACATATTTTTAAACTCAGCTTCTTGCTATGAGCGTTACATGAATACACCATTTTCTGCCAAATTTACAAAGATCTGATGAAGCAAATTAGTGTTAAATAATAACTAATGTTTTTTTTTTTTTCAAAGTTAATGTTACAGAGAAATATGTAAGATTTTAACTTTTTAAGGGCCTTAAACCATAAACTTGTAAACTGCTATGTTTGAAAATGATAAATTGGCTCTTTTTAAAAAATGGGGCAAATACAAGTAAGTTACAACTAAAAGCGTGTTCTGTTATTTTTGACTTTGATGTATTTTGTCTTTTTTTTATATAATATAAACTGGTAAGAATCGTAATATGCTAATTCAAACCATTGCAGTAAAGTAATTCCAAGGCAGTCATGCTTTACAATACAAAAAGAAAGTCTTGTGGATTTGGAAGGACTGGACAGCTTCCTGTGAATAATGCAGAAGCCTGCTATCCACTCTCTAAGTTGCGCTTTTTCCTTTTCCACATAGTGAAGGACAAGGTCCCAGCACTCTCAGTGATATAAAATGTAAACCTCTACCTTAGGCATGTTTGTTGAAGTCCTTAGGGAAGGTCTAACATCTTCAAGTTGCACTCAAAAAAAACGCTGCAAAGGTGACGACCAGCTAATTACAGATGTGCAGGTATGTTCTCCGCCTACATGCTGGGGAATAACTCTTCAGTAGTTTGTATTCGTAAAGCCATCTGTCTGCTTGGTGCTTCAGGGCTTTAAGTCCTTGAATGCCCCCTCTTCCCCGCTCTCACCCTAAAAGCATAACACCTATTTTCACCTCTCTTCCCTTTCCAAATCTACTAAAAGACCCATCACCTTCCCTCATCCATTTCATGTCATCCTTTTTTAAAGCACTCATCACCATCTCTCCCCCTCTCTGCTCCCCTCTTTCCCCCCTCGCCCATCATCCTGCCCTACATTCGCAATGACTTTGCTGCTGTAACAGACATCCATCCTCCCTCTCTGTCCCCGCCTGATGTTGTCTAGGCCGAGTCCCGAGGGCCGTGGCCTCCATTAACCAGCACCTGCTGAACTCGGACGATGTGGTCAGCTGCTGTCTGGATTTGGGCGCTCCCAGCATGTCCTTCAGGATCAACGGGCAGCCTGTCCAGGGCATGTTCGAGGACTTCAACACAGATGGATTCTTCTTCCCCGTTGTCAGCTTCTCTGCAGGTGTCAAGTAAGGCTCCGCATTTAAAATTGGGAAATGAAGCAATCCCAACAGGATGACTTGTTTTTATACTTGAGATGCAATTTCAGCTTAGCAGACTATGACTGCTTTCTAAAGAAATGATGCAGTTTTAAATTAAAAGGTTACTGAAATGGCCTCCGGTCAGGGATCAACAAAAAAAACAACCCTTTCCTTAAAAGCCACAATCTTCTTAAAACTTTAATTATATTGATACTAGTTGTTACTAAGTACAAAATGAATTTGTGGCAGAAAGATTAATGAGAAAAGCAGAGGTATGGAGTGCTGAAAAGTATTTAAGTAGAACATTTTAGGCTCAAAATCCAAGGAAAAAACAAGTTAAAATAGCCATGGTTTAGTTTATTACTTCATGTAATTATTTGATGTTTATTTGTTTGGGGACTGGTACCTAACAAACCAATTCCACACACCGCACTATTGATAGCCCACACTCATTTGCAATGGCCATACAAAGTGATACATGGTGTATTTAATGTATTTATGTAACTGCTCATCTCAGGGCCCGTTTCCTGTTGGGTGGACGCCACGGAGACTTCAAGTTCCTGCCACCCGCTGGTTACTCTCCATGCTACGAGGCGCTGCTGCCCAAAGAGAAGATGCACGTAGAGCCCGTGAAGGACTACAAGAGGGACCACGAGGGGGTCCGTGACCTGCTGGGAACCACCAAGTTCCTCTCTCAGGCCTCCTTCATCCCCACTCCTGTTGACACCAGCCAGGTGAGGATAGTACCGTTCTCACCATATTTCCCTTTACATTAAATATTCATAGAGAAAAATACTTTCAGTGTTTGAGTTTCGAAGAAAATCCACTTCCTTAATTGACTAAATTGAGCTTGAACTGGAAAAAACTGTTAAAATAAGCCAACATTGCTGATTATTTCCACAATACTGCTGGTCTGCTCCTTTTTTCTTTCTTTTTTTTTTTAAACATCTTATACGTTCTTGAAGCCTTCAGCAGGTTTCAGGAATCTCTCGTACGAGATTAATTGAGTTTGTGTTACAAACCTGTTATATAATATTCAGTTCTGCAGTGGCCCTGAAGCACAAATGCAGACCTCCGTATAACAGAGCCAGAATAATGTGAAAGTTCCTACAATCCACAGGAATTTAACAATTGCATAGTCAGGAAAAAATAAATAAAAGACAACATTTTCCATTTGTTGGCCTAATGGCATCTTTTGATCGTCCAACTGTACCATCTGTTCCCCTTCTCTCTCTGCAGATTGTTCTCCCCCCTCACCTAGACAACGTCCGGGACAAGCTGGCAGAAAACATCCACGAACTGTGGGGGATGAACAAGATCGAACTGGGCTGGACCTACGGCAAAGTAAAGCTGCCATCTATACATTGAACACACAAAAACAGCCTATATATATCTCTGGGACAGAGTGGGTGACAAAGGTCAACTTGTGCCCTCTGCAGTAAAATGCACATTAACGGCTCATTAACTCTAATCTCCTCCTGTCCTTTTTTGAAGTACATGACAGCAGTTTGGGTCGGCTGCTGCTCCAGTTTACTGATAAACAAGAATGAACATTGTGCACTGAAGTATTCAAAGCGAACTTACACATAGCGAAGAAGTTTAATTTTGCTGACAAAGTTTGGGGAATTTACTTGCCTTCAGGTGAAGAAAGAAAGTGTCTTCGTCTTAGCAATTTTTTTAATTAAAAAAACAGGTTTCTATCAAAGGTGCTGCTTGGTTTTCACCTGGATGTTAGATCCCCACATGTCCTAAGGTAATAAGATACACATGAGCACACATTACAGAGCAGAGAAAATGTTTCACTCAATTAAAAAATTGAATGACTTGATGATAAAAGATAATAAATAAATGGTTGAAGTACTAACTAGAGTATTTATTCTACAAATTCTGTTTTCTTACAAATGAATTTTTGTATTTTTATCCCATTTTAACCTTTTTTTTTTTCATAATTAAAGTTTAGATGAATACAAAAAACAAAAGTAATCGCCCCTCTTAATGGGCTAAAACATAAGGAAACTCCTGCTCTTTTTATACCTGCAATGTCAATTTAAAGACTTTAAAAAGGACAAAAAACAGCCAATGTTGGTGACGGGTCTAGTTGGTACATTTTAATTGGTTCCAAAATATTATTTTAATTTTTATTATTTTCAGTTGTATGTCCAATCATGTTATGGTGAAGTGGTAACCTGCAGTTATATAATAACAAACATTTAAAACCTGTCCCCCTCTCTTTTTTCCCCCATAATTTTACCGTCGGCCACTTCTTGCTCCGTGCTTTACAGTCTGTCAGAGGTCTGACCACACGCTGCCTCTTTTGTACTGCAGCGGTTATCACAGAATCATTTCCCACTGAGGCTGTCGCCACACCGGCCGTTTAACAAATTTAATGAGCGTCTAACCTTCCAAACTCATGACATCCACATTAATTAAGACTGGGAGAAAGTTGCACTCAGGGGGGGGGGGGGGACTCCAGTCTTACAGTTTATTAAGGACAACATTTAGGTCCAAACAGCTGCTTTGGTGTTTAATTTTTGCTGTAACGAGCCTCAATGAGCTCACAGTGACATTGCACTGACTCCAAGACACAACACTTTATGGACAAGCTGCCGATACTTGGCAAGCAGGATGATAATAAAGCTGGATACAGCTTCATTGTTTTGTAGGAGAGCCCTTGGCCTTACTGCTGTGTACTGCTTGCTGCTTATAGTGCACATCAGTTTTGTTTAACCTTTGAATAACGCAAGAATAAATGGTCACTGGCAGAGTCTTATTGTGAGTTTGGGCACAGAGGAACATTTCCCTTTGCCACTTTCTTTCTTCTCTGAGCTGATTCAGGCTTATCTCTGCTTTTATTAATAAATTTAAAAAATGAACACCTGAGAATTAAATGAATCCAAGTGGAAAACAAACAAAAAGTGCCTCTGTCAACGTCTACTGCATATAAATTCGGTTGCGGTCCAATTTTCTGAACAATTATATTATATTTTTGCAGTTATGGATAGAAAGCCTCAGAGAAAGAAAACAAATATCCATCTGTGACATGAAACGCTCAGTAATGACGGCTTTCTCCTCAGGTTCGTGATGACAACAAGAGGCAGCACCCCTGCCTCGTGGATTTCGGAAAGCTGCCTGAAACTGAAAGGAACTACAACGTGCAGATGTCTAGTGAAACCCTGAAGTAAGGCTCGGCAGTTCGCTAAATAACCTAGCCACTTGTTCAGGGAACTGCCTCTGCTCCTTGCTGAATGCTGCGCAAGAGCAGATTAAGGATCAGATTAAAGCCGTGTAATGTCTTGCATCTCCTGGGGGACATTCCAGTATTCATTTTCAATAAATCTTGGATCCAAAGCTTATTTGAGCTAAATACTGAGTCTTCTCACTGTAAAAACATGTGGCTTGGCTCAATAAAGCCGAGTCAAATGCTCAATAACTGGCATTTATCCTCAGCCATATCTGGCTACTTTCCCAGTGTTACTATTGATCAACTAAGATTAATCAATGGCTAATGAGCTGTGTTAAAAATGTAGCAGTCTCCCGATGCATTCTGCTGGTGTACGGTTGAAACGACAACACAGTGTAATGGGGCTTGAGTATTCACATTAGTTATGGTCTTTATATATGTTTCTGCTCTTAAATGTCTCTTTTATCTTCAGGACCCTGTTGGCTCTCGGATGCCATGTTGCCCAGGCTTATGTTAACGCTGAGGACGATCTGAAGAAAATCAAACTTCCCAAAGAGTAAGTTAGCAG
>CALSCE010010644.1:4500420-4515394 GCA_943593645.1 Bovichtus variegatus
GTATGTATATATATATATATATTGCACTATTTGTACATTTTAGAATCTTGTACTGTGTATTGCAACTGTTGCACAACAATTTCCCTCGGGATAAATAAAGTTCTATCTTATCTTATATGTTTGTGTTTATACTACTTGCATGTTTCCTCTATTGTGTTAGCATATTTTTATCATTTGTGTCAGGATTTGAAGAGCAGGCGTAATCCTCGCCTGGTGCCATACGCTTTACTGGACGAGCGCACTAAGAAATCTAACAGAGACAGTCTGAGGGAGGCCATCAGGACCATGGTTGGATATGGTTATGACATCGACCCCCCCGACCAGGAGGGTAAGAATGTTTTTTTTTTGCTAAATTAAAAATGTAGAGGCACTATTTAGGCTGATCGAGTGTTGTAGGGCCAATAAAAACTGAACACATACATTTCACAAGTAACCGTATAATCATCTGCTGCAAGCAAGGTTGTATTCCAGTTAACATTTTATGTGGGTGATGTGCAGAATTAAGCCCAAATCCTACAGTACATACCAGGCGGCTCGAGTGTCAACTCAAAAAGGAATAAAATATTCACAGTGGGATATTTTGGCTAAGAATATTTTTCATTAAAACAGCTATGGAAACTGTTGTGATCTAGTGTCCCAAAGATATTTTGATCTCAATTCATATGTGCAGATCATATTGAACATTTCAGTCCATCTAGTCCCGCCAAAATATCCCTTTGTTTCTTTCTCCAAAGCCATGTTGTTATTGTTAACTGTAAATTAGTGAGTTACTAAACTGCTGCATTGTAAAAAAAAAAAAAAAAAAAAAAAAAAAGAAAAGGTCTATAATACTTTGTCTCCTCTTTCTTGTCGACGAAAATAAAGAGAGATTTTGTCAAAGTTTTTACTTTTTAATCTACATTTTAGTCTTGCCTGATGTAGTCACGGTTGGGGGTTTGATGACGTCGGTGCAGTCTCACATTACTCATTGAAATGAAGGTCGTTAGTCGTAGTTTTCGTTAACACTCGGTAAAATCTATTCTACATCAAAGTCTTTGTCGGGATATTGTATGCCTCATTTATTATAGGATTATACTGTGTGCACTGTATATGTTCATATTTCGTGGCGTAGCCAATAATAACTAGTTTCTAATTAGCTTCATATCCTATTGGTGTCAGCTGTTATTCAATGAAGCTTTCAAAGGCAAAGCATCAGTTTTTCCTGCCTCCCTCCATCCCTAGCCCTCCATGTGATGGATGATCAGAACATCGACACCATCCGCTTCTTCCGTGTGGAGCAGACGTATGCATTGAAGACGGGGAAGTGGTACTTTGAGTTTGAGGCCCTGAGTGGAGGCGATATGAGGGTTGGCTGGGCCAGACCAGGCTGCAGGCCTGATGTGGAACTGGGCACGGATGACCAGGCCTTTGTCTTCGATGGATACAGGGTAAACAAGCTCTGTTCGGACATATTGTACCATTTTACTTCAGCAGCAGCCATTGTTATTCCATCCGTGCTGTAGTACAGCTGTACCGGTGACGGAAGGGAAGACGACTGGACTGGAAACAAGTTATTTGAGTTTTAAAGGACATGATTCCAATTTTGATTTACTTTGACATTTTGTGAACGGTGCTATGATATGGGATACATTTGAAATCTTAGTGGAGCAAATGAATTCATTTGTGTAATAATTACCAATTTTTTGCTTCCTTATAGAAAATATCTTTAATAAAGCCGTCACGATATTAGCATTGATTGATTCCACATTATTTTGGCAGCTTGTACAGCAGACTCTCTTTGATCCTAACATTTTATCAGATCATATAATACATGCTGCAAAAAACGTAACGTTTTTTTTTTTTTTTTTTTTTTCTTCTTAAGGGTCGTCGAATGCACGCAGGCAGCCGCTACTTTGGACAACCTTGGAAAAAAGGCGACGTGGTTGGATGCATGATCAACATGGAGGACAAGTCCATGATCTTCACCCTGAACGGAGAGCTGCTGATCACCAGCAAGGGCTCTGAGCTCTGCTTCACCGACTTTGAGACGGAGGACGGTGAGGACTCCGTAATAATTGTAACTTCAGTGCTAATTCATTCATTTATTCTGTGTGCGTTTCAACCGCAGTATCTGAAGAGGTAGAAATGGGTTTGTTTTGGCTTGAGGCAAAACAAAAATAAACTGTACGAAATGCTAATGACGTTGCAATTAATGAAGTCCATTGTGGCTGTGGCCCATTACTTCGTAAATTTACCCTCATTCAGGTCAAGACAGAGAAGTAAAGTTAGGTCATTCCAATGAGTCGTTATAGTTGATGGTGTGATGGCTTCTGCTGTATAAAGCGTTTGTAAACTTTGCTTACATACATGACGGTACACTGATATGAGTTTTACAAGGCTTATAAAGGTGCACATTTTTGTCAAATAGTCTTTGTTAAAATAGAGTTTAATCGTTTTTCTAAAAGTGGCAATAGACAAGTTTTTTGCTTTAACTGTCATTAATATGTAAATGTTGGCCGCACGATCTGCGTTTAGATTGTTTCCCTATAAGCTTTTACTTTTCAATTCCGTCTGACACCGTGTACGATCCTCCCGGGAAAATGAAGTCTCGATTAACGTCATGAAACCAAATGCAGTGTGTCCTGTTTAGTGTTGCCAACTACTTTACCAGTGAAAGTAGCTAGCACTAGCCCCGGAAGTCACCAGATGACGGCATTAGCTCATTTGCATGAAGCTTAGCGGTTGTGTTGGTTGCTGCGAGGGAGAGAGACCTCGAGGGCTGCTGGCAGAAGAGCAGTGGACTGCGTTTCCTCTGAGCAGCTTTGGGAATGGGGGGAAGGGGGGGTAGACAAGTTGTCTACTGCCCCGTTAATAAAATGCCACTTTCTCCTTTTTTGTACATCCCGAGATTTTTTTGCCAGGGTTCTTAAAGGCACCAGACTAATTAAATGTAGCTCTTGAGGGCAGGAAGACGGATCACGTCGTTAGTGGTAGGGAAACGTCCAAGTTACTTTTTAATTAAATGTGCAAAGAAAGGTTTCCAAAGTTGTTCAGGGAAGGAGCCTCTCCCGTTACAACATGGGATGACATGGCTCGGATGATATTTCACACTTTAGAATAGACCTATATTGACCTGCCAAACCCACCAATGTCTCTTAACTCTCCTCCAGGTTTCATCCCTGTGTGCAGTATGGGCATGGCTCAGATCGGACACATGAACCTGGGCAAGGACGCCAGCACTTTAAAGTACTACACCATGTGTGGCCTCCAGGAAGGCTTTGAGCCCTTCGGTGTCAACATGAACAGAGACATCACCATGTGGTTCAGCAAGCGTCTTCCCACCTTTGTCAACATACCCCGA
The DNA here is from genome assembly GCA_943593645.1 of Bovichtus variegatus. Lineage (NCBI taxonomy): Eukaryota > Metazoa > Chordata > Actinopteri > Perciformes > Bovichtidae > Bovichtus > Bovichtus variegatus. Next base: position 4,503,761 of record CALSCE010010644.1, read on the forward strand.
GACCACATGCATATCGAGGTGAACAAGCATTTTCATTATTATTATTATTTATTTATTTATTTTGTTGGTGTTAGTAATGTCCTGTTAGGTTTATGGTAACAGGGATTATCTTTCAGATGATGCTGATACCCAGCTTTGATCACCAGGGACTTATTCTTTTCTTTTTTTCCATTTTCACCTTTTTATTTCACAGAGGACAGTGTAGACATTTGGGAGAGAGGGGTATGACATGCAACAAAGAAAGAATTTAACACACAACTTTGCGGTTATACGGCGTGCGCTTTAACCTCTCCTCTACAAAGGGCGCTCTGATAACAAGGGACTGAGACCCTGTTTAACTTAGTTTTAAAATGCTTCTTGGGCGACCGGCATGCTAAATACAAGCGTAAACGACCACCAAGACGAAAGGACGTAACGGGCTAATACATCATCAAAGCCGCGGCTCTCCTCCTTCTGTCCACGGTCTGAAGATTTGGAGAAGCCTATGAAGGTATATTACAAGTGCGTCTTGGGAGATTTGGTTTGCCTGGAACACGGAAAGGAATAGTCCCAGTCTGTATTGTTGTGATTTCTTCTTTTCATTTCCGGCAGACGAGGCACATTTGTTAAAAACAACAACACATTTGGTCTTTGGACACGGTGTGTGATGACGTAAATGATGTACGTGTTTATTTGCATGTCGAGCGGGGAAGTCTGATCCGATCCTAAGTGTTCACTCAAGCACGTGGAGACGCATTCTCATGTCAGGTGCAAGAGGTTGGACAGTTTTCGACATTGCTCTTTGCATACAAACCTCGCTATGTGCAGTGCTGCTGGAGTTGATGGACACATTGAATTTGTATATCGACCTCATTCTTTGGCCTTCCAACTCCTCAGGTGACGAGGATCGACGGGACGGTAGACAGCCCTCCGTGCCTCAAGGTCACCCACAAGACGTTCGGCACGCAGAACAGCAACAGTGACATGACTTACTGTAGACTGAGCATGCCTGTGGAGTTCTACTCTGCAGACAAGATCCTGGACGAATCACTGAAACTCAGGTCAATGTCGGAGCATTGTTGTGATTCGAATAAAAAAATAAATAATCTAATTACGAAGGAACAGCCGTGGTATTGTTTGACTGTTTCCAGTAGCAATGTCATGATCATTTAGTCTCGATGCAATATCGCTTTGTTGTTCTCAAAACCTGCTGCTGTATATTTGTCTCTGCAGCCATCCTCCAAAAGAAGATGGAACTGTTGACTATGGAAGCATCACAACGGTAAATCAACTTAATTTTTAAAAGATAAAAATCTGAAGAAAAAAAATGTATGACGACTGCTCTGTTATGCGTAATCGCTTGTACTCTCTCTTTTTTTTTTTTTGTATGGCAGTACTACCACTCAGTGAGAGTGTTTGCTGGACAGGACCCTGCGTCAGTGTGGGTGGGCTGGGTCACGCCGGACTATCATTACTACAGCAAGAACTTCAGCCCCAACAAGATGCGAACTGTCACCGTCACCCTGGGAGACGAGAGGGGCCGTGTCCATGAGAGGCAAGCTGCCCGCATTTCTTTTATACATCTGGAGTTTACAGCATATCAAAAGATAAAACTATAGTCCCAACACTTGTAGTGCTCAATGTAAAGATGGCGAAGATGCAGGAGTCTAGGTGACCTGGCAGCATAATACTATCAAAACACCAACATGATACCTTTCATCATCATCATCATCATCATCATCCGGTCAGCCCTAAATAAATAAATAAATAAAAATTTGACCTTGGAATGGCACTGCATCTTCAGCCGAGGAACCAAAGACATATTGACTTTATCTTTTGTCATCCTTTATCCACCCTCCTTCAGTATTCAGGGGAGTAAATGGGAAAGCGAGCGTCTGTGTGTAACGGAATGAATATGAATGAGGCAAAGAGTCACGAGTCAACCCGGATCGATGAATGCGACACTTGATAAAAAAGATACCACGCACCAGTCGCTTATTTTTCAATCGTCCTTGTTGTCCTGTGGCTGTTAATATCCTCGTGGATTTCCGCTCATTTCCTGCTGTCGTTGCTGCAGTGTCCAGAGGAGTAACTGCTACATAGTGTGTGGAGCGGACGCAGTGGGCCCGTCCTCGTCCAGCCGCTCCAACTCTGACCTGGAGATCGGCTGTCTCATTGACCTGGCCACCGGCCTCGTCTCTTTCACTGCCAACGGCAAGGAGCTGTCCACGACATATCAGGTAATACAAAGATAACCGCACAGCCGCGGGGGTGCAGAGGACTAACACACGAGGACAGTCTGCCTCGTAAACTTCAGTATGCGCACATCATTATGTCTCTCTGCTGTAGTTGGTGTACAGTATTTCTCCTCTGTATTCCTAAGAGTCGGCCTGCAGTTTTATTCTCCGATCCATCTGGAGAAAAGGAGTCCAGCGTTGTTGAAATGTGGGTTACTGCTCCTCAACACTCCATAATAATTACACTCAGAGATGGTTGATAATAAACCTCCGGGATGATGGCACCCAGACATATTTGTATTGCCCGCACGTACACAAAATACCTCCCATTATATCTTCCCTTCAGGTAACGTAAACAAATTTGCGGCGCAGTAAATTAGACCCGCAGAAAGGCTGTTAGGAAAATACACAGTTGAATTGTCATGGGTTTTCAATACCAGAGTCTTAACAAAGACAGACATCTGCTCAGTAATCCTCGCTCGCCTGGCTGAGCTCAAGTTTTAACAAATCGTATTGGTACCTGACTGGACCACGAAATGAGGGCTTGAGAAGCTTCCATCACCCAGAGTCGTGTTCTCTTCTCTAGCTCCGTTATTGTCTGCCTTTTTTTCATCTCTTCTTCCCAGTCCTTGAAGTAGAAGGATTCCCCCTTTTAAATCCACGACTGAGGGAATCGAGAGGCTTTAACTTGATGAAAAGCTCCTTGTCTTGTTATGGCTTCAGTTGTATTTCCCCCTCTGCCTTTGTATTTATCTTTTGTCTCGGATGGTTGTCATCGGCACAACAACAGATACTGATTGAACTCGCTAATCCACGAGCTTAGAGGTTAAAAATCCTTCTGACATTTGTTGAATTTGACACTACAAAGAGCAGAATGCTGGGCTTCAGATCTGCAACGAGTGGAAATGGAAATTCAAATAAGAAGTTTAGATTCCACTGCGGGGTTAGTTCAGGACAGATCTGACTTTTGTTTCTTTCCGATGCCTTATTAAATCCTGAATGATTAAATCTCTTGATGTGGAGGACTGAGCTTTGTTTTGTGTTTCAGGTGGAGCCAAGTACCAAGCTGTTCCCAGCTGTGTTCATACGCCCCACGAGTGCAAACCTCTTCCAGTTGGAATTTGTCAAGATCAAGGTGTGAATCTTTTCAACTCTAACAATATGCAACGCTTGCACGCTGTGCCGTAGTAGTGGAATGTTTGGTGTTTACAAAAGAAATGTAACGTTTTTAACAATTGTAATCTTGCTCATTCACTAGTACCAGAGAACATCTTGATATGTAGAAGAATTTTGTATCTTTTTATTTATTTTTTTATTTGTAATGTCCATCCTCACCCTCAAATAGTCTGACACTGGTCAACAGACCAAATAGTAACTCCATATCGGTAATATTTCAACCAAAAGCACACGGTCCATCCATTAGTTAAAATAGTTTTCCTTATTGAATATTTTCTTTTCATGTTATTCGCGTCTCCTCCCTCCGCTCCCAGGATGCGATGCCGCTCTCGTCTGCCATATTTAAGAGCGAGCACAGGAACCCGGTGCCGCAGTGCCCGCCGCGTCTGGATGTGCAGACCATCGTGGCCGTGCTGTGGAGCCGGATGCCGAACACCTTCCTCAGCGTGGAGACGGCTCGAGTCAGCGAGAGGCACGGCTGGGTGGTCCAGTGTCTGGAACCGCTGGAGATGATGGCCGTACATATACCCGAGGAGAACAGGTGAGCAACAAGGATGTGATGTAGGCTTAGAACGTATACTGTCAACACCTTCGCCTGCTGGATAGATGCTGTAAGCGCTACATAACATTGTATATACATCATCTAGGAGCAAAAAACGTAGCCATGACGGGTGCTTTGTTGTTGTTTTTAATCTTGATCAAAGTGGTTAGCTTTGATTACCTTTTAGTAATCACACTATGTAACACTATAGTAGATAAATAATAGTCTCTGTCTCACACAAATGGCGTTGTGCTGTTAATATTGAGACCACGCTTCACGTATACTCTCGCTTTCAGTCGCAAATGTGAAATCTGACGTCTGGTAAAATACCGCGTTTGATCTTTTTCATTCGAGGTCTGGTTGTAAACTGCAGGTTGTGTCAAAGTTGATGATTCGGTGATTAAATTGGTTTTGATGGTAAAAGTTAAAAACGACTTCAACTTTTGTCTGTTTGAGTAGGTACAGTTAGAAGCACTATGCCAGCTTTTGTGGATTTTTTATTTTTTTTGTTCATCTTTAAGAGTGGGTGATATGGATAACTTACTTTAGTAACTTTTCAGTCAAGAACTATTTTTGGATAAATGACCAGATTGGAATGTCTGTTTTTGTCTAATTAAGTGAATTAGATACCCAACAGATCCAGAGACTTTGTCACATTGTTGTCACAGAAATCCTACTTTAATCAATTACTGGCCATAATAACCTAATACAGCAAGAAACACGAGAAGCATATTGTCTCGCAGCGTATATCGTGATATCGCCTAGTTCTTTGGATAAAAACATAGTTTATACTGCTGCAGTGTAAATGATTCTCCATTATCCCATTCGTTTCCTGCTTTCTTCTAGATGTTTGGACATCCTGGAGTTATCCGAGCACGAAGACCTGAGAAAGTTCCACTACCACACACTGAAGCTGTACTGCGCCCTCTGTGCCCTGGGAAACACCCGCGTCGCTCACGCCCTCTGCAGCCACTTGGACCAATCACAGCTCCTCTACACCATCGACAACCAGTACCTCTCCGGCATGCTGAGGGAGGGCTTCTACAATGTCCTCATCAGGTGGGGCATTTGCAGTTGGTTTAAACACAACATTATGACATGTTTTTGTTTTCGATCGTGTTTTTTTTTTTTTTTTTTAATTCATCAGTTTGGGAAATTGTTTTCGTCTGCTTTTGAACAATTTGAGGATTATACATTGTAGTGGGAAATAATTCTTAGAAAGACTACAATTCTGCAAGTGTTCAAATTTAACAGCCTCAACTTTCATGCGGTAAAAAGAAAAAAGTAGTTGCCAATATTTTTGCTCATTAGAGAATCTAATGATAAATGATGATAGAATTATGACTTATTACAACATCAACTCCGGCACCATTAACTGTTGAAGTGAAGGAGCCGCACGCAAGACCACAAAAATACATTTGTCATAATAAATCCTTATAATGCCTCCATGTAATCCCGTATAATGGAGTCTCTCTTTTCTTCACATAATGTCAATACATTCCCAGCTAAACCACAGACGCGCACAGTTGGAATAAATCCTACATTGTGAATTTCACCTGCTCCTTTCGAGACATTGTGATTACCTCCATTATCACTGAAAATGCAATTTTAAGTAGAGGGTGTTAACGTCCCTGTGAGTGGGGAGTTTTGTTTTCAAAACTATTGTTATGGGCCACAATGCGTTTGAGATCTCAGCAGCTAGTCAGGTAATTGCTGACTCACCGCTATTGATCAACCGCCCTGTCACCTCCCACAGATGTATTAAGGTAATTCTGTGCTGTGGGGCTACACAAATCTTAGCAATTGCTCATTTATACCATTTAGGGAACTTATTTTTAGACATGGAATTCTCAATGGTTATTTCCTGATAAGTATAATGGCCAATGCCTCCAGATGTGCACAATCATTGAGCTGGTTCTTCTCCTCATTGCCAGCATCCATCTTGAAACGGCGAAGGAGGCTCGGCTAATGATGAACAACGAGTTCATCATCCCTGTGACGGACGAGACTCGCTCCATCAAGCTGTTCCCTGATGAGTCCAAGCGACACTCGCTGCCTGGCGTGGACCTGAGCACCTCCCTCAAACCTCGGGTCAATTTCTCCGCCGTCGGCATCATCCACACGAAGCGCCAACAGTACCTCTACAGCCCCCAGATCCCTCTGGGCAGCCTGAAGGAGAAAGCCATCAGCATGCTCACTGAGGCCGTGCAGGGCGGAGGCACGCACATCCGAGACCCGGTAGGCGGCAGCGTGGAGTACCAGTTCGTCCCCATCCTGAAGCTGATCGGAACGCTGTTGATCATGGGAGTCCTGACCAGCGAGGAGGTGCGAATGATTCTCCTCCTGATTGACCCCAACGTGTTCGGAGAGGCCAAGGAGGGTGAGGACGCCAAGGGGGGCGAGGTGGCCGTGTCGGGGGAGAAGGAGGAAGTGAGCAAGAACGAGGAGAAGGCTGTGGAGGCGGGAGAGGAGGAGACAAAGGAGAGTAAACCGCTCATTAAAGGTCTGCTGGAGAAGTCCCTGCCCGAGCCCGTCAAACGCCAGGTGATGAAAATGATCTCAAAAACACGCACACACATTTCAGCGGTTTGGGAAATAGATGCATAAAACTAAGTCCATCAATTAATATTCCAAGGTTCAAATTCAATTTAAATTTTCCCCATCTTATTTGCCTTCATCCTATTTGATACAGTAATTCCTCATTCGGAGCTTTTTGTGATTTATATCTCCCTGAGAAGTGACTGCATGAGTGCAAAGGAAGGCAGTGGGGGAATACTAATGTTCCTCTCCGTGACAAAAAGTCCACAATGCTGCAAAGAGAGCTTTAATCTTTGTATTATGAACATGGAGGCAGATCATCTCTTGGGAACGGCAATAATATGTGAGGTTTCTTTGTTTACCACGAAGAAAACCGAAAAATCAGTTCATATGAAAATCATCTTGTTTTTAAAAACCTCATCGCACAATGCAGACACAGAGAACGCACTATAGATTTCCCTTCTTTGCTGAGTGAATGTCTTCTTTTCAGATGTGCGAGCTGCTGCACTACTTCTGTGACTGTGAGCTGAAGCATCGCATCGAGTCCATCGTCTCCTTCTCGGACAGCTTCGTGTCCAAGCTGCAGTTCAACCAGAAGTTCCGCTACAATGAGCTGATGCTGGCGTTCAACATGTCCGCCGCCGTCACTGCCAAGAAGACCAAAGAGTTTCGTTCGCCCCCACATGAGCAGGTGCAATGTTGCGGTGGAGCAAGGGCCGTATGAGAAACTGTTTACACCCCGTTTGAGATGTAATTTATGTTCAAGGTGGTTTTGAGGTATTATATTGTAACAAAACCCCCCAAAAAAAAATCAATAACCTTGACTGGAACAGAGTGAGAGGCAGAGTCTGGAGCACAGAGGTTTCTTGTTCTCTGAGTGCCCTTAAAGTTTCTTAAAGCTGGAGTATGGAACTTTTGTCTCCCCTCTCGGCCAGTGAGAGTAATTAACATGTGGGAGAGACGATAGTGTTCAGAGGAAGGATTCAAGTTTTTTTTTTTTAAATGCACCAAGCTCCCCTGCAGACATACGTGCACCAGCACGGTAAAGTCGCCACAGAAATTTACCAAAATTCCGAATCTTTTCCTGTGGCCGATGTGCTTAATCAGCATTGTATGAACTTCATTTATGACGTTCATTTGTATGTGAAAGCCCCACACTCCATCTTTTTTCTTTTACTTTATTTTTAGCTGGTATTTCCAAAGGGGTGAATTGGGCCCGTATGCGAGACCAAAATAATCGCCCTGAGGGTTTCTTCGCTCTCACAACAGATGTTGTTTATTTGTTTATTTGGATTCACTCATCCACCACTAGCCTTTTTATAAGGTGACTTTTGAAATGAATAACCATGATATATATTGGTCTAGCTCTACTATTTCTATGTGGTTGCACCATAAATACTACACGTACAGGGAATGACCGGACAAACTTGCATTTATGTTGTTGTTGAAAGGAATCAGTGGATTAATTTTTAACAACTTTTGGTTTCCTGCTTTCTAATGTTTAAAAAATGTAATAAGTAATCGATAGGAGCAGTTTGAATATCTGGCGAGACCCGGGGGACTCGATCTCGCTGCTTGGTGGCTAACTATAACGCAAAGTAAAGTATATTCAAGTTCTGCCTGTCAGTGTTTTTGAACCCGGTGCGCAAAATAACTGCGTCGGCACACTGAAGTGCCAGGGCCTCAGGTCTTTGTAGCTAATGAGTAGACCCCATTTTCTTTACCTCCATATCTCTTTCAGTTTGTCTCGGAGTAGAGAGGAAGAGGGGCGCTCAACATTATTCTTCCTGCCCATTAGCCAGAAAGTCCCGGCCGTGTTTCTTTTCTGTTTGTGTTCAGATCACTTGCTTTTGTATCAGAGTTCCTGCGTACAACAAGCTTTCATGTTCAAAACAACATTTTAATTGCGCCGTCCCTGAGCTGCAAAACCTCGCAGGCCTACAGCTACACTCTGATCCCTGAGAAATAAGTGCTGTAGTGGTCAGCAGCAGGTGTATACTGTAGGCAACGTCCTCCAAGATCGCTGTATGTTCCTCCCATGGTTTATTAAAAAGCCCCGCCAGAAATAGACATCAGAGTAGCCTAAACTGGACTCTGAAAGCAGCTCGTATGTATATTTAGTCTGTTTCAGAGTTGGCTTGCGACATACACAGCCGTTAGGATCATTTATCGTTAAAGCCATTTCTAAATCGTGTCGTTAAGAGTTACTTGAAATGTTTACTTGTCACCAGAGTTGATGTAAAATGCTTCAGACTACTTCTCCCTGCATTGATCAGATACTATTCTCACATCCCATGTGAGCGCTCACTGCAGGAGACGAGTTTCTGCGGTTGAGTTATGACTCAGAATGGTAATGGTGCTCTCCTCTCTGTATGCCATCCTCCTCCTTTCACACGTCTCCCTCCTTCTCCTCGTCCCTCCCAGCTCTCTAAAACGAACTTTCACACTCCCTTCCCCACTCGCTGCTTCTAACCGTATTGATACGTTTGTCTGTTTCCTGCAGATCAATATCCTGTTGAATTTCAGTGCAGGGGAGGACTGCCCCTGTCCGGAGGAGATCCAGGACGAGCTGAACTCTTTCCATGAAGAATTGCGACTGCACTGTGGTAGAGTCCAACTGCTACCTCAATTATTTTTACAAATATTGTTAATTTTGTTTAATAGATTGTAATACTTTGTATGAGGATTTTTATAAAATGATTTGACCGGGACAATACAATTGTCAAATTTGAATAAATTTAAACTGCTGCAGGGTATATAGGTCTTCTAGCCGTAGCTCATTTGCAGACCTGGTTAGGCTCTTAAGAATTATAATCAAATAATACAACTGTCGTACATCAACATACAACCACTACAAACAGTAATTGAAACTACAATTATGAACAATGACTGAAAACAACAATTAAGAATAGCAAAAAGGAACGACAGTATATTGACTTTATAAACCCTATCTCAGTGGGTCTCAGATTTGCCTTAGTATTTAAAAGCTTTAAAATCTGTTAATGTTTTTATTTCTAATGGCAGGGTATTTCAAATCTGTGCTTTTAGTAGAAAAGAGGACTGGTTTCTACAGTCTCTACTAACCGCTCCCCTCGCAGCGCCTCCTTAAACTGTTATATTTTACAATCATTTGACTGTCTAGTTCTGGGGCAAGGCCATTCACACCCCTGGAAATCAATTTTCTAAATGAAAGGCTGAAGATACATTCTCACAAAAACGGATTCTTCTTTGACTACAAAAAACAAAGCAGCCGTGAGCCGTTCTCGGCCGTGAGATGGAGGCGTCCAGTCACATTGACCTTGGCTTGACCTGGTATCAGAATCAGAAATCCTTTATTAGTCCCACAGCGGGGAAATTTACATGGTTACAGCAGAAAGGTAAAAAAGGATACAATAAAAACACACGTGAACACTACAATTCAGTGGATGGTTAAGTAGGTAAGTAAAGTGCGAATGCAGTGGTACCGGGCTAAATACAACAATAGTAACAATGGATAGTAAGTGTAATAAGTGTGATATTGCACATAGTGTAACTTCACAGTCTGAATTGGTGAGTGTGTGGTGGTCTACCAGGGGCCGTGGAGACTGTATAGTCTGACTGCTGCAGGAAGGAAGGACCTGCGGTATCTCTCCGCGTGACACCGCAGGTGAAGCAGCCTGTCACTGATGGAGCTGTTCAGTGTGGACAAAGTGTCCTGGAGGGGGTGGGACATGTTGTCCAGCAGGGACGACAGCTTGGCCATCATTCTCCTGTCTCCCACCACCTCCACAGTGTCCAGAGGGCTCCCCAGGACAGAGCTGGCCTTCTTTTCTTTACCAGTCTGTTAAGTCTCTTCCTGTCAGCAGCAGAGCAGAGCACTCCATAAAAGATGGCTGAAGCCACCACAGAGTCACTAAAGGTCCTCAGGGGTGCCTCCTGCACTCCAAACAACCTCAGTCTCCTGCAGATAGAGTCGGCTCTGTCCTTTCTTGTACAGAGCCAGAGAGTTATCTGACCAGTCCAGTTTATTGTTCAGGTGAACACCCAGATACTTCTCAATGTCCGTTCCCTGGATGTTCACTATCTGCATTAACAAAACATTCCGCTGTCTTGACATAGTTACACTTAAAGGCCATTACCTCTAACTATGTGCACATTCAGGCACTTGATGCAAAATGTTTTGAGTTTCTAAATGTCTGACAGAAATGTCCCCTCGCAGGAATTCCCGTGGAGGAGGAAGAGGAGGACCAGGACACGTCGATAAAAGGCCGTCTCCTCGCTTTACTGTACAAGATCAAAGGTCCACCTCATAAGACCGAAGCGGAACCCACAGAGAAGGAACAGGCTGCTCCCAGTGAGTAACTCTGAAGCCCAAAGAGGGAACATTTCTGGGGGAAAAAAAAAGTAAAATAGTAAATTACTCAAACGCACTACTAATCCAAGAGATTGAGGATCAGATGCAGGGACAGATGAACCTCTGAAGGCAACATACAAGTGCTCTGTCAAACCACACGAGCGCATTCAACAACTCGCAACAGGTTTTACAAAGAAGAGTTGAAAAAAATCCAGGTTTGTGGGGATTTTCAACTCTCATTGGTGGATGCTAATTTCATACGATGATGCATATAGCAGTGGGGGACCAGCTTTAATCGATTTTAACTTTCATCTCAGTGCTACAGAACTTGCACAGGATGGAAGCGTTGTTGCATCAACTTGCATGCCCTCGTATCAAGATTTTCAAAAAGGTTTGCTGGAAGGCAGGAGTCAAATCTTTCTTGGATGTACCACATTTTTCATTAGGCATCAAATAGGTATTGGAAAACCTTGAAATGGGTACAGATTTATCCATCACAAATGATACAGAAGACACTGTCCAGCTAATAGTTTAACAAGTTTTTTGCTTCGCTTTCAATATTTGTTTCTGCTGCCCTTTAATAACATATATATAATAAAAGACTAATGGACAGCTACACTGCAAGACTCTCTGCTATAAATGTTAATGCCTTCCTCCAGCCTCCCACACCTAGCCTGCATTATTGAAAAGTTTCATAAGTGGACAGATGATGTGATGCAGGATGATTCTGGTCGACCTGCAACTCCTCTTCGACATCAGATTAAGATCATATTGAAGTCGCTGCTAGCTTCGGGGCTAACCAGAGCTTCTTAACTTTTATCAGCAGGTGG
>CALSCE010010644.1:4530394-4573984 GCA_943593645.1 Bovichtus variegatus
TTTTCAGGCAACGCCCTTTTCAAACCTCGATTCCCAACCGTGACATGAATGGAAATAAAGTATTTTTAACTCCACTTCCCCCTTTTAACCGAGAACCTCATGATGTCTCTTTCTGCTGTTGCCAGGAGCATACATTCCCTACAGCTTCCTATTAATCTTGACATGTGGGGAGATGTGTTCTGTGCCGCGCCGTCCTTCAGCTGCCATGTATTGTTCTCTGTTCCACAGGAGGTGTTGAGCACCACTGAGACGGCGTTGGCCATGAACAGGTACATCGGCTCGGCCCTGCTGCCTCTGCTCACCCGCTGCGCGGCTCTCTTTAGCAGCACGGAGCACTACGCAGGGCTGATTGACTCCACGCTGCAGACTATCTACCGGCTGTCCAAAGGACGCTCACTCACCAAAGCCCAGAGGGACGCCATCGAGGAGTGTCTGCTGGCTATCTGCAAGTAAGGCCTTCATTTGTTCAGACTCAGCTGAGGGAGAAGGGGAGCCGGAGATTCACAGAGACTGCACCAAGCTCTCTTGTAAACGATGCTATTGTCAAATATCTCAGGCTCTAGTGCAACACATACTGAACAGCCTGCAGGACAAACTGCAGGAAACAATTTAACCAAGCCTTTGTGCACTTTTAGACTCAAATAAGTGGATATGATATGTTTGGCTTTATTACATTTATGCAGGTAAACTTCAGCATTAATTCAAACCTCATGTATGTTTAATTTTGACTAATAAATTAGGCCTGCATTGTTTTTCTGTTACGGCACATAGATATGTAAGATGTGCATTTGGCAACAAAAAGTAATTCTGCCTTACTATTTCATCTTTATCGGGGCCAAATATAGCATCAGCAACATTATACTTCATTAACAGCCTTTTCGGTAGTGACGGAGTGATCACAGTGATAATTAAGGATTTCCACCCACACAATGTTAGCAGCCATTGTGGATGTCTTTGACAGAATGTGACCTCGACTGACCTTGAATCATGCAGCTTGTTGAATACAGTCTGTGCCTACCAGATACTTAGTCACATGACTGAAAGTTTTCCTTCGTACAGTTGATATGAGTACGTGTATATTTCGGTTCAGGTGCTCAGCCTGGTTTAATTACACATGAGAGAATCAGACAGGTGTGTGTGTGTATTATATTGAATCTGCAGTTGTTGTAGCTACTGTATCAAACACATGATATCTAGGGAGTCTTTACTCACGCCTCCTGTGTTTTTATGTTCCAATAATGTAATTCTTATGTTTCACAGGCACCTGCGTCCCTCCATGATGCAGCAGCTTCTTAGGCGGCTGGTGTTCGACGTTCCCATGCTCACCGAATACTGCCAGATACCTCTCCGGGTGAGACACTGCACCAAGTTTTTTGTCGCTATTGTGCTTGATTGATCAGTTGAAAGAGTTGTTCGATAATTATAACTCCTCCTCCTCGCCTGCTGTATGTGGAGCTCCAAGAAATATGATTGTTTCCTCCTCCAGGCATTTCTAAAACGTCTGTACGAAGTTAGGTGACATTCGGTGTTTTACTCTATAGACGTATAAAAACAGTATCATGTTGATTTTGTGCTATGAAACCGTAAAAACACTACTTTCTGGTCATTGATGTGCAAGAATATTTAACAAACTTGAACTCAAATCGTTCTGTGGTCTTGTATCTCTGATCTCTAGCTTCTGACCAACCACTATGAGCAAAACTGGAAGTACTACTGCCTGCCTTCTGGGATGATCAGCTGCGGCATAGCCTCCGAGGAGGAGCTCCTGCTGACCAAGAAGCTCTTCTGGGGGATCTTCGACTCTCTTTCTCAGAAGGTACAATCACAAACCCTGTTGTATAGAATATTCTTTAAGATATGCAGACAGTCGGACCAAAGAATTATGATTTCAGAAAGCTGTGTTTCCTCTCTGCATTTTCTTTTTTTCTAGTCTTCCACTCATTTTCTATCTCTGAGAATAAATCAGAAGTATCGGGAGACGAAGCAATATTTTTTCCTCAAATCCCGATCATAAAGCTTTCCTCTGTCTGCTGCTGCAGTTTCAGATTCTGTTTTCAGAAGAAACCTGGGTTTTTCAACACCCGAGTGTAGCTCTCAGGAGGGAAAAAGTTCTTGGTGGTCAGAGGTAGTGAAATGAAAGCTCCATGAAGTGCTTGTGAGCAGTGCAGCTGAGCGAAGCCAAAACAGATGAATCATTGATCCGTCTGTGACAAGCTGTCGCTTGGTGCAGACTTCTCCAGCTCTCTCTTTCCCTTTTGCCTCCCCCTCTCTTTCTTTGCCTGTCTTTGCTCTACTCAGTCTGTCCATCTAATAGCTCAGCAGACATGACCTAATTGTGCTGTGTCTGTCTCTTCTGCAGAAGTATGATGCTGACCTTTTCAAAATGGCCATGTCGTGCCTGTGTGCCATCGCTGGAGCCATACCCCCAGACTTTGTGGATGCCAGCCTTGGAGCAACACTGGAGAAACATGCATCAGTGGATGCACACGGCAACTTTGATCCCAAACCCATCAACACTGCCAAGTGAGTGGTCACAATGTAGAAGTGAATCCAATATCTAAAACTAAAGTGTACTGTTATTGCCAATATTAGCTGTTGTTTAAAAATGGCAATTCAAATCTTTTCTGCTGGTCTACGAATCCAAACAAAGCTTTGGACCTGCTCAACGAACAAATAAGATTGACTTTGAAACAATAACTATTTAAACATTATCTCCACTTTCTAGTATCTCCCTGCCTGAAAAACTTGAGTACATTGCCAACAAATATGCAGAGCATTCCCATGACAAATGGTCCTCCGAGAAGGTTAGTCTGCCCACGTGGTTTTAGTGTTTTCCTCCCTCGTGCTGACATTTAATTTATGCCATTTCTCATACGAAATCGCTAACTTTTTTGAAATTGTATTACACGTTTTCTGGTACAGGAGCATGCCTGGCCAGCAAGCACTCGCATATTAGTGTTTATACTGCTGAGTTGATATGCCTGAACTGCAATGTGCTGTCATCGCAGGTGTCAGCGGGCTGGAAACATGGAGACGGCCTGGATGAGCAGGCCAAAACCCATCCACTGCTGAAGCCTTACAAAGCGCTCAGTGAGAAGGTACATGCACAGTCGCCGCTGCTCGTACGCCTTCTCTTTGAGTGCGTCTGTAATGGAGACCCGGGGTTCCATTACCTAAAAGGGTGAATTGGGACGTATGTGGCGATTATTGACGTAGAACAATATGTCGCACGCATGTTTATTTTGAGTCTTTTTATTGAGTTAGTCAAAACGCTTTGTAACTTTCTTTGCTGTGGTAGTTCCAGAGGGTGGTTGAGGAGGCACCGGAGGACTGGCCATCCTGCCTGTGTGAAAAGAAACCTCCATCAGTCGTACTCACGCTTCAGTTTTGTTTTTTGATTTCCTGACTTAAATCGAAGGAAGGCAATTCAAATGTTTTTTTATTGACGACCTAAATCGCGTTAAATTCGAGGCTATTAATTCAGTCGAGGCATTTTTGCACGCGTCCTGCCAAACTATTCATCAACATGGAACTTCAATAGGAAAATAACCTCGTTTAGAAAATGTAGGAAGTGTTTGTCTGGATAAATATCTAAACGTTTTCACCTGTGTTGAACTGTCACGTCCGGTGGGGACTTTTGTGTGTGTAGGAGAGAGAAACGTACCGCTGGCCAGTTAAGGAGTCATTGAAGAGCATGCTGGCTATGGGCTGGAACATTGAGAGGTCCAAGGAAGGAGACGCCATGTTCCAACAACGAGAGAGCGAGAAACGAAAGATCTCTGATTCTCAGGTAACATCCTGATGTATATTGCAATTTTTGTGTTAATACTTTTCATTACGTTTAGACAATAATGTTGTCACAAATGTTTCCCTTGTAATACTTATCTACTATCTCACTAACTGACATAAATTCACAAGATTCTCCTTCTTTAAAGTTGTATTTGTCCTCTGTGTTAAATAGCCTCAGATATTGCTAAGGTATTTTTGCGCTTCGTTAAGCAGAGGTAATTTATAATAGGGCCCCATTAAAAAAAATTAAATGGGATGACCACTACCTGCAAGAATTATCCGCACAAAGCAACAAAGCTAATGGCTTGTATCTACTTAACGTCTCGCTTCATTTATCATCGAAAGGCATCTTTCCCCACATATATTTAAGTTATTGTGCCGCATAATTGCTGTAAAGAATGAATGTTGTCCGGGACGAAGAAATAGCTGCTTTAAGTCAACGGCAGAGTGCTTTGGGCTTTTTGTCCATCGCCATGGCAAAACTATATATAGACAACAAAATATCAGCGTCGGTACCAGACATTCGAGAAGTAAATATATGATGGAGCTCATATCTTGAAATTGGCCCCGGATGTAGAAATGTACGCACGAACGATGCGTGTGTCACTTTGTACGGGAGTTCATCATTCTTAACTATAAACTGTGGGAATATGCACACCTTCGCATAATCTGTGTACGGTGATCATGCAGGTGTCTTTGAATTAGCTATGTGTGGTATAACTCAAGACATCAAGTTACATTTTTCTCCGTTTATCCATGTAGTGGTTTGTTTACTATCGCCAAACCAAAAACACAACACGCATCACTTCCTGTACGCCAGAGCACTACTGAACTGCAAATGTAAAAGCTTTGAGACAGATTCCAATGGAATTACATCGGACGACACATTGATTAAAGAGAAATGTTTTGTGCTTGTGTTGTATCTTTTTGACTGTAGAATGATGGATTCAGTCCCGCTCCAATGGATCTGAACAATGTGACGTTGTCTCGAGAGTTACAGGTTAGTTTTTGTTCAACTTTTTATTATTGTTATAATAATAATAATAGGATCTTTGTTCTTATAAATTGGCACATATGCTGTTATCTATCTAATTTGAATGTATCTGCAGGGCATGGTGGAGGTGGTTGCAGAAAACTACCACAACATCTGGGCCAAGAAGAAGAAAACTGAACTCGTTAGCAAAGGTGTGTAAATGCACAGTATGAAAATAAGCCTGTGCACTTTTTTGAGCTGCAGTAATTCTGAGTAGGGATTTTATGTAAAAACACATTTGAAATTATTTTTGAATTTGATTCAGGAGGAGGGACCCACCCGCTGCTGGTTCCCTATGACACCCTGACGGCTAAAGAGAAGCACAGAGACAGAGAGAAGGCCCAGGAGCTCTTCAAGTTTCTTCAGATCAGTGGCTATGCCATCATAAGGTTAATCTCCTCTCACACCAATTTATCCATTGAAAAAAAGAAAAGAAAATAAGCAGAATTTCACTGTATTGTCTATTTCAGGCAAAACCTAACCATTATTTTTATCTTTCTAAAAATGTCCTTAAAATTAATTACGTTTTAATTAATTAATTAATTAAATAATTAAATAATTAAAATTGCAGTGATTTCACCTTGCTATTAGGGAGTAATTAATCAAGCAAGTAATTGGCACTAATATGATTACAAACCATTGTTTCTTATTTAATTCAACCTTTATTAATACTCTAAAGATCATTGACCCTCATTTACAATGACTCCTGTAAAGAAAAGGAAACAACAAAGAGATATACTGACAGAAAAAGAGGCAATGCCATTATAAAATATTTAAAGGCTTTAAAACGTTTTGAATGGGGAAAATAATTTGATAGATAAAGTAGGATAATAAGGATTTAAAATAAAATAGTGATGTAAAAAAGCCCTAGAATTTTGCAATGAGGGTACATAATTTGATAGTCACATGAAAATAATGTAAATGTAAACTACCTTATTTGAAACAATTACAAATAGAGGTTTAGGATCTAATTTCTAAAGTCTCCAAAGGGTATAAGTGAATTGATTTTAAGGAGGTGCTGTATTTAGAATGAAAAGCATTGTTTCCCAGGTTCAGATCTGGCTTGTGGAGCATGAAGCAAAAGTGAAAGTCTGTCATCTGAACAGAAGCTATTTGTGATTCTTCCACCTGACAGAGATCTGAAGGACATGGAGCAGGACTCCTCGTCCATGGAGAAGCGCTTTTCCTACAAGTTCCTCAAAAGGCTGCTGAAGTACATCGACTCTGCCCAGGAGTTCATCGCTCATCTTGGTGAGTGTGTGCACAAAGACGTGCTTAACATTCTGAACTCTCAAAAATGTTAAATTCCTTGATGCTGACCGTGCCACTCAACATTGATGTTAATCCAGAGGCCATGGCCACCAGTGGGAAGACGGACAAATCGCCTCATGACCAGGAAATCAAGTTCTTTGCGAAGGTCTGCAACACTCTTTGCAACAGAACCACTGATATATATTGTTGAATTTACTTTTATTAGCTTTTTTTTTTATTTGTTTTTTAGGTTTTAGTCTCATTTCTGCATTTCTTCTCTCCAGGTGTTGCTTCCTCTGACAGATCAAACTTTAAAGAATCACTGTCTCTACTTCCTGTCCACGCCCAGCAAGGGTCTGAGCAGCTGTGGCTGTGCGTCCAACAAAGAGAAGGAGATGGTCACCAGGTAAATGTGTACAAGCAGTGCACATTCTGTGTAATCACTTTTTCCAATTGTCTGTTTGTGTTTTTTTTTTTTTTGAGAGGAGTGCAGAGTTTCTCTTTCATATTTCCGTCAGATCTTTTCCTTTCTTATTTCCCTGCTTACTTTACTTTCTTCAGCTCTTCTTTGTTCTCTCTGAAGCTTTCTGTTCAATTCTGTTCTTCCCGTCTTTCTTTTCCAGCCTGTTCTGTAAGCTGGCAGCTCTTGTCAGACACAGGATTTCTCTCTTTGGTAAGGTTGGCTTTGCCGCTGTCTGTATGCTAGCGTGCCTCTTTGCTTTGAATCTCTTTCCAGTAAACCTACAGTAAATGTTTCTCTCTCACAGGAAGTGACTCTGCAATGATGGTGAGCTGTCTGCACATCCTCACTCACTCACTCGACACCAGGTGAGCACACATGGTAGTGTGTATGCATGGAGATCCATCAAGAAGACGAATGCGGCTGGCCTTGAGCATGCACGCTAGCCCTTGTGTTCCCTCCCCTCTCGCAGAACGGTGATGAAGTCTGGCTCCGAGCTGGTCAAAGCCGGGTTTCGGACTTTCTTTGAGAATGCGGCGGAGGACCTGGAGAAGCTGCTGGAGATGCTAAAGCTGGGGAAGTTCATGCAGTCCCGTGCCCAGATGAAGAGCGTCACCCAAAGCATCAACTACGTGACTGTGGCGCTGCTGCCCATCCTCACTGCCCTGTTTGAGCACATCACCACATACGAGTTTGGAGTCGACCTGCTGTGTGAGTTTGTGGTTCCACACCCACCATTTTCAGTTTTTATTGCATTTCTTTGCATAGCTCTTTGAATACAAACGTGAATATAATATAACATCAAAGAACACAACACAATAAAATGGATACAAATAAAGTAACTGAAGAGACTTGTTCACCATGACAACACACAAGTTCATACTTACTGAGGGTTAGGGTTATATTCTCAAATGTCCCTAAACAAATGGATACACATATCATTAATAAGGATTCTGCCTCTGACACAAAAATAAATGTTACTATTCTCAGGTATACACTAGTAAAAAATAAAGTCATGCCATGGTCACACTGCATAGTTTCCTACAGGAAAATAAAATAAACTAGCAAATGGGATGTGGTGTTTAATTTAAGGCAATTGGTCACCCAGTCTTTACAGGCCCATTGTGCATTCAATCCCTGCATTTACACATTACCCAGCATTTTAAATAATAATAATACATTTTTCCCCCAGTCATCATCAAGTTTTATGTCAGTACGATGTTGAATAAACTATGTTTTTGTTGGTTTCAGTGAATGATATGCAGCTGTCCTGTTACCGAATCTTGGCCTGTTTCTACTGTCTGGGAACAGGAAAGAACGTGTTTGTGGAGAGGTAGGAGGCCGACGTCTTCTTAAAACTCGCAGCAGGATGTGAAATGGCTTTAGCTTCGAAACATGAGCAGTGCTTTTGTATTTGATCGTTACATTTAAGACTCCTTGGTAATGATTAATGCTTATCTATGAGAATTTTCTCATTCGTAAATTACATTATTCTTGTCGCTGTTCATTATGATGTGGCTGTTTTTTGATTAACTCGTATTTGTGACAAATGCACTCAGGACTTGAAGGAGGATTTATGGTACCTCATGTACTCTTTTTTTAATGAATTTTTTTTTATCTACTAAGATACTGTATGCCAAAATCATGGTCCAGTGGAGAGGACACAACCGAAACACTTTCTGTGACGATGTTCACTGACTGGCTTTTACGCGGCAATAAAAGCTTCCAAAACTGTTGTGAAGAGAAAGTTTAGAGCTGACTCATACGCTTTTACACTGTAAAATAAATAACGAGAGAAAACTTTTCCCCCCACAACCTTACCTTAGCTGTCTGGTCTAAATGAATCCTGAAACCACGTGGTGCTCTGTAAAGTTTCTATGAAAAATATAAATGAATTAAGTAAAAAATGTATTTCAATATGAAACACAGAACAATGAGACCAAACTACAACAAATTTAAAAAGAAATATGACGGGGTTGAGATGTATAAAAAGGCTGGATGGGGTTTTAGAAGTACTACAGGAAGATTTGATGAGCCCAAACTATTTGGCCACTAACATTATGCACCTGGGGAAGAATTGTTAGACTTTCATGATTTGTTCCATGTTGACCTGCAGGCATCTTCCAGCGCTGGGGGAGAGCCTGGCGACCCTGGTGGCCGCCATGCCTGTGGCGTTCCTGGAGCCGCAGCTAAACGCTCACAACCCGCTGTCCGTCTTCAACACCAAGACCCCCCGAGAGAGAGCCAGTGAGTGAACACCTAAATCCTCCCGTTTATCTGTGGTCATTATCCCATTCATATCACAAGGACATCGCTGTGTTCAACCTTCACAATTCAAAACGACTTTATTAATTCCTCCAAGGGGGCAATTAGCAGTTACGAGCAGCTTGTACTGAGTGAAACACAGTAGCATACAAACAAATACACCGTGGAGATAAAATGTTGAATAAAAGCTAGCCTATAAATATTAATAAAGGAACGTATGGAGCGTTTAAAAGTGGGATTGCAGAGGGGATGAATGATTTTGAATGGCGGTTAGTTTTACAAGCAGGTAAAACACAATTCACCTCCAACACGACCCGAAGAAGCAAAAAACGCTTGTTGCTTTCCGGAGGATTTGTTGGTTGCAGAAAGAATTCAGGTCTCTTTGTTTCACTCCGATTGTCTTAGAGCAGATTTTTATTTTTAGTTTAGACTGTTTCTGTGTTTTACTGTAAGCAGATAAAAGAAAAGTGCAGAAGACTCAGAAAAGATTGATAAAAACAACAGAGGATGAATGGCCTGACAAACGGAATTTAGTTTACGGATATATATATATATTATTAAAAGTGTTCTTGCTGTTATTCCTTTCTAGTCTTGAGTATGCCGGACACAGTGGTGGAGATGTGTCCGGAGATGCCTCGTCTGGAAGGACTGCTGAAAGACGTCAGCGATGTCTCGGAGTCCGGTGCTCGCTACAGCGACATGCCACAGGTCTGACATTTACAAACAGCTGCATGTTTAAGGCGTTTGGTTCCACAACAACATGGTCACTACTTGTATGCTAATGAATTATATTTTATGGGTAAAATGTTTGTAGGGGTAACAGTAAGTGACATCTGAACCTCTGCTCTATCAATGTTGACCTTTGTCTCTATACTAAATTGCAAATGTTAATAACGTTTTTTTTATACTATATTTATAACTAGTTTGATCTTTAAAAATATATATATTATTTAAGAAGATATCATTTAAATTTTGCATTAAGTGCTTAAACATTATATTATAATCTAATCTAAAGGATGTAGAACATTTTTACTTGATTTCCTTCTTATAAAAAAAATATATATTAACAGTTTTAAAGAGTTTAGAGACACAACTAACCATTAAATTTATCAAGGAATTATTTTTTTTTGTACAGCCTCCTGTTCAACTGAAATGCGATTTAAAATCCTTGAACAAAATGACACAGAGCGGAGTGTCAGGCTCTTATTAGACAATATCAGTGAGTTTCAGAATTGAGATGTACATAACGTCAATATGTTCATACCTACATGACGTATTCCCAAAGAAAGTACAAATCTGGTGTTGCCTCAAAATCAACACATTACTGGATCCCATGTTGTATATTCTTGGATTGATGGTGCCACTCAGAACTTTTGGTCCCAAACATAACGCGTAGACCTTCAGTCGCCCGGACATTTCACCTTCGGCTCGTCTCCTGCAGGTCATTGAGGTGATCCTTCCCATGCTGTGCAACTATCTGTCCTACTGGTGGGAGAAAGGCCCGGAGAACTCGCCTCCAGGTGCCCAGTGCTGCACTATGGTGACCTCGGAACACCTCAGCATCATCTTGGCAAACATCCTGAAGATCCTCAACAACAACCTGGGCATCGATGACGCCCCCTGGATGAAGAGGATTGCAGGTAAGTGCCAGGCTCAAGGCTGTTACAGAAAGACTAAATATGATTTCTAAATGTACTCCCGCTCGTCAGATTGTGTTTCCTTCCAGACTCGCAAAGTCAGGACTTGTAATAAGTTATTTTGGGTCGTCAGGAAATGTGAGAGAACTACTAATTGTTTGCTTCGTGGGGATATGCATTTACGTTTCATTAGGTGGTGAGGTTTGTTCTCAAAAGAGGTAGAAACTAACCTGCTCGTTCCTTTTCTCTTTTGAAAAACATTAGCAAACAAGGAACGAGTCAAATTTGAGTTCAATCTTCAGCATAATTATAAAAAGTCTGAAAAGTAATGTTAAATGACGAAACCCATGTGGAAACCTAGGGCTACAATAACATTAGATATTTTAGAACATTTGCATTTTCAGTGCACATTCCTCAGGGGGAGTTCAGAAAAGGCCAGATAAACATAATTGGCTGCTGAGGGGGAAACAGCCTGAGGCTCTTTCACACTTTTTAAAACTGCATTTAAATATTTTACTTCTAGCACTTTAATAAACAAGGAAATTAGACAAGGGAAACATTCAGACTGTGTCATATATTTAACTATTCTTTGACCAATATCTCCTGTTTTTAGTACGATTTTGTATTTCGAGAGATGAGGGTAAAAAAGAGAATTGCTGATATAACTTAAAAACTTATGGTTGTTCTAAAACTAAGCACTGAATAAAGTATGACAGTTTTCCAATTATCTCTAGGGACAGTTTATTGGCATATTAGAGCCATTGGAGGTTTAAAAAAAATAAATAAAAATACATTTTGAAGATAAAATATTCAATAAAAATTTGGGGGATGGGGGAATTATTCCGAGAAATACCTCAGAAATTCCAAGATTTTATGCATTACCAAGAAAAAAAACTAAGTGGTACATTTATGAGGAAAGAAAATGGAAAAAGAAAGCTGTGGTGTGAAGACATTGATACAACGCTGGAAAGTGAAGCGATTGACAAAAAATTGTTTATCTTTATTTTTTTTCTCATAAATTCACGACTTTAATTTCAGAAATTCTGATATTTTTTTCAGAATACTACCAACCTCCCCTGGCTCCTTGAATATTAATATATATTTTTTTTTTTTACCTACAATGCCCTAATATGCTACCATCGTACAAATCCTTAAAGAAACCTGTTGTATTCTTGAAAGCATCAGTTGCACATGTCCAGAATATACAGTGTGTGTATGTGTATATATATATATATATATATATTTAAATTTTATTTTTTTTTATTTATTTTTTATTTATTTTTATTTTTTCTCGTCTTCAGTCTACTCTCAGCCAATCATCTGCAAGGCTGGAGCAGATCTGCTGAGAACCCACTTCCTGCCCACACTGGAAAAACTGAAGAACAAGACGGTGAAGGTGAGAGCTTAAAATATATTGTACATGGTATTACACATTGTGCTCAATGACACTTGTGGTAAAAGTAGATTGTTCTGCTGACTCCATCGTAAGCAGCAGGATTTATAGTGTTTATATATATATATATATATATATATATGGAGCTGTCAGTACTCAGAGGAGCTAGTCCAGGAACATTCTGTTCAGTCACTTACTGAGAGAGCATACAGGGAGGAGATTATTACCACTGAGTTGGAAGGGGTCGTGTGTGAGGACATTTATACTAATGAATTGATTGCCGGAGATGAGTTGTTGATGTGCTGCAAACGAAGGTTGTGGCTGAAGAGGAGCTGCTGAAGGCCGACAGTAAAGGTGACACCCAGGAGGCCGAGCTGCTCATCCTGGATGAGTTTGCTGTGCTCTGCAGAGACCTCTACGCCTTCTACCCCATGCTCATCCGTTATGTGGACAACAACAGGTACAATATTGGCAAAGAAAGATGAGGGTTTTAATTACAAACATTTTGATTTGTAAACATTAGGTATTTTTTGTTTCAAACATGAATATTTTCCTGTAGTCCCTGAGCGTTATCCACGTATATAGTTCTGATTTATCAAGTTCTGATTTTGTCGTGTTCGGAACAGATGTAACACAACTTGATGTTGCTCTATAGAAAAGGTGAATGTCGTTGTTCATTCCAGGTGCCGGTGGCTAAAGGAGCCGGACGCAGACTCCACTGAGCTCTTCAGGATGGTGGCCGAGATCTTCATCCTCTGGTGCAAGTCCCATGTAAGTCCCACTGTTCAGTCACATTATAACGTCCAATATCAGGACACTGCTGAGGAGGATGTCCTCCCTGAACGACCTCTTTTACTTTGTCCCGTGAATCCAGAACTTTAAACGTGAGGAGCAAAACTTTGTGGTCCAGAATGAGATCAACAATTTGGGCTTCCTGACTGGAGAGGGCAAGGCGAAGATGTCCAAGGTAACTATGTGATATGGGTGCACACACAATTAAAAAGTGAAATAGATATTGCTGATTAGCTTCCTGTTTTGCTCTTAATTTGCACAAAACCAATGAAAGACCAAAACCAACAATGAATGGATCGCAACTTATGTGCAACTTATTTTACTGTGCCATAGAGCTCAACTTTGGTCCGAAAACTATCCATGAGCGACACTGTTGCACTGGATGTCGAGTCTATTTGGAGTCAATCCTACATAAACGGTCCTGCTGTCGTAAATACTCACTTGAGCACCAAATGTGTAATAATTTGTGGCTGAAAATAGTTCCCATTTTCTCTTTTAGTAACGTTTTCCAAAAAACTACAGTGGCCAGCTGTTTTTAAATTCAGCTTTATACATGCAAGCCATTTTTCATGTCTTCAGCAAAATCACTGCTTGAACTTCATATCGGTCAGAAATTCTCTGCACACCAGAAATGTCATTGTCTGGCCAAGAAAATACTCAAGTTATTAGTATTGATCCAATGGTTTGGGTTGTCAGACAGAAAAATATGAATTTGAGCACCTTTTGCAGATTTCTTCATTCTTTTCACTCTGTAAAACATCTGTCCTGTCATTAACCCGGTAATTCTCTCTGGGTTAGAGTTGGACAGCTCTTCTCCTGCTGTCCTCCTCTCTGTGTCAGCACTTTGCAAAAGCTGAACACCTCCTGAATACTTTTACTGACTGGTTCCCCAATGGCTCCGTTTCTTCCCACTGAATGTCACAGACTTTCCTGATGAAAGCAAATGTCCGTCTAAGCACTTTCACTGTGTTTTTAATCGACCCCCTGACTCGTGCTGAATATGTAGATGTGAGATGTTCTACAAATCAACTGTATGAGTTAAAGCCTCTTAAATTCAACTCTACAGCAAGGGTTTACGACGTGTGACATTTCGTGCGTATATTCTGCCGTAGTAAAGTCGGGTTGTATATCTGGACGTCAACAGTGTTTTGGTCCAGCAGCTGCGCGGCTAGCTGCCACTGCGAGAGTTTGTTGTTTATTTGTTTTGGCAGGTCCTGACAGTTTATTTAGTTTGCACTCTTGCTAATTTGGAAATATTAAGGTAATTTCTCAAAAGTTGCCTGGTAGAAAATAGAAAAACATAGAGTACATAACGGCATCAATCGGATGCAAATGAACAGATGCAGGATTGAGGATTTGATGATTTTTAATTTGATTTGGGAAGTAGAAAAACAATTCATAATGTTAAATAAATTGCGTATATTTAAACGCATAACAGCAATAGAAAGTGTCACTTAAAACGTGTATTTTCATTGCTGTTTGACGGAACACAAAATATAAAAAAAACTGCATATACAGTGCAATACAAAATGATGGTTGTAGAATCAAAATTGAACAAACTCTCATGTCCTCAGTTTGTCAAAAAGATCTGTCCCTAAGATGTCATCGTCTCCTTTCTCTCTGCAGTCAGGGGGGGACCAGGAGAGGAAACACAAGCGGCGTCGAGGCGAGTACTACTCCATCCAGACCTCCCTGATCGTAGCTGCCCTGAAGAAGCTGCTGCCCATCGGCCTCAACATGTGCACCCCGGGAGACCAGGAGCTCATCTCCCTCGCCAAGATACGCTACAGTCTGGTAAGCTAACGAAAACAGGTCAGATTTTTAGCCCACCTAAATCCTAACTAACTAAATACTTATAATGTTGTTGTTTTTTTAAGGGTCAATAGTGTATTGAAACTGCATTGCTTTTTCTCTCTCCTATAAATACCCCTTCCCTTCATAGAAAGACACAGATGACGAGGTGAAGGATCATTTGCGTCAGAATTTCCATCTCCAGGACAAGGTGAGACGATGTTTTCTATAGCTATAATTCTAGCAGCAAGAGCAGTTTAAGTAATATAAGTACAATGCTGCTGTTTACTTATTGATTTGATTGTTATTGTGCCGTAGTCTGATGACCCAGCGGTCCAGTGGCAGCTGAACCTGTACAAGGACGTAGTGATGAAGAGCGAGGAACCTACAAACTCTGAACACACAGTGGACCGGGTGCAGAGCATCTCAGCTGCAGTCTTCCACCTGGAGCAGGTAGAAACACAGTTCTTACAACAACACATCACAGGACAGAAAAGAGAAGCATATACTGTGTTGCCCTTCAGACATAAAGGTAGACCACAGATGCATCTATCTCTGGTATGATAATCATTTAGATGTTGTCATTAATCAAGAGAAAAATTGCAAAGTTTCACTGGTTTCATCTGCTCAAAGGATTTTTTCTTTTTTTCACAGATGTGTTTCATGGAATTTTTCAGGGCATTTAAGGATCAGAGGCTCTTTACATGGAGAGATAAAGAGATAGTAATAGTCCTTTTTATATTTATATTATATTTATAAATATTTATTATCACTAAGAGTTAATAATAATAATAGCAAAAGATACAAATATCTAACTGATATTTAAAATCTGCGTGAAATATAATTGATAAGAAAAATAAGTAAATAAATAAGAATAAGTTTAAAAAATATTTTTATTTTAATAAAAATATATATTAATAATAATAAATACTATTTACAGAAAAGGAGAAGATAAACAATATCATACCTTTTTTGAATTTGCTGTATTTCTGTGTTTTATACCATTTTAAACTGAATATTTTTGGGTCTGCGATTGTTGGTCGGACACTCGAATCACTTGGAGAAAATGACCAACAGATGAATGATAATGACAATAATCTTTCCACACTTTGTCGTCATTTCTTTGTCCCTCAGGTGGAGCAGCCTCTGAGAAATAAGAAGTGTGTGTGGCACAAGCTGCTGTCTAAACAACGTAAGCGTGCTGTGGTGGCTTGTTTCCGCATGGCTCCGCTCTACAATCTACCCAGGTGAGTCTCCGTTACACCTGCGAGCACTTGTGGAACCTATTGGCGATGTCAATAATTAATTATTGACATGAACTATTTAAGAAAACCGAATTAAAACATTGTTGTGTCTCCAATATAACCGTACATAACAAGCAATCACCAAGTAGTCGTTTGGGCATTTTTCTTTTCTTGATTGTGTGTCCATGTAAACCCCTCATCCCCTCCCTAATGACATTCTCTCCTCTGTGTTGTTTTCTTGCATAATACTACCTCATCCTCCCTCAGATACAAAAATAATAATTACTTCCTGAATGGCTATCGGGAGGTTTGGCTGGAAAGGGCATTCAAAGCCTCCAGCTTTGACCGCCTGTTCTCCCTGCTGACGGTAAAGTGAAACTACAGGGCGAATGCTTCATCTGTTCAACCCCCCCTTCACCCACCAGGCTGTGGACTGATCTCTGCCTAGCAACCAATTGTTTCTGCACTGTTGATTCTGATTGGTCAGCTAGAATGAGCCCAAGAATTGACAGAAACAAACTTATTTGGAAAGTGGAAACACACTGCGAGCTGCAGGCCTTTGTCTCATTTCAGGTGTGCCCTGAAGGAAGGAATGAAGAAAGCAGAGAAGAAGAAAAATCAATTGAATCCAATTTTGTCTTTCATTAGTTGGCTACCTGGTTTACAAAAGTATGCTTAGTTACAGTAATATACAGTAGAAAAGTTGTTTCATGTTATTTTACTTCCTGCCCTTATGATGATTTAAAGATTTGTTTGTGTGCAGTTTTACAACACATCTGTGTGTCTTTGTTAAGGAAAATATGTGACGTAAATCTAATAATTGCAAGAAAATAGGTTGTTGATGCACCAATTTGTTGGAAAACTGCACATCTCCCCTAAAGTGTGCATGCTCCTCTAATGGATTTTACAACCTGATGGAAGGAACTGCAGTTATTTTAGAGACCAAACGTGACCAGTCAGAAGAGCCAGTGGGTCCCACATTGACCAATCACCACCCTGCCTGAAATGCACTTCCTGTAACCCCTTCCTCCCCCTACATCTCTCCTTCCTGTCTCCTCCAAAAACTCACCAGAACCCACCCTAATGCCACTGTACCTCCCTCCCCACTCCCCTCCATACCTCCCCCCTCCCCAGGCATCGCGCTATCAACTTCTTCATCCCGGCCTATCAGAGACTTTGGATAGAGGCAGAGGAGTACTCCTTTGAGGAGAAGCTAGTTCAGGATCTGGCAGTAAGTACTGGGCTCGCCTTGCCCTTGCCCCACGTGCCCTGCGTTGGCACCCCTCTGCCAGTCCTGTCTGCCGAATGCTTCTTTAGCTCCGCGCCCGTCGAGCCTTGGGAGCGCGCCCGGGTGGGGACCTCGCTCAAAGCACCCAGGGGCGGCCCCCGCTCTAGGCGCGCGAAACCCTTCAAACTGAGATCCGTCAAGGGTCAGAGGCTGCATGACCAACTCAGGAGACACAGGGCCAGCTCCGGCGCTCACAGCTCTAGAAAAGCAGGCTTTGCCTTTCTGACCGCAGTGGTAAGGAGGGCCTTTCACTAGGAGTCACTAGCTGTTTGGCTGTCAGATCTGGATCCAACCCATCAGTTGTCTTTTTCGCTGTACTCTGTAAGTCTGTAGTGTACGTGTGAAGGTGGCGTTACAGTACGTTCTGTGGCCGTGACGTCAGTGGCATGCTCGCGTAGTGATGTGAAGATCACGTTCCATATTAGATCATACTAGATCCAGCAAATTCATCCAGACACTAAAACTGTGCCATTGAATAAGATTAAAGAACAGCCTTAGATACAGTTGCTTGTTGGGGAAGATTATTTTTAGTGTCAGTTTTATTCTACAGATCTGTCATGATTAGTTTGGACTCTGTGATTTGTGTAGCGGTGATAGTCCCTCTGTCAGGCTCCTACACCGTCAGGGTCATTCTCCATGTTCAAAGTCATATCACCAAATTGCTTACTGCTTGCATCTGTTTGCTGTAACATGCATGTATTTGAAAACTGGTTCCAGCTCTGTTCATCATCCACTCTTAACTTCCTCGCCCTGTCCTTTCCACGGATCACCAGGACATGATAAAAACTCACCTGCATGCCAGTGCTAGTTGAATGTTACCGACTCATTTCAGTGTTTTTGACAAATGAATGGGAATGGGCACACTGGTCAGTGAGTTTGTGAAGATTTAAAGAGAAAAGAAGACATTTCACGATGGGACGATTAATGATCAGATGAGCAAAGCTAACAATTCACACATGTGGACTCATGCAGAAAACCCCGATGAAAATTGTGGAGGAGGAAGAAGAGGAGGTGGCTGAGATCCAGCCGGACCCTCTCCACCAACTCATCCTCCACTTCAGCCACAACGCTCTGACGGAGAGAAGGTGAGACAGCTCAATCCCTTTACAGGTTTCTTATTGGCAGGCAAAGTTAGGAGTAAAGATTATAGGTAAAGAACAATTTAGATTTATTTGTTGTTATCTTTTTAATGTGGATAAATCATTTCTGGAGGTATCTCAGTTCACTTGACATTGATATACTGAATATATTTTCTATAGATGTGTTATTCAATGGGGATGTTGTATTTAGATTGTTTCACAAAGAGAGTTGCGTGTTCTGTTGTTTTGAGCTGCAAAGATTAATCGATTAGTTTTCAACTATTACATTTGTCGCCTAGTTGCCGTTTAATTTATTCATTAATTTAATACTTTTTGAGCATTTTTTTAAGAAGAAAAAGGTAAAAATTCTCTGATTCAAGCTCCTTAAATGTGAACCTTTTCTGGTACTTTACTCCTCTACGACAGTCAACTGAATATCATTTAAATTGACAAAACAAGACATTTTAAGACATCATCTCGAGCTCTAGGAAACACTGATCAACATTTTATAGACCAAACAACTAAATTGATTAATTGAGAAAGTAATCGACAGATTAATATCCAATAAAAATAATTGTTAATTGCAGCCTTTCTCTTGTTGAATGTAGTTTAAAATACAAAATATTTAGAATATGTTTTGTTGACTTGATACATTGTGACTTCACTTCTTTTCAGTTACTTGGAAGAAGATCCTTTGTATATTGCGTATGCAGACATGATGGCAAAGGTAGTGGCCTTTAAGTTCTTTTCATGTGAAAGTAATTCTGGAAAGACGAGTCAATAACATGAAACATGAGCGTTGAATCTCGACCTTTGTCTTCAGAGCTGTGCAGAGGACGAAGAGGAAGAAGAAGAGGAAGAAGGGAAAGAAAAGACTTTTGAGGTCAGACAGATCCTCTTGTCCCTTTTTGCAAATTGCTGCTTTCTTACCGTTCACCAAAGTATTTTATATCTGTAACCTGCAAAAAGAATTCAGACCATAAAGTTACAGCTACACGGCTACATAAAGTTTGTGCTGATTGTTACTGCTGTGTGTGTGTGTGACTGTGTGACTGTGTGTGTGTGTGTTGCTCCTCAGGAAAAAGAGATGGAAAAGCAGAAGATCCTGTATCAGCAGGCGAGGCTGCACGCCCGTGGGGCCGCAGAGATGGTGCTGCAGATGATCAGCGCCAGTAAAGGTAACGACGAACCACTTCCTGTAATTATTTTTATTTGAATAATTCCGTCATATGTATTTTTGTTGGAAGTGATTCATTTAATTTGAGTGCATTTTAAGGTATCAGAATTCCCTCCTGCCTTAAACAACTACCACCAACTACCAGGTTCACTTTGGTGTTTTATCTCCATATGAGGTCCAAATGCACGTTTTTCAGTGTTTCATGGGGGAAACGGTGAATACTTATGAGACCATTTAAAAAAAAAGTCACTATGCAAAAAGCTAACCCTTAATCTAAAAACATAATATATGTTTTACTACCCTGAAATTAAATCTAAACATTGCATATTTTTTTTACAGACCCTCTGATCAGGATTTACTTTATTATCAGTCAGGCCTGCTTCTGTCCTCCATGTTGTCGACTCGCAGCTTTTACCTTGCGTTATTCCTTCCTCAGGTCGTCTGGGCCCCATGGTGACCTGCACCCTCAAATTGGGAATCTCCATCTTAAATGGAGGCAATGTGCAAGTTCAGCAGGTCAGATTCTACAGCTACATCTATTTCATCCATACATCAACATACTGTATATACAAACAACATACAGAAAGTTGTTTAATGCATTTCGTCTCTCATCACAGAAAATGCTTGATTACCTGAAAGAGAAAAGAGATGCAGGCTTTTTCAAGAGTCTCTCAGGACTGATGCAGTCTTGCAGGTACTGTTATATTATCTATACCACAAAAAGGAACTTCTGCGCCGACATCAAGTGCTTCTGTTTTTTACTTTTGATTTATTTCCCCTTAGTGTCTTGGACTTGAATGCATTCGAGAGGCAGAACAAAGCAGAAGGACTTGGCATGGTGACAGAGGAAGGTTCGAGTAAGTTGACGAAGTCTTCCAAATGGGCTGTTTTTGATATTACCCGTTTTCCCTTCCTGAGTCTTCTGAGCATCACATTTTTGACTACGTTTTCTCTTGAAGTTCAGTAGATCCTTACTGTTGAAGCTCCGGTTTTTACTCTCGATTTACAAAGCAGAAGTACTTATACTTTTCCCTTCACTACACTAATGCTGAACCATGCCAACTGTACAACCTTTGTGTCCATTCAAAGCTCTTAATACATGCGAGGTTCCTAATAATGAATCATTTCTGTATGGCCCTCGTAGATGAAACACTCCAAATTGCATTGCTATCGATGTGAATTTTGATCCATACAAATAGTTTGTAGCTTGCGCCACAGTCACTTAAGTCAGCAGTGTTGTCTTTTATGTCTTTGCAGAAATATAACCTGATATATATATATATTATGGGACTGTCTAAGCACGGGATAAAGTAGCCTATAAACCCACTTTCTGTTCGCCTTTATGATGATATTGAGGTGGGAATGTATCCTGTCGTGTCTTGCAGAGCAGTGGTCTGTGAGTGGCTGTTAACAGTTCAAAACGTGTCTTCGAGGACATGGTCCAGCATTAAAACAAATCTCGCTCCAACTTTCAACACCAACACTCTTCGCTTGACGCTTTTCACATCAAACTATGTCCGTCTTTTCACCATTCAGTCCTCTGCTAAACATTTCCACCGAGTTCTGTGTTTAACAATTCACTGTTACTACTCGTGTCTCTGTAACTTTTTATGAATTTTCCACCATGACTGTAATCCTATTTGGTACTCATCTCGTTGAATATAACTTGGACACAACCCAGTCCTATGATTTCCCCTCCCCCTTGTCTGAAACTATTCTTTTTAACCGCATGACTTTGTTCTTCACTCGTAGCCGATTCTATTCATAATTCTTTGTATTGTAACTCGGATGTCCTCTCTTTTTGCTTATGTCTTCGTGTATTGTTTGTCTCCTTCCTGTCATTTAAAAAAATCCCATCGACGGCAGTCAACAATCAGCGGGGTAAATAGCAAATTTAGATCATCCTGATATGGCTATGCTTCCATCCTGAATGTCTCCTCCATATCTGTGGTCCATTCTCCTGCTTTATTTGGTACCCAGCTTCTCCCTCCCCCCAGATGTCTGTAGAGACAAACTGTGCATGCAGAGTGTACACAGAAAGGGGATCCTCAAGAGTCCATTGCCTGTCCGTTTTGTTTGTTATTTGTTCCCATTCCCTTCATGTTACCATTTACTAATGCAAATCCTATTACTGATGCTCAAATCTGTTGTTCTAAGGCCATCAGTGCCACCTCTCAAGGGTTTGACTGAAGGTCTGTGGACTCTTCCGCAGCCTAAGCAAAGCTTTGTCTTGCTTTGGATTTTGGGCCTATTTCTCAAAGCTGGTTTCCATACAGATGTCTAACTTTCACATGGTGTTATCAGCTCACAGAAATGTATTTGTGCTTATGTTGTTGAGCTCTGTTGACTGGATTACCCGTTTGATTTTCAAAGTGAACTATGTAACCATGTCTGTCCGCTGCTTATTTCTTGAAATGACACCCTCCACCAGGGGCCTACATGTGAAAGTTATCAGGCTTCCTCCAGCTTCTGGAAATGTCCTAGTGTTTTCGTTGTTTTAACTAAGAGCATTTTTTTGCCAAACGCTCTTTGGATTCAGTTTTGAACCTGATATCTAAAGGCTCTGAACTTCAAACATGTTTCAATATGAAACCTGTCTTGCTTGCCTCATATATGAATTGCTTCTGAGGGGGGTTTCACATATTACTGTGTTAGACCTTTCTAATGTTGAGTAAATACAAACTGAAATGAATTTGTGTTGGGTCACAGTTGTAGTCACTAAGATGTTTCTTCTTCTAAGGTTCCAAGGTGCTACAGAACGATGAGTTTACTAAAGATCTGTTCCGGTTTTTGCAACTTCTTTGTGAGGGGCACAACGGAGGTGAGGCTGCACTTGTATTTTAAAGTCGTGTATCTTCGTCGGAAACTGGAGCATTGTCTTGTTTGCATACGTTTCTGCACTGCGCCACAAGGGCACAGTGATCCATAGGAGGAGCGACGGACAGGGTTGAGAAAATATTTCTTTCTGTCAGATTTCCAGAATTTCCTGAGAACCCAAACTGGAAACACAACCACAGTCAACATCATTATCAGCACTGTTGACTATCTACTCCGTCTTCAGGTGTGTCAAACACAAATATAAAAGCAACAAAATGTGCACACACTGTTACTTGCGCCACCATTTTCATTGTCTACCAATGTGATCCTGCTCTCTAGGAGTCTATCAGTGACTTCTACTGGTACTACTCTGGCAAAGACGTCATTGATGAGACGGGAAAAGTCAACTTCTCCAAAGCTTTATCTGTTGCCAAGCAGATCTTCAACTCGCTGACGGAGTATATTCAGGTAAGAAGGCCGATCACTGTTTAATCCACAATATAAAGACGGAAATTACTTTCATCAAATATTTCCCGATGTGTGTTTTTTCTCTCCCTCATCTTTCCACCCATCTCTCTCCTACAGGGCCCGTGTATTGGGAACCAGCAGAGTTTAGCTCACAGCAGACTGTGGGATGCAGTTGTGGGCTTCCTGCATGTATTTGCCAACATGCAAATGAAGCTGTCTCAGGTACAATAAACCTTATAATTCTTTATACTTAAAAAAATTCAGCTTGCAACTTATTAAACTAACTAAAACAAGCAGATCTTACTTAATAAATAACCCACAGAGACTGCAACACAATGTGTTTTTAAAATAGGAAATCTATTCATTATTTGAAAACCATAATTAATATATTATACATTACATATTATTGTTTCTTAAAGCAGGGGCTCCCGTTTTTGGCACGTGAACACCTTTAAATACAGCAAAGTCTACTTGTCGTCTCGTGAACCCTCGTCAAACGTTATTTTAGTCTTAGTGTGCAAAAAGAAACAGATTTTTGTTCGGCACAAGTACCTTTTTTCTTACTCCCCTGAAACATATCTCGGTACCCCTTGACGTGTCCTGACCCGCAGGTCGGGAACAGCCGTGTTAAAGCAGAGCACATTATTAATACATTGCTTGATGGTTGAACATTTTGATTCTTAAACAACTATGTTTGGTTATTGCTCTGGGAAATCTCCTCCAGAGCAAAGGTTTAACAGAGACCTGTAATCTCCTTGTAGGACTCCAGTCAGATCGAGCTGTTGAAGGAGCTGATGGATTTACAGAAGGACATGGTTGTCATGTTGCTGTCTCTGCTAGAAGGTGAGAGCCAGAAGCTGTTAATGGCTGACAAAGAAATGACAAAATACTTCAAATCTGTCGACTGAACATCTGAAAACATCTGTTGCACGGACATGTTTACGCAGTTCTAGTACATATCTGCATTGTTTTTTAGCGGTGTAGTTCATAACGCGATGTGTTTTGCGTAAATTAGGTAATGTGGTGAACGGAACGATTGGAAAGCAGATGGTCGACACGCTGGTGGAGTCTTCGAACAATGTGGAGATGATCCTCAAGTTCTTTGATATGTTCCTGAAACTGAAGGACCTGACGTCCTCCGACACCTTCAAAGAGAATGACCCCGAGTTTAAAGGCATTATTTCAAAGAAGGAGTTCCAGAGGTCAATGGAGAGCCAGATGCAGTACAGCCAGTCCGAAATTGAATTCCTGCTCTCGTGTGCAGAGGCCGACGAGAATGACATGTTCAATTACAAGGAGTTTGTGGAGCGGTTCCACGAGCCGGCCAAAGATATCGGCTTCAACGTGGCAGTGCTGCTGACCAACCTGTCCGAACACATGCCACACGACTCCAGACTCTCCACCTTCCTAGACCTGGCAGAGAGTGTTCTTAGCTACTTCGAGCCTTACCTGGGCCGTATTGAAATCATGGGCAGCGCGAAGCGGATCGAGAGGGTGTACTTTGAGATCAGCGAGTCGAGCCGTGAGCAGTGGGAGAAGCCGCAGGTCAAAGAGTCCAAGCGCCAGTTCATCTTTGACGTGGTGAACGAGGGCACGGAGAGCGAGAAGATGGAGATGTTTGTGAATTTCTGCGAGGACACCATTTTTGAGATGCAGCTGGCCTCGCAGATCTCCGAGCCAGATGTGGTGGAACAACCCGAGGAGGACGAGGAGGAAGATGGACACGGTATCCTGGACGAGCTGTCTGGAGAGGACGAGGGCGCCCTGGAGTCTGCCTCGGCCTTCA
Source organism: Bovichtus variegatus (assembly GCA_943593645.1). Classification (NCBI taxonomy): domain Eukaryota; kingdom Metazoa; phylum Chordata; class Actinopteri; order Perciformes; family Bovichtidae; genus Bovichtus; species Bovichtus variegatus. Next base: position 4,554,665 of record CALSCE010010644.1, read on the forward strand.
CGACCGCATGCCGCTCAGTCAAGAAGAAGATCGCGAATGTTCGGCAAACCGTTTCTGTTAAAAACGTCTCCAAGCAGTTCAAGAAAATCAAGAAGCTGAGCTTCAAGGAGATCATCACCGGCTTCTTCTCCTTCTTCTGGATGCTCTTCACCGGCTTCTTCAAGGGAATCTACGGCCTCATCTTCGGGTTCTTCCACGTCATCTGGTCCTCCATGTTCGGCGGTGGCCTAGTCGAGGGGGCCAAGAACATAAAGGTGACGGACATCCTTGGAAACATGCCTGACCCAACCCAGTTCGGTATCCACGGAGATGTGATTGAAGGAGAGAAGGTGGAGGCCATAGAGTCTTCAGGAAGCTTTGATACAGCCATGGCACCAACAGGTGACATAACGGAGGTCGACACGATGCTGGAGATGCTGTCGAATCCCAAGAAGGAAGGAGGGAAACACGTGGAGCCGGGCCTGGGAGATGTTTCCGAGTTGACTGCCGAGATCTCTACTACTGATCACAAGAAGGTTTGTATTCACAGTTCAATGACTCCACCTGTGTGACGGATGATTTTAAACCCTGTAGATATCTGCTTCTCATTATCCCGACTCTGAGCTCATGAGCTTGCCTCACTCCTCCTGCAGAAAGCTGCTGCCAAGCCTGTCGAAACCCCCGAGAACGAGCCGGAGAAAGCAGAGTGAGTAAAATCAAGTGAGAGGAAAATTATTCCTCGCCAGACAAAATAAAACAAACTGTTTTGAATACAGCACGGAGAACCAGGAGAAGGAGGACAAGCCGAAGAAGGAGGAGGAGGCCAAGGAGCCAGTGGCGGAGGAGAAGCCCAAAGCCAGATCGAGTCAGCCTAAAGAGGCGGCGCCGTCCTTCATGTTGAGCATCTTCGCCGTTCTGGACATCTTTCTGACAAAGATGCTGGTGAGGCCTCGCACTACTTATGCGTTCTTTGAAATAGTTTCATAATGTTTTTTTGGTTCAGCACTCATTCCTTGGATAGGAAATGATAAAGCGGTCAGGAGTTGGTTAATCAAGCTTTTCCCCCACAGAACTACCTGGCTCGTAACTTCTACAACCTGCGTTTCCTGGCTCTGTTTGTGTGCTTTGCCATCAACTTCATTCTGCTATTCTACAAGGTAACTCCAGTCAAGTTTACATCCAAATGTTGATTATTGTGATGAGTTAAACAGTTGACTTTTCCAGATGTATAATTGAAATCATTACCAGAACACCTTGATTTTAATGTGATGACCACTAACAATCCCAGAAAGCATTTTAGGGAAACTGAAGGACAAGAAGTAAAACCAAAACTAGAATGAAATATAAGTAATGTACAGAGAATAAAAAAAAGATCCAAATCTCTCTTGAATTTGTGACTTTTTTTTTTTTTTTTCTTTCCCAAATGTATGACTTTATCATCTCAGAGAATATCCACATTTTTTTTTTTTTTTTTTTTCTCGGGAAATTTACGACCGTAACGTGTTTTTCTTTGAATAAAATCCCGGCCCCTAATACGCCGTTGTAGATTACTCACTGTGTACGTGGTAAACACTCTTTGCTCTTTAGGTCACTGGTGATTCTGAAGACGAAGAAATAAATGAGGAAGACACCTGGGACGGCGACGAGGATAATGATGGTGCGGACACATTCTTCGACATGGACGAGTTTGTCCTGCAGGAGAGCACCGGCTACATGTTACCAACCCTGCGCTTCCTGGCCGTCTTCCACACGGTCATCTCACTCGTCTGTCTATTCGGGTACTGCTTCCTGAAGGTAGGTAGAGTCGCGATGCTGCTACTGCTTCGACGGACTGTTTTCACTGGGCTTTTTCTTTGCAGATGATCCCATTGTGTAAGGTAGACTTAATGTTTAAATGATTTACTTGATATTTTTTGCCTCTAGGTTCCTTTGGTGGTGTTTAAGAGGGAGAAGGAGATTGCCAGGAAGCTTGAGTTTGACGGTCTCTACATCACCGAACAGCCGTCTGACGACGACATCAAGGGCCAGTGGGATCGACTCGTCATCAACACGCCGTGAGTCTCCGGCCTCATGGGAACTGACATTAAACGCCTCGTCCTGCTTCTTCCAATATCTAATAGCATCCTAACAATCTACGTTTGTATGTATGTTTCTATCTGTCGTACCGTGTTGATCAGAGAGCAGCGAGTAGAGAGAATGAATCATTTATTAATCGTTTAGAGTCATTTATCAAATAAAAATGCCAAACATTTGTAAGTTCCAGCTTCTCCAACGTGAGGATTTACAGGCCCCCCCCCCCCCCATCTCATATTGCAGTATTATAAACTGAATACTTTTGTTTTTCTGTTGTTGGGACAGCAAAAAGGTCCAGAGCTACCACACACTATATTGGACGAAGTGTGTGTTGTTAGACATTTTGGTGGACATTTTCCTTATTTTGCAACAGTTAATAAAATAAACAAATATTATATTAAAGCTTAAAGGGATGTGCAACAGTTTGCAAAAACGTGTGCTATCAGAATCATTAGAATCTGATACCATTTCTTTACATAGTGGATTTATTTATGCATTTTTACACAAAGAAAACAGGAAAATAATTCCCAGCCGACACATTTTGTGTGCAGTACAGGATATATCCGACTTTGTGAGGGAATTCTATTAAAGCTTCTCTAACAGATACAGTTCATCAAATGTTTGTATTACCACAGCTGAGTCTCACTTCTACTTTCTATTCCAGATCTTTCCCGAGCAACTACTGGGACAAGTTCATCAAGCGCAAGGTGAGTGTTGAGAAGAACTTCAGGCCCTTTGCTGCATCTGAAACCAGAGGAGAGAGAAGTGACCCCGCTCTCCTCCTTCTGTACCTGTAGGTGATCAACAAATACGGTGACATGTATGGAGCTGAACGCATCGCTGAGCTCTTAGGCCTGGATAAGAGCGCCCTGGACTTTGACCCCACAGTGGAGACTGTAGAGAAGGAGGCTTCCCTGCTCTCCTGGTGAGAGATGCACACCAGTTTATCTCTTTACAGTCGCTGTAAAAAAAACTGAGGCTGAACGTTTAAAGATTATCTGCGCTGTTGGATCAATTCTGGTAGAAAAGTCAATCCCTGAGTTTAAAGTTAAACATTTCAATTCCTGCACATTTTTTACCAATAATTAGCTCGACATGTGATTGTAATGCTTTTCACTCAAAATTAAACAGATTTATAGATATATTTATATTTTTTTTTTTGATGCTTGCATGTCAGCAATGCTACTGTGATTTAAACTTTTTGTTTTCCCTTCGTCAGGCTGAGCTCCATCGATACAAAGTACATCATCTGGAAAATGGGCGTTGTTCTGACCGACAATGTAAGTTTATTTAACGTGTACTAAAAGCCCTGAGTTCACAGCACTGTGGGGAAAATAAAGGGGAAAAACGGAATAAGGAAGCTATGAAAAATTTCAAAAAATGTTTTACTTGTTATCATGTTTTTGGTTATTAATGTTATTCTGTAATGTGTTTTTCTAAATGAGCTTTAATAGCATTACTCTTACAGTGACATCAACCTTAAGCTCAACTGAATAAATACAAGTTAAACACAACTCAAAAAATCACTTTGTTGCTGGGTGTCTCTTCCATCAAAGGATTTAAACCACAATATGTGGTAAAATTCAAAGTGTTATAATATTAAGGCTGTGCTAAGACACCAGTGTGCAATTAATGATAGAAATTAAAATAAGAATTGGAAAAAACTGTGTTTTGTATAAAAATGTCAAATCTACATGTCACCAAACTACACAACAACATTTTGTACGTGTTCAGGGACAAATATGCGTTGAAAAAGCCACATTTTATTTTTTTTAAATGTTCATTAGAACGTCAATTTGTCACTAATAGATGACTTTCATTCCCTGCAGTACTTCCTCTACCTGATCTGGTACTCCACCATGTCTATTTTCGGACACTTCAACAACTTCTTCTTTGCCGCCCATCTGCTGGACATCGCCATGGGCTTCAAGACCCTCCGCACGATCCTGTCTTCTGTCACTCACAACGGCAAACAGGTAGGTGGTTCCACCAGCAGAGGGAGCCAGAGCACGGAGAAGAACCTCAGCAACAACTAACCCACATTCACGGTTCTTATCACTTCCTTTTCCTGAGCTTCTACTCACAACTAGAATGCCTTGAAGTTAAGAAAAATGTTATGGGGTTTTGAATTGTTACAAGTTTGAAAGAATGTGGAAAAATATTCTGCTGCTATCTGGATAAACCTTTTATTTTAGATCCTCGTAGCACATTGAGATATTTGTTCCTGCACATGATCTGCATCTACATCCTGTCGTAGACGATTTGGAAAAACTGCCAGCGTCGTGATTCATATTCAACCCCAACATAATCGAATCAAAGAATTATCTTCTGGAAAAAACGGATGGGGCTTTGAAATAGAAATGGTTTGTCTAAATATTCTCAGTCCTCCAGCTCACAGGATACCAAGAAATAAACATCACGAGAAACAAATTAGAAATTAATTATTACGACGACAGGACCTCCTGTTTGCCTCTTGGATAAATGGCTTAACTTCCCCCAAGAATACTTTCCATTTTCTTCTGACTAATGGCAGTTGAGGTCATTAACACTTTTATCAAATAGGTTTGTTTAAGGGAAGGTTTAATAGAGAAGCGCAGTTCTTCCCTAGTTTATCAGACAAAGCAAAGATGACAGATTTTAATTTACTTCTCACTGAGATTGAAAGTGTGTAAAAGTTACTTAGCAAACAGGAAGTCTGAAAAGTTTTACATGGCTGAAACAATGCTTAAACAGCTGGAATAATTAGGTAAATGTCAATGGGTCAAGATAAAGGAGTGAATGAATGGTTGAAATAGCAAAGAGCCAGTGTTTTTAAAGTATCTTTATTTTCTTTCTGACAGTGAATGCCACAGGTAACTATAGAAATACAGAATAACAGGAGACAGCTGTGAATTTGATTCTCTGAATTGCTGAAGGTCTCTTGAGGTGAAAGTCTTTTGAATATTGTTGAAAGCCGCAATTCAGCTGTAGAAACCTTGAAAATATCGCAGCTCTTTTTGTGCTCCACCCTTCCCCGTTAAAGAAAAACCTCCCTGACGTTGACGTGTGAACTGCAGAGATTGCTCTCAAAATCTGCATTGAAACAAAGAAGAAGCTGCTGCCCCCGCAAACGAAATGTGTCAATGCTTGTGAGTTCAGTATTTAAATGAACTTTCTCTTCTAGCTCGTGCTGACTGTGGGTCTGCTGGCCGTGGTCGTCTATCTCTACACCGTCGTGGCCTTCAACTTCTTCAGGAAGTTCTACAATAAGAGCGAGGATGAGGACGAGCCCGACATGAAGTGTGACGATATGATGACGGTACGCCTCACATTTTAGATCCAGAGCCGTTGTCTGGAGTTGAAAAACATTCCCGAGGCTTTTATCTTCATGTTAGACTCGAACATTTTTGCCATCTGATGCAAACAGGAGGTGACTACTAGAGCTAAGATATTTTTCATTAGTGAACTGTGTAAAGATACATTTTCTTCTTGAACTTCTAACTTTTGGCAAATGGAAAAAAATCACAAACTATTTACTGCATAGCTGGTTTAGTAAATGCATTTTCTCCCTCCCAAAGAAACGCTTGCAGATTCTCAAGAGTTTTCAAATTATAGTAATTTTTCAAACCTTTTATTAGAAACATCTTTTGCTTCTTAAGGCTTTGATGTATTTTTTTTCTTTTTTTCCCCCACTTAATCTTTTGTTGTTTTTTGATATTTCTAAACATAAAACTCACAGATGAATAAACAAACCTAAAAAAAAAATCTAAATAATACAGAAAAATAAGTTTTAATTTGGGAGTTACATTTATGGTCTATACATTCTCTCAGTCGCTGTTTGAGCCTGAATAATGTCCATTTCTGCCACTTTTCTTCCTTCTGTGCTTTTAGCAACCGAGATCAATATGTTAATTTATCCAATAAGTAGATTTCCTCCTATATTTATCCAATTGTTCCCTGGTAGGGAGATTGACTTTACTCCATTTCCTTTTCGGCTCTGAATCCTCGGCCACATTTTGTCTGAAATGAAGGAGGAAATTGAAACGTGCTACCACAGAATAAGATACAGCTGCCTTTAATACTCTACGTGATTTCATCCTAATAAAGTGAAGCTCTAAGTTACTTTCCTGTTTTTCTCTTGGCAGTGCTATTTGTTCCACATGTACGTGGGCGTGAGAGCTGGAGGTGGTATCGGAGACGAGTTGGAGGACCCAGCTGGAGACCCCTATGAGCTCTACCGCATCCTGTTTGACATCACCTTCTTCTTCTTCGTCATCGTCATCCTGCTGGCCATCATTCAGGGTACACGGCCTTTACGTTGTCATGTCTCCGCGTCCTGCATCTACGAGCGTAATGTGTTCGTCATGCTCAGCCCTTTGACCAACTGTCGCCCCTCCTTCAGGTTTGATCATTGATGCCTTTGGTGAGCTGAGAGACCAGCAGGAGCAGGTGAAGGAGGACATGGAGGTGAGACTCCGGTGCTGCCAGCACTGAAACATTTCAGCCACAACGTTCTTTTCAGTCAGTCGCATGCAGACGGCTGCGTAGACGTGACAGACCTAGTATGAAAGCTCCTTTTAGTGTCAGTATTTCCCTCCATGATGTCCATTATCCACAACATTCTTGAGATATCTGTAGAAAATAAGAAATAAGATTTTCCTCCAGAATGTTTTTTTTTTCTGTGTGTGTGTGACAAAGCGAGAATAAAAATAAGGAAATAATTTAGGATTATTTACACAATATTATGTGTTTTGATATAATATTGATATTATATCAGTATCCATATTTTTTTTATTTTTTTTATTTCACACTCCCCCGTTGATATCTAACCTGTTCAGGTTGAAACTATCCAGCTCTGTTGGGCTGCTATAAAAGCTGTAAATCAACCTCCGGTGCAGCCGGCCCAGATCTTGGTTTGCGTTGTAAATTGGATTTTATTATTAGTAGATATGTGATTTTAACAGGAATTCAAAAAGCTAAACTACAACTAAATCTACCTATCTATAATCCATCTGCTAATTGTCATAATTGTGGAAGCAACGAACAGTATATGTAACCATGCTCGTGCGTCCCACAGTACGTTTCACTCACTTTTAAATATCTTATCTAGTACAACGGTAAAAGACTTCCTGTTTTCTACCTTTCGTCCTTCTTTAGTTAAGAGTTACAGTCCGGACTGTAATAATGCTCACAGCCAGTTATTACTTCCTGAGTGATCAGTGACACCAGAGAAGACAGATAAACACATGCAGAATGACTTTCAGTCGCTGTAAATTGATTTCCCCTCATAGTCCATGTTGCAATCATGATGCAGGATAACGATCGACACAGTCTAATGCTTCATGCTTCCAGCTCTTACTTTGTGTCAAACGTCTCCAGGCCACGTGAACCAAACTACTGGCCCCTGTATCACAGCGTAAAACATCTCCTCTTATTCCTCTTTCAGACTAAATGCTTCATCTGTGGCATTGGGAATGACTACTTTGACCGGACGCCTCACGGGTTTGAAACCCACACCTTACAAGAACACAACCTCGCTAACTACCTGTGAGTGCAGCAACAAGCCACTACGTACACATCGTATACGTATGTACAATGTGGACATTTTTTCACCCCACTCCTGTTCCTCCTGCAGGTTCTTCCTGATGTACCTGATCAACAAGGATGAGACTGAACACACGGGTCAGGTGCGTGACCACTTTTCAGTTGACTTTCCTTCAGTGAGATATCGTGTGTCTGATCAATCTTAAGACGGCAAAGGAAAGTTCCAGAAACTTCAGTAGGTTTTACTTGTGCAACATTTCAACCCACTTGTTATGTTGCATAAGTACAGCTTAGCAGGAGGAAGAAGCAATGCGTGGGTTCACTTTGACTTTTTTGATATTAACTTGTTATTGTCGTGCACCTGAGATTTAAGTTTTTTTTTTTTTATTATTTGATGTGCATTCTCTGTTCTTATGTCACACGTTTAGCAGAAAAAAAATAACTTTGCTGCAAAAAGAACCAAATGTGGCTGCTTGTAGAGAATAAAGTGACAAAGCTTGATGTTGTGAACAGAGTTAGTGTTTCAGTGCGTCTGCAGAAGAAACGAGGGCGGCGTTAATCCCAGTAATACCTGCTCTTTGACATGTTTCACTAATGGAAACCCGACGCCTGCTCGTCCCCATAGTTCTGTCACTTGTTACACATACCGCTGTCACCTCTCGCTATTTGCTTTTGTGAAACAGGTTCCCTATTTTCAATATACCTGTATATTGATCATAACCCTAAAAATATTTTTGACATACTATGACAATTTTAATGACATACTTAATATTTTTATGGCATAAGTTTTCCTATTGAATTAACTAATGACATATCATAATATGACTGTTTGACATTTTTATTGATATTTGATAACCTTATTTTATGATATAGTGACACATTTTTGTATGACTACAAAAACTTTTATGACATACTGTACTATGACATTAAAAAAATATATATATATGGCACACTGACTTTATTTTAATATATTCTGACAGATTTGGCTGACTTAAAAAAATATATATTTTATGACATTCTTTACTATGACTTATCTAATGAAATGTGAATGGCATACTATAACATTTTTATGTAATACTTTGCATAACTAGTAAACTGATATGTCTAAAGCGATACATGTTCAGATCTGTTTTTATGTCGCCCTCCAGGAGTCGTACGTGTGGAAGATGTACCAGGAGAGATGCTGGGACTTCTTCCCCACTGGAGACTGCTTCCGTAAGCAATACGAGGACCAGTTGGGTTAGAGCGGGGCAGCCTCGTGCCGCAGCCCCAGAACACGCCTCTCTACTTTCCTTCTACCGGAAAGAGACACTGAGCGTGACTTCACCCTGATATCAGAACCTGAACACTCGCTGGACTTTCTGCCATGGTGTCGAGAGAGAAGAAGAAAAAAATTCATGTCAAGAAAATGATTCTAAGACGAGCGACTGACGATTGGACATTTCGGGTTTGTGCATCCAAGTCCTCTTCCTTGTTACCGAAAATAGTCACTTGCCACGACGCCTCTTTTATGCAAATGTTTCTTTCGATTCTGATTCACATTGCCTTTTTCTTGCTCAACCCCAACCTGTGTGTAGACATTTGATACATGTGAAGGGTTACAGCATGACTACTGAATGTCTGAATATGCACAATTTCTAGATTAACGCCAGGATGTCTGTGCCATTTATTACCAAACCAACTGAATGGATGTGTGCTGCTAGTATTGATCCTGTTAACATCAAATGACACGAGTGACCTGGTCTGCCTTTTCAAATCTGTCAGATGAAATGAGGAGTTACGGAAGATGGTTCTTCGAGGACCAGAGACGACTCACTTTAGGTGTTTATCAAGTGCCGACGTGCCTTATGAGAAACTATGCAAAAAAAAAAAAAAAAAAAACACATTTATCATTTTTGTCCCTCCTGACACAAGCAGTGCTCTCGCTCTGGATTAGTTATACGCAGATTGAGCTCAAGCTAGTTTTGTGGCTTTTAAATTATAAAAAGAGAAAACATTTGTTGTATGAAACCTAGACGATCCTTGTGTAAACGTTGCTTCGTTTGGTTTTGTTTCTAAGCTGTGGTCGCCTGCCTGCACTTCTTTCCACAATAGAAAAACCCCCAAACAGAGGAAAATTAAAGAAAAACAAAACTTGGTTCAAGGATTTTATTGACGACAAATGGTTCACTGTTATTGTATTGCCATTTGTATGTATGTAATAGCTTTGGTAAACTGCATTTCTTTTGACGAGGGGGAGGAAATGAATAAAGTAATTGACGCAATAAAGCAATGTTCCACTTTCTGTCCGTCCCTCCTGCAGTGGAGATCCCACTCCTGTGGTGTGTAACTTTCACAAGGAGCAGAGGGAACATTTTGACAAAGACATACTGTCCTGTCTATACACTGTCCCTCATTCACCCCGGGAGACTAAAACAAAAATTACTTGACCACCACTTTTCAAGAAAAATCGAACTGTCCAGTCTCCTTTTTATATACCTCTCCGTCTAAGTCCTTTCCTGGACGGTCAGGAGATCATGCTGTCGAGCCAGTCCTCCAGGTCTTCCTCTGTCATTTCCTGCTTGACGTCTTTATCTTTCACCTCCTCCGTCTTCTCTTCTCTCACCTCCTTCAATTCTTCACACACTGCAAAAATACAAGATGGGTACAAACTTACTGTCATAAGTTTAAATGTACAAGACATGTTGTGCTTAAAACCTTTAACACTAAAGTTTTATTTCTGAAGTTGGACAATGATTTGAAGACGAGCCAAATAATTTCCATCTCCCCCACTCATTAGATCTGATGAAGTGCAATTTCACCAACTGTGGTTCTCAAACAGCGAACGCTACGCATGGCTGCCGCAATTTACAGCGTCCATATCGTATTTTCATAGTTAAAGCCATAATATAGTATGTTGAGAAAAAAAAATTACAGTATGAATAAATGTCATAGTACAGTATGTCATAAAAAATAAATGATAAAATAGTCTTTCTGCTAAGATAGACAGCTGTTAGCTTCATTGTTTGTGATGAGTGGCATCAATCTTCTCATCAACTCTCGCATATTTCCTATATTATCAAACTTAAATACAGAACAGCGCTCAAAATAAAAAGATGCTGAACATATTCACCTTTCTCTGGAACCGCACTCTCCTCAACACTGACAGACTGGTTTCCTGAAACACTCAAGACTGGTTTCTGTAGACCGAGCAGCTGGTCCAGCTCTTCATCATCATCATCATCATCATCCACCAGCGGATCTGCAGCGCTCGAGGGATCCTGCGAGTCTGCGCACGACGCTGGGTTTGTGGCCACGGGGATGTTCTGGTTGGTGCGTGCGACTTTTAGCGCTGCAGACGGAGGAGTGAATGTGAGAATTTCCTGTTTAGGTGCGAGGGTCATAGCGGGCAGCTCTACTGGTGTCGAGACCTGAAGCGGGATTAGATTAACAAACAATAAAAACCTGCAGCCAAAGTCCAAAATGAGTTTGAGCAGTGTTTGTGGAGCAGCCTACCTGAAGCAGCTCAGCCTCCAGGTTGAGTCTCTGATGGAGAGGCACCTGTTGAAGGCTCTGTGCGAGTGCTGGGAGGTCCACAAACACGGCAGACATCTAGAGAAGAAATAAGAATAATAGAAGTGTGGAAGCAGCCTCCATCGAGACATTAGTGTGTTGTGATGCGTCTGTATATAAGAATTAAACTTAATCATGTGACGTCCCCCATCGGTTTGCATTACTACCGTTTTAAAGCCCCGAGTTTGGCGTTTTGTTTTTGTGACACGAGAGGGTGGAGCTAAATTCAACCAAACACTGAACAAGACGTTTTTGTGGGACCAAAATGTTACAATTAACAGTAACAGTGACGCGTCAATCACAAGGTAGCCCCGCCCTAAATCCTACCGTGTTTTCTGATCTATTTTACTCTAAATGGGACCATAATTTACTAAATAAACATGTTGTATTGAGGTAATAAATCTAATGAGAAGTCGGATTATTTTCTCATAGACTTCTATACATCGGACTTCTTTTTGCAACGAAAGAGTTGAGATTTAGAGAAATTGAGAATTTTAAATCTACAGCCACATTTTAAGTCAATCGGATCTTCATCAGGGTTTGAAATCAAAATATAATTCAAGTCCTGGGAAATCTATTGTGTGTCCGGGGATGTGCAAACTGTTTGTTAGTGGTCTACTACTGCAGGTCAGTACTCCTTCGTACAAAACACTGTGGCTCTGACTCTACACAAGAAGTAGAAAGAGTTCAGGAACAGTTACATAATCCGACTGTTTGATGCAGTGCTTTGTATCACAGACAGAGTCAGGATAAATAATGATTCAAAAGATATCAATTGTAGGGTTACAGAGGAATGTGTGTTGTTCTTTCAAACATTTGAGTCACGTTAGTAAAAGCAATGCTTCTTTTTCAGAAGTCAATTTTAAGGAATTGACAACCAAAAAGCCCCATTGTAGCGTTTCTTTACATCGCTGCTCCTGGTTTTGTCACCTTAAAATCTGCATCAGTTCTTATTTTGATTGCTGCCTAATTATTATCGCGGTGGTGCGTGGAGGGGTCACACCAGACTGCAGCTCTTGTATAGTGTAAAATTAAAGTATGAGACATTTCACTCAAACTCACAAATTTCAACCGCCAAGTGGCGCAAGAGGAAAAAGTCAGGGGATCCCCAAAGTCGGTGAGATTCACCCTCTGGGAGCCGTGAATGTCTGTACACAATTTGGTGCCAATCCATCAGATAGTTGTTGAAATATTTCAGTGTGCATCACAGCGGTGGGCCGAGCCAACGACGCTCTTTCTGCTTTCTAACTGCTGTGCAATGTCTGTTTGAGGGATCCATACCTCATGAGGTGGGGTCAATCCAGTAAAGACAAATAAACAATGCCCGATTGGGTAGAATATAGATTTACCCAACTGGCTGCAGATGAGTCCTTCTCCCAGTCCTTCTCTTCTGAAAACCTGAATTGAGTGAAGGAATCCCCTGAGAAAGACACACAGAAACGCAGTTTGACACACAACCGCTGCAGCCAGCGTCCTACAGGTCCGTCTGTAGTAGTTCAAATTCAAAACAACACTCGTCCTCTTCAGTGCATTAATTTCTCTCGAGCACAAAGAAAGCTGCAGGCTGTGTGTGATTGAACCAGTTGCTCGTGAATGTCCTTCACCCCTAAGATGTCTGAAAAGCTGAAGCGGTGCGTTTCTCTGGAAAGCCGTCAACAGCTTTGTGTAAACTGTTGATCGGTGCGAGAGTGGAAGCAGGGCGAGCATGTGACACCACTTTGCTTCCAAAACATCAACTGGCTGAGGGCTCGTGTAGCCACTGAGGCTGTTGTATTATTAATAAGCACAAAGCAGAAGCTCACATTCACGTAGAGACGCGCTTTTTAAGGCAAAGCGAAGGATGTTTAATTACACGGCGCCGTTCAGACACGAGGCAATACAGAGTGCTATTAAGAAAGTAATTAAGAAAACACTAAAATAGAAAAAAAAAACAGAAAGAAATTGCATTTAAAAGCCAATAAAAACAAAAAAAGATTTTTTTTTAAAAAAAGGCAAGAAAATAAATATCTACGGATTTAAAAATAAGTTACGTATCCATTATTAATTGGAAAGCAGCAGTAAACCTTGATGTTTAAAGCCCTGATTTAAAGCAACTGTCCAGATGAAGCCAGGCACTGCAGGAGGAGTGCCGAGTCACAACACACACATCCAATACACACATACACACTGCTGCACAAGGACACGCGGAGTCAGGAGTGAAGCACCACTACTCAAAGTCCTCGTGCTGTGGATGGATGTAGCAGGAGTGTTTGTAATATTCGGTGGAATAACAGGGTGAATGTGAATTATTTTAGTTGAAGTAGAGAAAGATTGTCTTTGTTCAGCCACAGAAGCAGGAAGTACTTGAACGCTACGTGCAGCAGGACGGTCGCTTCTTCCCAAGGTGGGGGAAAAAGGAATGGTTTGACATTTTTGGGAATCTTAAAAGCTTAAATACTTTTCTTTCCCAGAGTGAGAGAAGAAGGTGGCTACCACTCATGTCTGGCAGTAGGCGATTAGCTTAGCTTAGCATAAAGACTGGAAGCAGGGGGAGACAGCTAGCCCGGCTCAGTCCAAAAGTAGGAAAGAAAATGTCTCCCAGCAAATCCAAAACTAAAAAAATTACTTGTTTGTTTAATCTCTAATAGAGCTGCAATGATAAGTCATTGAAAAATAAAAATTGGCAACTATTTTGATAATCAATTAATTGTAAAAAGAGGTAAAAATGGCAGAAAATGCTGGTTTCATCCTCTCAGATTCGTTGCTGCTTTTCTCTGTTTGTGAATATGTTTGAGTTTGGGAACACGAGACATTTAAAGACATCACCTTGAGGAACTGGGATGGACATTTTTCACTATTTTCTGACATTTTAGAATTACGATTAATACAGAAAATAATTAGCAGATTAATAGATAATGAAAATAATCTTTAGTTGCATCCCTGAACAAAACAAATTGTAAAAATGACACATATGGGGTGCGGTAACTTATATATTGTTTGTGATGGAAAACAAAACACATGCTGGTTTAACCTCTTTGCACGCAATTCGTGACAAAACATGCTGGTTACCATCTTTGTCCCGGCTAATGATGAACACAAAGAAAAGCTGCGAAACCTGAGTTTGTGAGGAAGTTACGAGCCAATTAAATCTGAGTCATGCGTCTTAAAAAAAAAAAGAAAGAGACATAAAAAGGTCTGAGCTCAAAACAATGACTGAATTGACTTTTTTTTAAAAAACAACTGAATTTTGGCAAAAAAATTGCCTTGAAAATGTTGAACGTGGATTTAAAAAATAAGGGCTGAACCTCCACTAAATAAAGACAAGGAATCACAATATCCTGGGTCTATATTCTCGCCTGTGAAATACAGACAAAAAAAAAGAATCCCCAAAAAACAATACCATAGTTCAAACACGCACTGGTTCAAAATTTTCAGTGAGAAAACAAGAAGCTTCAGAAATGGCCGTCACCACACAGCCACCCACAGAGGAGAACACACAGAACTTTAGGGTGCGGATGAGCTTTTTCTCTCCTTTGAGTCAAAGCTCACCGACGGCGACAGCGTGCAGGTGAAGCAGCTCTGTGATTCTGCCACACACAGATGGACGGTCAGTGGGAGACCTGACGGAGGAGCCGCAGTCAGTCGCAGACTCTCGCCTTGTTGTATTACAGACACTCAGGCCTTTCATGCGGAGACGCTCTGCACCATCTGCGCCTGTCCTTGATTGCTCGGCTGTACGGGAGTGAAAGGGGTCAAGAAGGAGAGGCTGCGGGAGGGCCGAGTCCCTGCTGAGGCCGAGAAAATGTGATTTATGAATAGAAGTGTTATCGATGTCACAATGACTGCGATGCAGGCGGATAAGAGGATGAAATGGGAATGTCAGCTTTATGTGACGGCTCGGGGGGCGGGGGGGCTTTGTGTCCGTTATCTGAGCATATAAAACCTGGATTTGGTGGACGTGAAATCGAAGTCTTAAAACCTAATTCACTAGAGTGCGGTTATCTTAAGCAGATCATCGTTTGCCAACAATATTCCGAGCGTCTCACTCGCAAATAAGAAACCAGGGAGCCATTAACTCGGAGACAAAGTCATGAAAGATGCAATCAGGCGGACACCACGAGGCCTGTTGAAGTCAAATTAAACTCCAATGTTTTGCCTCTCGAGCCCTAAAATAACCACAAATCGCTTATAGGTCTTAAGTATATTATTTAAATGAGACGCACACACACGTCGCTCTAAAAGCTGCAAACTAGGACCTGATCAATACATTCTGGTATTTGCCTAAGCTGCATGTTGGTGGATGAAAAACTGACATGTTTTGTGGACTGCATTTTATGAATATTTGACGTTCTATTTTTATGAGGCAATGTTTCTATTGTTACGATATGCGATGCCAAATTAAATTTCGGAGACGATATATTGATGTTCGATTCTTATTATTCTCAAATATCGATGTCGGAATCACCCAAAAAAAACCAAAATTTAGAAAAAACGAAATTTTGTCATTTCGGCCATAAATTGTGATTCATCATGAAGTGCAGGAAAACCTGTAGAATCATGTCCGTCGAATGTCCTCGTGTCCACGAATGGAAGCGTCTCCAGGATGAGCGTGAGACTCGGGTTCATCCGGACTGGGTGCTGGTTGTTCACGGATCCAACACTGTTGAACGGGGAATCTGCATCGAGTAGACTTGACCCTTCAACACTGGCCTTTCACTCTCACGTGCACTCTTTTTCCAACTCCTGCTCCTTTCTGTTTAATAATATCTGTCCAGACCCTAATCCTCCTCCTCCTCCTCCTCCTCCTCCAGTCTGTCTCCAACACACAGAACTGCTGACACCAGTGAACTGCCTCCCCTCCTACACCTCACAGCCCAGTGTCATCCTGATCTGTGTCCATGGAAATGCCATCCCAACCTGCACGTGTCACCGGGCTGTGTGGAGAAACAGGCCCGGTGTGCGCTGGACTCAGGCTGCAAATAAACAGCGACGCTCGGGCTCGGGTCGCACAAACTACCCCGACGTCTGGTGGGATGTGAAGAGCTACAACGACATCGTTCAGTAGCAAAACACACCAAACACCCGCTCGTTTCAGCCAATGTGGAGATTTGTGACTTTTCTCTGTTTCACGTCATCGTAAACTGAATATCTGTGGTCACCTTTGGCTTTTTTTTTTTTTTTTTTACTTCAAACACGCCATAGACGAAACAATCCAGGCCTCCATCTTTCAGTTTATGAATATTCATTAATCTGCCATTGGGTGCACATGACATGGGCGAAATAAGGATTTATGAAGGAACATTTATCAAAACAGGAGTAAAAATAGTTATTAGTCTCCTGGTTAAAGCCACAGCTTCCAGATATTATACAGTGGAGGGAAGATCATTTAGTGAGACTGAATTTTGAGCGATTGGTTTATAATTTGTCTATAAAATGTAAAAAAAAAAACTTTTTAAAAAACTGTAAAAATTCCACAATCCAAAAGGTGACATCTTAAAATGTCCAAAACACAAAATATATTCAATTTACAATGATATTAAATAAAGGTATGCGTTATTATACGTCACGGTAACGATCGTGATGCAGTAATTGTTCTGTGAATTCAATTAAAGGAATGGTTTAAAATAATCGTTAACCTCCTTCATATCATTGGATTATTTTATCTTCTATTTGGAAATCAACTGCCTCGCAACACTTGAGTTAAAAACAAAAAAGACTCCACACATTAAAACCAAAACATTTTTAAAAAGGTTTAAGGTTATTGAGTTACAGGCGCAAATACGCCGCGACTTTGCTCGTTTCAGAAAGCTGACAAAAAGACCTGCAGTGCAAATGTCTGGGAATGAAGTCACCGGAGTTCTTCCTCATCATCCGGATTCACGACTCCCCTCCTCCGTGGATAAATGACTTAGTGATTAATTAAAGTCCAAAATTGTTGATACATTCCCTGTCCGTCGCCGCAGTAGCTTTATCGATATTACATTCCCTGGCATTCCCAAATGAGTCACCTTCCCGTGTCGGTACAAGTGTTTAACGTTACAGCGAGGCTCCGACTTCCCTGTACACAGCTGATTAAAGATCAATTCGCAGCTCAAATGATTGTCTAAGTGCGTCAGCGGGGCCGGTGGACCTCGGTGAGTTATTCCACAGTGAATAAACACTGCATTACTCATGCAGCGCGCTAAGTGGCTCAGCTGGCATTGTGTAACTTCTGTATAATGTGGTATCCTGTCTCTTGACATCTTGCTGGCTGAACCCCACATTAACAAATGTGGCTTTGCGCTCGCAACCCCCGGCTCCGCTGAGCTATCTATGGCTCGTCCCGCTCTCATCTTTTATATTTGGGATGTGTTGTGGCCTCGCTCCTGCCTTTCTGTTCCGCTCGGCTCTTCTTTCATTTCCTGCTCCACTCAACTCCACTCTGCTCTCACCCTGCCGCTGTTCATCTTCACCCCCTCCCCCCCCTCTCTTCCCTGGTTCTGCTCGGTGAGACTGTCGAGCGCTGGCTCAGAGTCAGGGCGAAGATAAGACGCGCTGGATGTGCGTCGCCCCGGCTATGAAATGCACGCGAGCTGTAACGGGACGACTGATGGACAACATGCAGGAGCATCAAGCCTCCAGCGCTTACACTTCTTTCATCCTCGAGTCCCGTATTTCAGCTGAAACAATTACTCAATAAGTCGGTGGAAAATTATTCTGACACTATTTTGATGATCAATTACTTATTTCAGTCATCTTTCAAGCAAAAAAAGTCAAACATTTGCAGGTGCACGCTGTAAAGAATGTGTAAAGAATGTGCCGAATATATTTGGGATTTGGTTTCTTGAACCAAACAGGCAATTTAAAATCATTTCCAAAAAAAAACCTGGTGAAATTCTCTAATTTTTTTTACATCTCGTGGAGTAAACTAGGGCTGCACGATATAAGGAAAATATTCTATTGGGACAAACCTTGTTGAAAATCTCAATAAACATATTAAAAGTTTTGTCACTTGTGCCTTTCTGCTGCTTTTAGTATACTGCAAAAGCTAGTATACTTTTGAATAAAAATATGAAATGAAATTATATCCAACATTATTATATTATATTGAACTAAGCACAAAAGGCACCAATAGCAAAACAAAAAACGAGGACATTTTAAAGTGCAGTTTTCTACTGATGCTCTCCTTATTGTGCAAGTTGACATTGTAATAAAAAGAAAAATTATATATTGTGCAGCCAATCTGCAATTCAACAGATACCAAAAAATAATAACTAGTTGCAACCCCAAACATTAAAAACAAGAGCCGACTGGTCATGTGTTTTGGAAGGAAATAGTTTCATTTCTTTTTTCGCCTTTTAATTGCACATTTTCAACCCCCGAAACTTTAAAATCTCTTCTTGGAATGATTTACATTAAAAGAAATCCTGAGAAATCCTTTTTTTTTTTTTTTTTTTTTAAAATCACAAAGTTGGAGCCTCGAGAAGTATGAAAGCTTTAAGCTCATGTACAGTTGGACTGTGCTGCTCATTACGCAGCTGCCACTAAACGTCTTGAATAATGTGCATAACAGAAGCGTCCCGAGTTGTGTGTCCCTGTGTCCTGTTTGCCAGAGCATGCCGCTGTTACCCTGTTGGTTACAGCGCACACCCTTGTTGAGGGAGCCACACCTTTAGTATATACAGCTCGCTGCACAGACGCTCGCTCTTTAAAGCTGCAGCCTGCCTTCACTTTGATTAGCCTCCTTTCTTGGAAGAGGTGGAATAGAAACTGGAGGGACTTGCGAGGAGCAACCGCTGCTCAGTCTCCACTAACACCTGCAGTGAAATGTTGACATTTTATCTGACTGGAAGAGGAATACACACATTCCCTGCTCCCCCTTTCCTCGTCCATTTAGCAGCAGAGTAATGGCGGAGGGATCAGGGAATGATTACTTTTCTTTTAAACCGGCTTTCGTGGCAGATCCTCACTTGATAAGAGCGGAGTTGAATCAAGGCGGCTCACAGAAAAGTGATTGAGTGTTATTGCTACTGTGACAAATCCCGTCTGAGAGGTGTTTGGTAGCACTAAGAGGGGGGACAGGATGGAAGATGTTAGAAAAACGACGGAAGGAAAGATAAGAGGAAAAGATGGAAGGAATAAAGCAAGAAAGGGAAACGCAGACTTTAGAAAAACATGTAGGGAAGAGGGAAAACATGCAGGGAAGAGGGAAAACATGCAGGGAAGAGGGGAAGA
>CALSCE010010644.1:4574384-4603216 GCA_943593645.1 Bovichtus variegatus
CATGCAGGGAAGAGGGGAAGAGGGGAAACATGCAGGGAAGAGGGGAAACATGCAGGGAAGAGGGGAAGAGGGGAAACATGCAGGGAAGAGGGGAAACATGCAGGGAAGAGGGGAAACATGCAGGGAAGAGGGGAAGACGGAAAACATGCAGGGAAGAGGGGAAACATGCAGGGAAGAGGGGAAGATGGAAAACATGCAGGGAAGAGGGAAAACATGCAGGGAAGAGGGAAAACATGCAGGGAAGAGAAGATGGAAAAAATGCAGGGAAGAGGGGAAGATGGAAAACATGCAGGGAAGAGAAGAGGGAAAACATGCAGGGAAGAGGGGAAGAGGGAAAACATGCAGGGAAGAACTTGCTGCGATTTATGCAGCCGATCCTCTCCCTGAGAGCTGCAGCTCCTCCAGCGTGCTCCCTGTCACGCCTTTTTAACCAAACCAATTAGCCTAACACGGCACTACGCTGAAACCCACTATGCGTCGATAAATCACTGTCTGCGCTAATTGCAATTAAAATCCCGAGCAAACCAGGCGAGACAATGAAGAGGGCCGGAGCCATTTACTCTCAACTTTTAATGGTGATTGCGTCGAGACTGTGTTTGTGACAAAGTTGTATCAGAAGAGCTCCAATCCACTCGAGGCCTCGCTCTCAGGCGACACGTGTTTTATGGGCGTGAACCTGCTCGGGGGGGTTATAGTCTGCAGCTCAGGCTCTACCTGCCTGGAGTCTAATCAATCAATCATATGACGTCTGTTAATCGCTTTGCTGGAGGTTCTCGGGCAACAATCTGCGTTTTTCATGTTTTGAATGAATTTACTGCGGAGGTCAATAGTGTCAAAAAGAAATATGTGGTGTACTTAGTCATGCTGCCAGTGGAGCGTAGTGTGATAGCGACTTTAATAGATTCAGTTTTTCACAGGATAGAATAATATTAGAGGACACGGCACAGAGAAGTTGCTGAAGAGTGATTCAGAAGCATTGTACGCCTGCATCTGATGGAGACAGAAAGTAACACTGACGGAAGGGGAAACTCAAACCGATGAAGGTGTTAAATGTTACACAGACAAGCAACAAGATAAATAGACATTTATCACGATATTATTTTCAGTTTTCCTCCACAGGCCGCTAGTTAACTTACACCACGATGCGAACCTGAGGGCTTGTAATGTTTCAGTAACGAGTTTATAAATCACAAGTTTATAAACGTTTGTTTTTGTTCACAGAACAGCATTTTGACTGCATAACTGTATATCTCTGTGCAGTGCTGCATAAATCTGACTCGTGTTTAAAACTCATTCGTCACATCCCGGTCACACTCCTCTCATTACGCAACTCCTCAAAGCAAACTGCGATGACTTGGCGCGGATGTGTTGTAGACAGTGAAAGGGGGGTGAATACTTGTGCAATCAATTATTTAGTGACTCATGTGTAGAGATTAATTTTCCCTCAATAAAACTCGTTAGTTTGGGGATCACCAGTCATTAGGATTCGTCCTCTGGGAGTCATGAATGTCTGTAGATAAATTCATGGCAATCTAGATTTCAGTGTGGACCACACTGGCTGAGAATTAGTACATCAGCTCTGATTAAATGTGTGAATAAAAACATTTAAAATTAAGCTTCATTAAATTTTCATATTTCATCAACTGTGCGTCATAATAACGGCCGATTCGAATCAAACGTTTACTCTCAAACAACAGCGACACGAACATCTAGTGATCGTTAGACATAAGGGACGTCAACTCCCTGGAAAACCATGCAGCTCATTTGAATCTTTAAGACCTCAATCTCAGAGCGAGGCGTCTTCTTTATACGAAACAAAAATCTGTTTTTCTGTTTCTGTTTCCTTTGTTCTTTTCATGCTGTCCGACGTCGCCTACCAGGAGAATTAGGTGTGAATGAGTGTGTGCTTCAGGCTCCTCACACTGGTCCCTGTGGCTGAAATAACCATCAGCCTTGAGAGTGTCGGGACATCTGGGGCCCTCATTAGAAAAGAGACAAGGACCCTCAGCTACTAGGTTAGCCGAGTAGACCAGTAAACAGATGCAACTGACCAACACGCTGCAAAAAAAAAAAAAAAAAAATGGATCAATAGCGTGTAACAAGCAGGCTGCGCTGAATCGTTTGAACGCAGATCCATCACGAACATACGGGACATTTGTTATTTAGCCGCTTTAGCTAATTGTCCTTATTCAACTTCAAATAAGAGATGATAGTGCTGTCCATATGCACCATGAACCAAACAACTAATGCAACAATTTATCTGTTGAATTGATAGTGAAACAGGTGATATTGTTCTCGCTGTTTTTTCTCTCTTTAAAAAAAGAAAAGGCTTCAAAAAGGCCAAAGGAAGATAAGAACAATGCACCCACAGGCAGCTAAATAAAGACCCGAGGATTGCCTTAAATAAGCACCAAACTGCCAGAAAGCATGAATGTTTCAAATCCTTTAAAGACCCGAGCGGATGAAATGTGACAGACACCGCAGAAGTAAAATCCAAACAACATATCCAGAGCAGCCACCGCGGTTTGATGTATTCGCTCCCGAAATCCCAAGTTCCTCTGCTCTTAAATTTATCAGAAGACACTCATAACTGTCTGAGTCTGACTGAGTCATGATACTCCCGAAGACACAAAACACACTCCGCCACCTGCACTCGCTAAAGTCACACTTACAAGACAGATACAGTTTGTAGAAACAGTCACAGTGCTCGACAATGTGGAAGATTTATTTGCAGAAGTAAGGCTTCTTTGCAGTGAATGAACAGAAAATTGTGTCCAACGTGTGTCTGGTGCTCCAGCAGAGCTCAGAGTGACGTCTTTAAGTTGCTGCTTTAGTCTGAACAACAGTCCAGAACCCAAGGAGGGCAAAAGGATCCATTTCTGACCAAACGCTTTAAAAACAGAGAGAAATCAGCAAAAATCCTCAAATCTTTGAGGCTCGACACTTTTCCTCTCAAGTATTGTACTGAGCTACATTTCCAGTCGCATCCGTTACAGAGTTGGAACAAAAGTGTGAGGTGCGTCCTCTTCGAAGCTACACAGAGGAAGACGATTATACATTTACAATCAGATTTCTAATAATCAGTTGTATACACAGGCTGCAAAGAGCCGTCTTTAGAAATTAAATTAAATGTTTGTTTTGGACATCACTGTAGATGTTTATGCAAGTATTTTACTTGAGTAAAAAGTATTTAAAGTAACAGTACTTGTATTTGAGTATACTATTCTAGTGCTCTAGTACCTTGGTAAATGACAAACTAGACAAAAAAAAACGAGCTTAATACAATTAAGTGGTTACTACTTTCCATTAGAGGACGTTTTTGTCTTGCTGTGAGGCACAGATGCTCCGGGGTCAACTTCGCTTGTGTTTCAGTTGGAGCGCTTAATGACTCTCGTTCATCTTGGTTCCCCCAATTGCAGACTGACGTCACATTCATATTCAAAGGCAAAGCTTTTAGGGACTTTGGAGGCGCGAGAGATATGAGTGATGGGGCCACTTCAAGACGGCACCATTACAGAAACCAATCAAATAGTTTTCCTCTCTTGTTATCTACTGTATATTGGAGGGAATTTAACTTTAGTGTACTAAAGTAGTTATAATTCATTCAAATGCTACCTGAAGCGAGGGTCATCTCGAGTTGCTAATGACAGCAACGCCTGTTGACAGAGAATTGGGAGCGGACTGTTTGGTGTTCCTTTGAATAAAGACCATTTGAATGGCGACGAATGTTACGTTCCGTTGGTCACAGCTAATGAGCAGCCGGAGTCAACATTAAATGCTGAACATTTCAGGCAGGACGCATCTGTTGGAAGGCTTTATGTGCCATTATTATCAGCACCTCTATCGTTATTTACCACAAGACGAGCAACAGTGTGGGAGGTGTGGAGCACGCAAAGCAATTATCTTTAATTGAGGCAGAGAATCACACCATTAAATGACTCATTTGGTTTTTCTTTCTAAATCGCAGTCTTTTTAAATAATTGGCTCAGCTTTTGGAAATTAAAAAGGTTATTTGACAATGCAGCTCTGGCACGACTGTATGGACAAAAATCAATAGCCATCTTCAATATCAATATGTTGACAGCTTTACAAGGCTGTGCACAGATAACAAGAGTAACCTAGAGTTCACTGATACATTTGGTTACAGGGTTTAATGGGAATTCTTCACCAGTAGCTCCCATACACTACAGTGCTCGTCGCTGACAGTTCCACGACCAAGTGGAAGCCTCATTACTCCTGCTGAATCCGAGGTTCAACAATCGATCAATGCCTTTGTTCCAGCTCCATAGTACGAGCTTCATGGGAGACTGAGCAGCGCAATAATTGGACCCTTTCGTCCCCATCTCTAATAAATGGGAACCACGACTCTTTTTCCTCTCTTGCCTCTTCAATATCGTAATCAATGTCAACTACATACTCCAGCCCAGAAATATCAAAAGTCTTTAGCATATCAAGCTCAATCGTGACCACCTGCAGCACTTTGTCACTGTGGACAATTTAACAACATCAGTGACCGCTACCAGAGAGAGGAGAGACGTGGGAAAGGCACGCACTGACTCAAATCTTTTGATTCTGCCTCCTCCACAGAGCATAGCAGTCAGGGTTAGGAGTTCTTTAAAGTTTCTTCCCCTGAACGACCACAGGTTCAATCAAGATCAGCAGTTCCCGTCTACGCAACCTGGAAATGGACCTGCCTGCCATTCCTGAGATGTCTGAAGGGTTTGAAAGAACTTATTTCAGACCAACTGCATTGACTCCCCAAGCTTATACCAACGCACTATTTGCTTCCATCACCATAGAATCTATAGGTACCGGTATCTCCTAGTACCAGTATGCTGATTTAAGAGTCCCCTGGACAAACCCAGCCGGAGAGGCCTTGTTCTTCAGCGACATGGTCTTCTTCACTGCTGGGGTCTCAGTTTGCTGCCACAGCAGACAGATTACCTTCTAGCCGCTGCTCTGGGCATCAGCACAAATATACAATAATGCAACCCCCACTTGGGTTCAGATCAGCCATTCTTCCCAATCCAAGACCCCACCCAGAAACTCCAAGACTGCCAGATAATCTTTCATTTTTTGTGTAAAACGCCAACAAAGAGGCTCTCCGCTGGGGGACACAGAAAGCCTAAAAAGTTCTCAAACTATAAGCAATGTTAAGTGAACTAAAATCCTGAACCAGAGCCAAAAGACCCACACAAGCAGTCGAGGCTAAGAAAAGGCCATGCTACTTTCTTTCCTTTACTTCCATTATCTCTTCCTTCCTTTCTCTTTCAGAAAAAAACTAAGCTAAACTAAAACAATTAAATTGCAAATGAAATCTGCAGTTTTGTAAGAAACTGAGTATTTGTTCTTCAAGCTGCAGTAAAAAAAAAACAATCTAATAATTGATGGATACTGTATTATTCTTTAAATCAAAGCCTACGACATTCTCCATTCACAATACTAGTGGTGGTTAACAGCACTTTGACACAACGCTGGTGTCACAGGGGTCAACTGTGCGGGTGTAGGCCTGTGATGTGCCCAATCTATGGAAATAAAGCAATCACTTCATATCTGTGTGTCTCATTACATGAACTCCCCGAAGGATACATCAAACATTCCTCATATCCTTTGTATTGCATTCTCCTTGCCTGTGGCTTTAGTGGTCTACGGGAAAATGCATGATATATTCACATGAAAGCAAAACTGTTTCAAAGACCTGCACAGCACCCGGTCCACTCAACCTGTTCAATCGCACAGACTGAGGATGAAACAGCTGTGGTTCTTTCAGGACGCTCGGGCAAGATGTGATTTCTGAAGGAGCCAGTAAAATGGTAGCTCTTCAATGGGTCCTCCTGCAGGCTGATGGGGCGGGAAGATGATGAGCAATGGTCACCAAACCCTCCATTATAAATAAGTGCATAACATTGCAACAATTTTCAGAGCCAATACCTTTGTTGTATTGGAAAGACTGATTTTTTGCATGCACGACGCATCACAATAACCACAATTATATAATTTAGAGAGTAAAGAGAGCTCCAGTTCTACTGCAGTGTTCCAGGAGATTCAAATATTAATGAGTTTAATGATCGTTTAAAAAAAATATATACAGAGACTGGTGTTCAATATGGTAAATCAGCGTGGTGAAGTATAGTCCAAACACAAACCAGCAGATTTGCTTTGGTCGGGACAAAACCGTCCAGGTTGATAATGTCGATAAAGTCTGTTGAAACAGGACCAAAGCAGTGGAAACTATACGGATTGGAAGCACCAGGCTTTCACGCAACTTTCCACAACAACTTGTCCGTCTTCGCCGCAGATCACTCGCCACTGTACAGTTCAACAACACCAGAATATGTATGGCTTTAGGTTTGAAAGATACATCCTCCATTTGGAAAACATAGAGGATGAAACGGTGTAAAAAGATATTGCACACCTCATACTCTCATCACAATGTTTGGTTTTTTTCAACTGGTGTCAAGAGAATTTTTGGGACTTAGATGGACCAGAAAACGTTGAGAAACCTGGTCTTAATATTGCTCGGAGAACAACTTGCGTTAAGGTCCGTAAGTAACATTAGAATGAAAAAAATGCCATCCAATAACGGCAACCTCTTCATCATCTTCATCCCTGCTGCTCGCCCGTATGAGGTCGCTGTTGGGTGCCGATGGCATGTTCCACAACACGCGGCGACGCGTTGTCTCATGGCGTCAACAACAGTCACCAAGTTGTTCTCCACGTGAATCCAGAAACAAGTAGGACACAGACGGAAATCACCAAACAAAGCAAATAGCAGAAGCATTGCAGGGGCTATTATTCTAGACTACCCTCTTGCCGATAGTCGATCAATCTCTAATTATTGATCTTTTCCCATGTTTCTCCTCATCCTTATGATATTCATACCAACTCAACTCATTACTTGCTGCATGTCTCTGGGGAAGGTTGAAGTCATAAAAGAATTCTGCCTCCTAAAAAGATTTAGTGGCAATTAATCAAAAAGTGACAGGAACTGACATTGTGAATTTTAGTCATATAGTCATGTTGGATAAATGAACTCCTTCATACAGATAAAATAACTCAAATGTAGGACAAACGCAGCTGGTGGAGGTGCAGACCTGGTACATACTGCTGATGGAGTGAAATAACAATAATAACTTATTATTTTGATTGTTGCCAAATTCAGTTCTTTTTCAGCAAGGTGTTAACTACAATATCTGTTAAATATTACTCAGTCATAATCCATTATTTTCTGTTTATTGTTCAATATAAAGAATTAAGAAAAGCTCCACTGCTAGGACAGAGCGTCTTGTACACAGGTGTATTTAATAAGATATTGTATATTATTGTTACCGTGGTAAATGTGACAATTAACTGCAATATTTATTGTAGGTGATATTGCCCGAAGTAAAAAAAAAAAGTGTCTTGCCAGGTTTATAAAAGTGTTTCCTATAATTACAGATTAGAGTTAGATCAATAAATCCAAAATATTTATTGTAGATATTAGGACTGTCCCTTCTTAGTCGATTAGCCAAATAATGAGTCATTTTTTTATGCTTTTTTTCCATGCTAATTTACTCATTTCCAAGAAACTTGTGAGCACATCCCTGGAAACACAAGATCTAAAGTTGTGCCTTTGCATGATTATTTGTGGAGAAACGAGTCATAGTCGACTAAGAATTTCTTTAGTCCTAGTAAATATTGGTATTAAGTGTTTACGTCGGCCAATAAGTAACAAGAAATTGCACTACAGAAACGCCAAACTAGGTTTGAAGTCATTTAGTAAATTTTTATACTGTATAAAGTCTTGCTCAGTATGTAATTAAAATCACAATAAAAAATAAAGAAATCAAAAAGGTATCTGTATTTTAACTCCCAAATGTTGATATTAGTATTTGCCTCCTGTACCAGCCGGGCTACGCTGCAGATATCCTCACTGCTTTCCACTAAATTTACATTTCAGCCACTGAAAATTGTTATTTCTCACTTCAGTTATGAAGAAACAGCTGTAATTTGGTTTGCTTCCTCTCTGCCAATCACCAGTGACTGCTCACTCACTCCGCGCACACTTTAGGGATGAACAAAGTCATGAAGTGGGAGGGAGCCAGCAGCTGTGTGAATGCTTTTCCCCTCTGATGAAGACGTACAGCAGTGCAGATGCGAAGACAAACAGTCGGCCCTTCCTGAACCGCTGCCGACACCCACAGCGACTCCTCCTCCGGCTCCTCCCCTCCTCTGCTCCATCGTACTCCTCCACCTCCTTACCTCCGCCTCCCTCCTCTTACATGTTGCACAGTGCTCGGATGCAGCATGAGGCTTCCGGCCATGTGGGAATTTCTCTTAAGAGTGACTCTGGTTGAATCCGCGTGTTGGCGAGGACGTTGGTGCACGCGTGCATCAGAGTAGCTTTTTATAAACGTGGCGAGCAGAAGCCTGGCAGGAGACAAAAAGTCCTTCCATCTGTGCAGCCTTGAGGACCGAAGAAGCTTTCCCTGCCAGTGGAGTTGCTCAAATTTTGCAGAGAGAGTGAGACACTGCTACTTTTGCATCGATTTCCCAGAAATTGGCGAGTTTATCTTCGGTGAAAAAGAAGAAACTTTGATGAGATCTTCCCTTGATTATCACTGCCGAGGACCAGGAGCCGTTTGCAGTGATTCACCCTCCTGTGGAAAAAAGGTCTGAACAGCACCAACACCTAAGCTGCTCTGTCACACGGACATTGACACTGAACAGCTGTTGCTTTTACCATCTCGTCTCAGAAAGAAACTGGAGCGCTCAGGAGCTATACTGCACTACACGACGATACTGACAAACGTGTTTGCATCAAAGCTCCTCGTACTTAGCAACTGAGGAGGATGAGAGACGGTGTGATGACCTACCTGTATTTGACAAGTGTGTTTTTCACCTCGTTGGAGAGAGGAGCACAGAGGAAAAAAAGTCAGCGAGAGGGAACAGGGGAGGGGAAGAGCGAGCCAGCGAGGGAAGGTGTGAAGCCAGCGCTGTGAGAGCCAGAGAAGCCCAACGGAGCCGAGAGAGACACAAGAAACTGAGACAACTCTGCCAGACTGATGCCCTGCGTCCTTTAACTCCCTCAAAGACCTGGCCAAACACCATTTAACGCTGGAGCATCGTGTTGTCGGAGCCATACAGGGTGAGTAAATACTCAGTTTGATGTGGCTATTATGGCAGGCGCAATTAAACAGCGCGCAGGAGCAGCTGTCAACCTAATATTCAGTATAACCATATCATAAAGTCTAACATTGTAACATTTTTATAACCGAATGGGAAATGTAACCAGAGTTATTATATTAAGGAATCATGGAGCAAGTGCTGGGGATCATCAGCTGCTACCAGTGCTTTTATAGTTCAGAGCTCGGCAGTGTGTTTTGGACAATTTGGATATAAAAAACAGTCCGATTTGACACCCACAAATTAGATTAGATGCCGTATCTTAAATTTACTTTAATAAGTTTGGGTGTGAAGGGGTGTTCTGTGTGTATTTTTTACTCAGTAAACAGTCACATGACTGGCATCCCAACACTTGTGCCACAGTATCCTTGGAAGTATAAACACTTTCAGTTTTATCCAAACAAGGCTTAAAACTGATCTAGAGCTCAAACAACTGGCACCATGTTGCTCGCCACAACATTCATAGACTATTTTATTTAAACTATTTTAATGATTTATTATTTCAGTAATTTTTAAAAAGGAAAAATGCTCACAAAAAAAAAATAAAAAAATCACTTGTTGTAGAATGTTAAATGTTAGGATTTGCTGCTTTTCTGCAGCTGACGAGTATTTTTTTTTATCATCGACTATATCTACTAATTTGCATTTTACTAATTGGGTTAAAATCGATTGGTCTTTAAAACATCAGAAAACAGTGAAAAATGTCCATCAATATCCTAGATGGTCATGAAACTTTAAATGTATAGTTTACTAAAAATGTAAGCACAAGAATAGCATCAAATTCTTATATTTGAGAAGCTGAAACCGCTGCATTAAAAATTTAATTAAATTATTAATTGATTATGAAATAGCAGATTCCTTTTCTTTCGATTGAATATTTGTTGCAGCTCCATAGTAAACTGGATATCATTGGCTTTGGGGAGTAAACTGGACAAAACAAGCAATTTTCAGCACTGAGAAACTATGAGTATGACTATGACTATCTTTGACTATTTTCTGAAATTACACAAACCAAAGAAATTATTGGTTAATTGAGAAAATAAAACGGCAGAACAATCAATAATGGATATAATTAGGATACTCGAGCATTTGTTTGAAGTCATTTTTCATTCACAAATGTGGTGACTTGCTGCTTTTCTCTATTGCATTATGATTGTAAATTGAATATTTGGGGCTTTTGGGTCATTGGCCAGTCAAAACAAGCAATTTGAAGATCTACGGCTTTGGGAAACTGGGATGGGCGGTTTTTCTTTTTACTATATCCTGACATTAATCGAGATCCATCCTTGAGAAGCTCGTTTGAGAGTCCTGAAATGAACCCTGGAATGTTTACGCGTCGACACTGGAACAGGTATTCAAGGATGAAAGTGGGTCGACTACGATCCACCTGCTGCTTTATTTGGCCTCACACCGTCCTCCACTGGCTTCATCGTAATCAGCAAAGTGCAGGGAAACAAACCACCTGTAATGCTTGGTTTCCTATTGTCGCCGAGCAGACAGAACAGTGTCATTCCTCTGCTTTGACGCCAGTGTCCTCCAGACTCGAAGGCTAATCAAGTATCCATAACGACACCGGAACATATGCATTAATGGCATGATTGGGACTATTCATCTCGGTTAGGAAATCGTCCTTGTGTTTGTCAATCTAGTTAGCAGAATCACTGAAGCTCTAATGCGATTTCCCTTTGTCTCATTATGATTGAGCCTTGATAGGTGCCCATTAGCAGCCCTGGTAAACTACGGCTGCGGGGGAGGAGGATTGATCCTTGTGTTAATGTGTACAGATAGATGACCGTGTAAGGATGTAAATAACTGCCTAGCAATTCCCCCAAGTCATACAGGCACATGGACACACAGAAAGCAATTGCACCATGTGTGCATTACCCTTAGCAACAGCACAATCAACCCCCAACAATGTGAGGACCGAGACCAGACCTGACGAAATAAAATGTAAAAAAATTAAAAAATTAAAATAAATCACCTTTGGGTTGCAGAACAGTCGACAAGAGATTCATATTCCTTAAGGCTTGGTAGCAACTTGATGGGTTTTAATTCAATCAATACATTTGCCCTTCAATGAAATTCCTCTCGGATGAAAAGCTTTCTGCACAAAAGCAGCTTTTTTTTTTCTTTTTTTTCTTAAAAGTATCGGTCGTGCAGTTTTTCGTGCATCAAAAGCACCAAGGTTTCATCCTTGAGAAGTTAACTCTGTCTGGACGTCATGAGAAAAAAAAAAAAAAAAAAAAAAAAGCAGCCTCCTGACACGGTGGATCTCTCTCAGCATTCAGAGTAACAATAGGAGGTGTAATCAGAGTCAATCAAAACACATGAATGCCGAAAAGCACTTGGGATGTTTGGACAAGCAGTGGGGCTCCATAATCGCCATCTACGAGGCCACAAGACAACAGAAATCAACGTGACCTTCAATTCAAATCAAACAGTCTGTTTACATAATTTCCCCTGTCCGGCTCCATTTTTCCTAATCACACCGAGTACAGTAGAGCTTTCAATAGCGCCTATGCAAATAGAAAGTCTGCCACTGTAAGTCCTGATGACTCAATTGTATATTTCTGAATAGATCATCAAGGCAGAATTCACTGAGAAGGTAGACGTCTCTATAGACCTTGGGCTTAGATTGTACAGTGCTGTGTATTAATGAATACTTCAATGCTCTGTGTGGGAATCACTGCGGCAGCCAATGCATTTGGGTACATTAAACAGAAGAAAAAAGGGAAATTGAAATATAAGCAAACTGAGGTTATATAAATGGAGATTATGTAAACAACAGTGACAGGTTCTGCACTAGAACATCTTAGGTAGAATGTAAGAATGAAAGGAGTGGGACGTAAAGACCGCAGCAATATTATAGTGAAGGAAGAAGTACTCAGATCTTTTCCTGAAATAAAACTAGCAATACTACAGTGTCGACATGCTCTGTGACAAGTAAAGGTCACGCATTCAAAGTATCAGCATCAGAATATACTTATACCAAAATTAAAAACAAACATGCACATATGGCCCATTCCACTATAACATATTATATTATTGGATTATGATTATTGATGCATTAATGTGTTCATCACTTTAATGTTGCAGCAGGTAAATGTGGAGCTCATTTTAATTTCTTTATATACTGCTGGCTAGCTGGTTCTTATTTTTACCTATAATAATAATAATAATAATAATAATAATAATACATCAGAATTTAAATGTGAATATATGTTGTATATTTAACATTAAATCAACAGCAGCAGAATGTACAAGGGAGAAAGAAAAATGTATAATGTGAAAATAAAATACACCAAAAAAATATGAATACACAAAATTTCCTGAAGCTCAGATTGCAATTGTTAAAAGTTTGTAGATACACGTTTCATCAAACGTATTTACATTTATTATTATGATTTAAAACGCTGACAATCTGACCTAAACTTCCATTAAGTATTTGCTCCGGGGCTTTTGATTATGTCACATGATCATCGGTGCCATAGTGAATGTCCACATTTAAACCCCACCTGAGCCCCTAAAATACTTCTTATTGTGTAGACTATTATTATGTACTAATTCAAATAAAAGTGCTGAACATGAAATCATGATTATAGACAACAGCTTTTTTTTTTGTAGTTGTTCCTTCATTTCGTTTTTCAGTCACATACACACAAGCTCTAAGAAGCGATTTTGAGACTTGAAGTGCCATTCATAAATGACTATAATCATAAAATTGCCGTGTAAGTCCTCAGTAAGCTACTGTAGAGCCGTGTTATTAACACAATCACAGAAGACTGAATTGTCATTTTATTTTTGCATTTTAAGAGCTGCGAAGATGAGAGCTGTGGGCAGCAAACTGGGGGTCTTGAATATTTAAAAAGGTGTTGACGAATATATATTTCCATGAAATGATTAATACCCAGTCAGACAGAAACTCTGAAAGTTTCAGCTCCACGTGTGCTGGAAGGACAACGCCCTCTGCCTCGTGTGCAGTTAAGTCCTTCCTGAACCTTGAATTCTGTAAAGCAACACATTTCTTTTGCCAAATCTGGTCTGACAAGTCTGACAAAAGCAGCAGCAGAGTGAAGCTTTACTACCACAGAGTAAAAAGTTAGTGTCGTATTAACTTAGTGGAAGCGAGACTTGCTAAGGTTTTGATCAACAGCTGCCACAAGTGACAATAAGATAAAGTTAAGTGCTTTTTTATAGTGTAACACAAGTAAAGAAGAGTCATAAAGTCAGTGGCTCTGTACAGTGTATTAAATTGAGCATGGGTGAGTTTTATTGATTATTAATTCAACTTTTTCATTTGAAACAGGGAGGTGCAGGAGGAGCTCTTTAAGACGGGGACTAATCATTATTTAATTAATAATATTATAATTAATCTGTACATTTTTTATCGATTATCAAATTTGGTCTATAAAATGTCAGAAAAATTAGAAAAATGTGTCACAAAGTGCAACTTGGCATATTTCAGTTCCTTGTTTTATTTGAATGACAGATATTCAGTTTACTATCATGGAAAAGATCTGAGAAGCTGGAACAAATGATTTTATTTTTTTATACATTTTGTCTCGAGTATTAGTAAAAACGATTATCAGAATTGTTGCGGATTCCTTCTCCGTCAATCAAATCGATCAATTAGGCTGATTGCTTCAGCTCTAAAGATCTTCTTTCGAGAGTTACACGGTCTCACTTTAACAAAACTTCAATGCTCTCTGCCTTTTAATGTCAGGTAGAACAAAACAATCCCCTCCCACGCAGATATATATTTATAGTTTAGTTTTAGGTTGCTCATATGTGCTCAGCTCTGACAACAGCACACGGAAACATTATCGCTGCGTCTTCTTACGACAGGCAGCGTGCATGTAGTGGCGGCGGCGGCGGAGGAGGAGGAAAACATTCTATCCATTTGATTAAAATTGGTAAAATCAGCACATAATCTCACTCGCGTCGAACGCCTCCAACACACTGCGGATCGCTTTATCCGCTCTCGCCCTTTCTGCTCTGGGATTGTGAATCTTGCAAGAACTTCAAGACACATTACAAAAGGTTAGGAAACACTGCTCTGAGCCATTCGTATCCTAAAATACATAACATCTGCACATACTTCACACTCGTACATCCTGCCCCCTCTTGCTAATAAAATAACCGCAATACTGCAAAACTTCAAAACCTTGGAAAGAAAAAGAGACAGTGAAAAAAAACGCTCCACAATGAGAAGTAATCTCTCGTAACTTAAGAGGAAATGGCAGGTTTATGTGGCAGATTCCTGATTTCACGGCTACCTTAATTGGCCAGGAAAACAACTCTTGAAAGCATCGCCTCCCACGTACAATTAAGTATCCTCTAGAGAGCGGCAGCCTCTTGCTGTACGGCATGACTAATCTGATAATGTGGGCAAAACACAGAGACGAGAGATGCGAGTCAAACAACTCACAGGAGCCCCTTTGGCATTTACGCTACAAGAGTAGAGGAGAGAGACAGGGCACTGCAAAACACTTTAACTCTCTAATGGCGTGAGAAAAAAACAACAATCCTCTAAAAAACTGTCCGCTGCTTAAACACTCATCCAGGGTTAAAAACGGCCTCATAACTTCCTGCAAAAGCACAAGCAAGTCCTGCAGAGATTAACTCCTGCATATAATACTATAATAGAATAATATACAATACTTGCTCAGCGAGTGTTTAGTAGCATGTTGAATAACAAAAAATGTAAAAAGAGTTTTGGTCCAAATGTGGCATATTTAACTTTTCACATTCATCTTCAACGCTTAACTAATAGCTTGACAAATGCGTTTTTTCATTAAAGGCTGACAATAAAACCAATATTTTAGGACGCATCTCGTCAGAATCTTTCGTTTCCATAACTCCAAGCGTCTGAAACTACACTGCTGCATTAATTCTTCAGGTCGTATCTGACTGCTCCACTGTGTTCACTTTTCTGTTTGCTGTAGCTCCCACTGGGTTGTTGCTGCTGCATATAACTCTGAACCAAAACAGTAAAGCTGTGGGCCATAAAACCAAAACAAAGAGCTGAAAAACACTAAAATGCTCCATAGTTCTGAGGAAACTGCAGCCGGGTGATAATTATGCATTTGTTTTTCACTATTAGCCAGCAACCAGTTTCAAATGATACAGTCATTTGACCTCTTGTTCATATTAAATCATTATGAAACCCACAACATGCCTTTAAAGTTGACCAAAACATAAATGAAATGAAAATAAAATCTCATCTACATGCTTTCAATTTCATTGTTTTGCAAATGTTATAAAAACATCTTTTAAAAGTAACTAAATCATTTCAGTGGAGCACAAAATGACTGGTTAATGTTTGTTAATTACTGCAAGGCCAACGTGTTGGTGTAACACTAATTCAAATAATGGCGTCTTAATACCCATATCACATCCTGTCGATTTA
This sequence comes from Bovichtus variegatus, assembly GCA_943593645.1. Taxonomy (NCBI): domain Eukaryota; kingdom Metazoa; phylum Chordata; class Actinopteri; order Perciformes; family Bovichtidae; genus Bovichtus; species Bovichtus variegatus. Next base: position 4,589,959 of record CALSCE010010644.1, read on the forward strand.
TAAAATTACTTTATTATTACCAAACTATTCAAGACTTTTAAACCGCAGGAAATAATATAGTGAAGAACTATGCAAGAAAAGGCAAACAAACATGGCAATAATGCTAAATTACTGCACGCTTGGGAGCTGCTAAAATGAGCCAAATCGGGGTTGTTGTCTGAGAATCGGTCATAAAAAATATTTTAAAAAAACCTCAAGCTCTGCTCTAATAAGACAGCGCTGAGCTTTTTTAGTTGTGTTCCTCTGGGGGAAGAAATATCAACAGAAACAGGGATGAGACCGTTGAGAGCCCAGGGGGCTAAAAACACAGACCACTGAGGCTGAAATTAACAAACAAGGATTTTTCTTTGCAGCCGTCTGACAGCAGTGTCCAACACAGACATTTCTTTTTAACTAATTAGGACACGGAGACAACTTCAGAAAAGTTCAATTAGACCCAGTGGAAGATTCGACACAGAGTGAACTTTCCATGTCGTTATCCCAGAAAGGCCATACACAAATTAAAAGCGAACAGAAAAGCATAATACCTTTGTACTCTTCCTTTAATCAGGGATGGTTTGGTAATTATCGGTAAAAAAAAAAAAAAAAAAAAAAAAACATGTTTTTTTGTTACTTAAAGATTTGGAGCAAATTGTCTTTATTCCTTTGCTGTGGTGTACAGAAATCTAAGCCTCAAAACACAAAGCATTATAGGAATATTCAACGTTTATAGGAAGCTCAGATGCCGACTCGTCTCTCCTGCTAATGGCTGACCGAGCACTGCAGGTGTGGTTGGCAAAACAAACGCAAGCTTTCCGTCCTTACCTGCTGACTCCATCAGGATGTGGTAGTCTGTTCCTCTCTGAGCGGGCGTGTCATCCTCAGGCTCCGGCCTCTCTGACAACTCATAACGATCCCAGTTGGACTCCAGTTTCCTCCTGGAGAAAACCTCCGTACTGTTGTCTTCCTCCCGAAAGTTGTCCCCTTCATCTTGATCCTAAAAGAAGAAGAAGAACATGGCGGGTTACACAATGAGGAACAATTGCAGTGACAAGTGGGAAAAATGGTTCCCATTTTCAGACAGTCTCATCGAAAGGCATTTAGGTGGTCGCACTCGATTGTACACATGAAAAGTGACGGAAGTTCAAACCCTGCTTGCATCCAGACAATCCCAGTGGGACGTGGATGTGATAATTGGATTGTTTTATTGTTTTTGAAAAAAATAAAAAAAATAATGTATTTGGAAAACATCTTGCATTCATAATTCCCAAATGTCCTACTTGAAACAAGATGTTGGTGTGAGTAGGGATAGGACGGACTCCTCCAAAGTGTTTTAAAGTTCAAAAAGCCTTTGACCACAATCGCATTAAGAGATGAACACCGTAGCGCTGAAACAATTAGTCCAGTGAGAGAAATACAAAACACATGTCATTTAAAGACGTCGCCTTGAGCTCTGAAAAACTGAGATGGACAAAAAAAAAAGAATAATGGAGAAAATGATCTGCAGATGAATCCATAATTAAATGAATTGTTATTTTGCAGCCCTAGAACATTACACACAAAAGTACTACTGTACCTTCTTGTATTTTCTTTAGGATGTACATGCACATCCCAAACATTTTTTGCTGTTGCTGGGTTACAATGATCTGCACAAAAAGACTCTTATTTTATTTAACACGGATCTGACCAACAATGGAATTGTTTGTTGAGAAAATGAATGTAAACCAACTGGCAAACCTAATTATACAACCTCTGAAATGCGCCATCTTTCCAGAAAACAAAAAGGACTGCATTATGATATTAAATGAGTTGCTGTGTATCACTCAGCTGGTGTAGATCAGAACATACAGTCATGGCCCATTGTGTGAAAAAGTTCATTTTTACAAACTTCCAACAAAGGTGAGAGATGGTGAAAGATGTTTTTTTTTTTTTTTTTTAATTCAGAGAGCAATTTGTAAAGCAGTCATTAACACATAGTGCTTATTCATTATTGGTAGCTAAGCCTGACAAAAGGGTCAAGGTAAATGGCTCATCCCACTGTATGACAAAGAAAAGACATCCAAATCTGAACCAATTAAATGCGTCTGCGTCATAGATTTCTTGCTGCACATAGCTGCACAAACCTTTACTAAGGTTGTCATGGAAATGTGCACGTGTCAGAGGGACAAAGCGTTCTCAGTTGTTGTTTTTTTTGGTGCCCTGTGCAAACTCACTCACACACACACACACACACACACACACCAAAGACCCCATGTTAACTATGGATGCATCAAATCAGACTTTTCATGATTGCAATCAAGGAGCCCCTGTGTACCAGAAGGAGATTTGTATGATTGCAATCACAGAACCCCTATTGTTTCCTTTCTAATTCTGAAGTTACCATGGCAGGAGCATCAGCTGACAGAACATCCCAGTGGAAATGAAGCTGAACTCTCTCGTGTCATATCAGCAGCCCAGTGATATTGTTGAAGTGCTGTCGAAGAGCTTAATCAATACGATTAAACATCAACACATTCCTCTCTCTCAGTCTAACTCTATACATGCTCATGCTCTCATTGTGTGTGCAAAGTGGGGACATGTGGATTTGATCATGCGCAAACACGCTTCTCTAATGTACAGCAATTCACCTATGCAACTGTTACTATGTGTTGTGTGGGGGCGGGAACGTGACGTATTGGCAAATGTATTGGTGTTTTATCACTTTTGCATAACTTGGTTTTGAAGTGGTCCAAAAAGCATAACTTTAATTAAAGAAACTATCACCATTTGAAAAGTTGCCACAATACTTAGTACAGCCTATGTTGGTAATTTACACTAATTAATTACACTAAAATTGATGCTACTTTCGGCCGAGTTGAAGAAGAAGTGCAGTTAAGTGTTAACATCATAGTGTAACAACTGTGCGTTTGTCTTGGTGACACAACCACTAAATAAATAAAAATGTTCAATGCGGTTTGGTAGAGCGGCATAACGGGGGCAGCCTATGGAACGTAACTTCTATACTCGCTCACCCGGTGATGGAACTCCGCTGCTTGGGCGCCGCTTCCCCCGCGTCCACGACCGCGGTAATGGTCTCTTTTACCCCGGCCGCGGTGCTGGCCTCCTCTCCCTCTGCCTCGGTGTTCGCTCCCGTCGTTTCCACCCCGGCCGCCTCTTCTCCAACTGCCGCCTCTGACTCTGCTCTGTCCAACCTCCATTGCTGTGGCCGGACAGTTTAGAATGTTGAACGGAATGAGTGTTACATCGAATGATATCCTACAACAAAATGGCGTTTGATGGTTCCGAATCTCATTTGGGACCAAAATAATTAATGTCACCTCTGGATTTAAGAATAGAAACAATAAGCAACTTTACATTTCAGAACATCAACATTTTTTTAGATTATTTTATTGGAAAAAAAGAGACAGTTTAAACAATATAACAATTCAGGAAATATAGGACATATACAGTAAATTACACCATAACACAATCCATATACCTACATATATGTATTTTATTTAATTAAAATAAAATGTAAAAAAAAACAAAACTATGCTATTATTGTTTTCATTAAAATGTATTAAATCTGAGGTTAATTAAATGTAATTATATACAGCTTTAATAGGTTTTGTTCTCATGAATAAAAAAATACTGCAAATAAATTGTAAAAATCACCAATAATTAGGTAGATTTGTTTGCATTTCTATAGTAAAATAAGTTAATACATCACAAGTTGTAAATGCAAATACACTACATTTGATCAAATAAAGTGGGTTGATTAAATGGTAAAAAAGCAAAATTATAAGATGTGATAATGTCACTTACAAACATGTTCACTGAGGACTTAAACATATTTAAATAAACTGAATACTACTACCGCACTAATAGTACTAATAGTGTATATGAGTGCATGTTTTTTGACACTGTGAAAATGAAAGGATATATATATATATATATATATACAGGGGTTTATCTTGATATAATAACAATTTGACAAAAAAAATAAGTATGTGCAATTGTGTCTAAGTAATTTTTTTCTTTTTATTTCAGGAAAAGTCTTAATGGAGCCACAAACGGGCGCCTCTCTCTGACCTGTCAACAGTAACCCAGACAGATAACAACATGGATGTAGATCCTCCAAACAGCACTTTTGCCAACACATCACACGTCCAGGCGGCTCCGCACAACGTTTGGGAGGTTATAGCCATCGCTACAGTGTCGGCCATTGTCAGCTTGATAACTATCGTTGGCAACGTGCTGGTGTTGCTCTCCTTCAAAGTCAACAGTCAGCTGAAGACCGTGAACAACTACTACCTGCTGAGTTTGGCTTTCGCTGATCTCATCATAGGAGTGTTGTCCATGAACTTATACACCACATACATCCTGATGGGTTACTGGTCCTTGGGGAACCTTGCATGTGATCTCTGGCTAGCAGTGGATTATGTAGCCAGCAATGCTTCAGTTATGAACTTACTGGTCATCAGCTTCGACAGGTACTTCTCCATCACACGCCCGCTGACTTACAGGGCTAAAAGGACTCCGAAGAGAGCTGCCATCATGATCGGCCTCGCATGGCTGGTGTCTTTTGTCCTCTGGGCGCCACCCATTCTGTGCTGGCAGTATTTTGTAGGAGAGAGAAATGTGTCTGCTAACCAGTGCCAGATCCAGTTTTTAACACAGCCTGTGATCACATTTGGGACAGCCATCGCTGCTTTCTACATCCCTGTGTCCGTTATGACCATCCTCTACTGTAGGATCTACAAGGAGACGCAGAGACGGACCAAAGACCTGGCAGAGCTTCAAGGGCTCGCAACGGAAAATGTTCTAGAGGGCACTAAACCTCAAAAAACTATCATTCACTCATGCTTTCATTTCACCAGAGAGAGGAGGGACCGGAGTCAGGCCTCCTGGTCCTCATCCAACCAAAGTAACGCCACTAAAATGACCACCAGGTCAGACGAGGCATGGGCGAAAGCAGATCAGATCACTTCCTTTAACAGCTACTCCTCATCTGAGGAGGAGGAGCAGCATGTTTCATTAGACACCCCACAGGGATCTTTCAAAGAGCAAGGTAGTGGACAAAGTAATAAGAACGGGCAGGTGGGTGAATATACGGAAAAACTGTACTTTTCCACTCCCAAAAAGAAAAGCAGTAAAAAACGCATGTCTTATAAATTCAAACGTGGCTCGAAGGGTAAAAACGGCAAACCTAAAACCGCCACACCCTGCCTGCCTGAAGTGGAGGAGCCCCCCAAAAGCGCCTCCCCTTCCTCCTCCACCCCCTCCAAGCCCCTTGACACCGTCCTGAAGAACCAGATCACCAAGAGGAAGAGGATGGTGCTGGTGAAGGAGAAGAAGGCGGCGCAGACTCTCAGTGCCATCCTCCTGGCCTTCATCCTCACATGGACGCCGTACAACATCATGGTGCTCATCTCCACTTTCTGTCCCGAGTGCATCCCCACGTCACTGTGGCACCTGGGCTACTGGCTGTGCTACGTCAACAGCACCATCAACCCCATGTGCTACGCCCTCTGCAACAAGACCTTCCAGAAGACCTTCCGCATGCTCCTGCTCTGCCAGTGGAGGAGGAGGCGGAGGGGCGAGGACAAGCTGTACTGGTGTGGGCAAAACCCAAACGTCAACAATAAAATGACTTGATGTGGCGAACTGCAATATCAGAGCAGACCTGATTGCTTTTGCCCACGCGTGGGTTTTCTTGATGTGTCCTGTAGTCGGTGGTCATCTTCAGCATGAAGTGCTGCATGTGATTTTTGTGTTTGAGTACGTGTTGGTTGGAAAATGAGCTGAGCCTGATGCAGCACTTAAACTGCTGCTCCAGATTATTACAGAAAAGAAACCCCATGAAGGTCGCTACACGTTCTTTAAAAAAAAAAGCTTAAAAAATGGGTTCAGATTATTATTTAAAGTCTACTTTGAAAGGTGCCTCCGCTGAAGTCAGTGTACTGGTCTTCGGGAGCACTGCTGCCGGTGGGAAAAAGTTGTATAAAGCCTTTTGTGTCTCTAGAGGGAGACTGCACAAAGTCTGATAAACTGCCTCAAGTGATGTCACTGGAGTCCACGTCGGTTGTGGATGAAGACTGCGAGTTTGAAAATGAAGAAATCTGGAGGTGAAGAGTGAAAAAGAAGTGAGCTCATCAGACCTGTAGCCCGCTCTCCAGCTCTGAGAGCAACGTCACACACACGAGCATAACACACCCCAGTCTCCAACCAAACTGTCGCAGCTGAGTTGTGGGTAATGTGGGTGGACGAAGAAGAGGAAGCGGCGGGGGGGGGAAAGACGATATCTCCGGTTCTGCTGCATTCATTTTGAAACTGTCCATCATGAGTCCAACAATGTTATAGGAGTTCAATGCTAAATCGGTGGAGCACTCTTAATACGACACTCACATGCAATATGTACGCTGAAGGTTCATCATTCCTGCTCTCCGTAACGGCAGAAAAGCTTCCGACTGTCACATTTTCACAGACAATAAGTGACAAATCGCGACATATAACGGAACATACACAGCAGGTAGAATAGCATACATATGGTGAGTGCGGGGGATGTTTCTTCTCACGTCTAATCATACAATCTAGTTCTCCATTACTGCAAATCTTGTCTTGGTATTGTGTTCACGATACATTTGGTCCAGTGGGGTTTCCTCGGAGGGTACAAGCTGCTAGCTTTACTGTTAATAAGTCTTATAAGAGGTATCCACCCAGTGTTATTGTTTCACGACCTTAAATGAAAGTGGATTTTTCCTGTGGCTTTTTTGCCACGACATCAATAGAATGTAGACCCATTCAAAGTGAGGACAGACCTGTACAAAGACATCTGAATGAACAACAAAGTGCCACACAAAGGGTGAATTCTTTTCATGAGCACTTTATTACTTGAGCCAGAGATCCATATTCCCTTTTCTGTCATTTCAGGCTGTCGCTTGTACTGCCACACGTGCAAATGTAATAAGGCAGTGTTTGCTTTTGCTTTGCGTTCCCAAGTTGTTGTTTCTCGAGCAAACCCACGGCTCGACAAATCAATATGTTTGACACCGATGACAGCTAATCAATTACATCCTTCAAGAATGTCTTCACGTCAGGGCAGAGCCATGTCATGTGCACGTGTATCACTTCCACCTCAGCCATGCCAGCACCTTTCCAACGTGTCTGCTCCATTTTCTTAAATCTACATGGTGTCAAAAACGGCGAAAAATGATCTTATAGCCTTTCACCATTTTGTGCAAAAAAACAGCGCGAGGAATTCAATGATACATTCCGATAAAGAGGACTACGGATCTCTTGTATTGTAGTCACACTACGAAGGCTGAGCAATCACTTTAGGGCAGGTGTGGACGGGAGGAAGGATTACAGGAACTTGGAACGACATACTTTTAGCGTACATACTGTGTGAGCATGCGAGTAAAAACTCTGAACTGGTCCTTTAAACCTCATGTAATCCTCCTTTATTCTATTGCCCAGCTGCACTGTATATAAAGGACATCTTGTAGGCTTGCACATTTCAAAGTCATTTATAGTACAAAGAATATATTTCACTCATTCTGTTGGATTTGTACACCTCTCAAATGGTAAATGTGTAAATTGCTTAGGTATATCAGTGTTTAGTGAACGTTTTTTGTTTTTCTATCTTGGCTTTTGCAATCGATATTTGATCGTGTGTTCAAGGGCTAATCTGTGCATTTCCATCTGCATTAGTGTCACGGTGGTTACATGACACGTGGGATTGTTCATGGATCACATCTCTTTTTCCTGTCAATGTTCAGATTACTGTAAAAACAAAAAAGCTTGGACACAAGGTATTTAAACATAATGAAGCCCGACTACCACCATGTGTGCTAGATGAGTGACGGCGTTGTAAATTATTGCACTTCTATTGTCTTTTAATGATGTAATGTCGGGTGTTATCTCCCTGAACTCCATGCCTTTTGTTCTGCTCACAGGCAAAAGAGATTTGTGAATGAATCTGTGCTCATTGCCCGTGCGTGCAGTTCTGTGAAAGTGAGTCCGTGTGTACCGATATGAACAGTGGAATACAAACTCAAAGGCAGAATTAGACTTTTGTCAGCATGAACATTCAACATCAAACGTGTGGAATCTGGGTTTGCACTTGTAATTATTTTTTTTTTATTTAATTAAATGATGCCAATCATTACCCGCTCCAACAGTTGAGTAATAAAACTAACGTGCTATGGATAACATGTACAGCTAGCATGACTAAATGCACAACAGAGCTCTAGATTTCAAGTCATCAGAGGGCTCTATTATTAAAGGATAAGTCTGGTCATATTCTATATTTTTCTTATCATCAACAAAAACCATAAAGTCCAAATTGCTCCGACTAGCAGGCTGTGTAGCCAAAGCTAAATAAAGCGTATTCCTCTGTCTCATAAACCTCCATTGTTCTGCAAAAAACTAAAAAACCCAAGAATAAAGAATAAAGCACTCTTTCCACTGGGTGACATGTTCTTTTATTATAATGAACATGGGAACTTGTTTCGAGTCCCACATTCACCATTCTGCTGCCGTTAATATTCACCAGTGCACCGAACACACAGTTTGAAGTCTCCCATAAATACACTATTTTCTTATGTTTGAGCAGCGTTTTCTAAAAACTCGTGTTTTTTTTTTTTTAAGGATTTACATCTTGGAGCTGAGAACTCAGAAATAGAGAGACAGACGAACACATTGTTGGTTTTGTTCTTCTAATGGGATTCTTAGGATAGCTTTCTGTAATTGAACAGGGACGATGCAAAAAGAAAATTGTTATCTCGTCGTTATGGAGATTAATCTGTTGACGTGGGAGCTCTGATTTCATCTGGAACACTTTTAGGATTTCTCTGTTAAAACTTCACTTTCACACCAAAATCACGGCAGCTTCGTGTCAATGGATCCATCTCCATGACAACCCGTCGCTGATGAGGACCATGTGACATGACTGAAAGCTCTGGAAAAAGCTACAAACTGAACCTCGAGTTGGGATTGTTTTGTCAAATGTTATAATTGAATAGTCATTTATCATTATATAGGTCCTATCGGAGTGATTTATCATGAACTGAGGACATTTATCACAAACACATTTCATTACGACTTTAATATGGACTTTATGTCCGCTTTATTAAAAGTTAAGTTACACTCTAGAGATCTTGAAAGCAACCACACAGCTCTTTCATCCTTTGAACTGCCAATCATTACCATTTTAATTGATACATCTTAGGCACGTTATGTACAGTATGTGAATTCTGGCCATACAGTACGCCACACAATAATTCAAAAAATGAGAAGGCCATGTGTTCACTCTCAAACAAATAAGATGGTCTGAAATAAAAACACAGTTGTTATATACCATTGCAAATTTATTAATCTAGGCTTTTTAAATAAGAATTTATCAGTCTTAAAATTCAATTAATTTTCATTCACAGTCATATTACTGAAATCAAAAAAAAAAAAAAAAAAAAAAAATACTATATATGATCTCTTTCAGGTAGTGGAATTAGCAGCAGTGGAAAAATGCACACCAGAGGGGTTAGCACAGAAAAGATGGATGAGTAGTAGAGCCACATGTAGAAAGTATAGCGCAAATGAAGGATAACAGCTTTTGCAGGCTTTAAGAAATTTCTATCAGCGCAGTATGAAAAAAAAAATCCTTTTTTTTTTTTTTTCTCAGTTTCCAATAGCATATTAGAAATCAAGATGTGCTTAAAACATCTAATAATAAAGAAAACTGTACAATTGACCCAGAGGGGGAAAAAATGACACTTAAAAATCCTGCTTCCATGGCATAACTCGATCTTTTTTTAGGCAGATTGAAGAGGACGTGTGTTGTACTACCTCCTCTTGACAGCTGGCCTGGTGCCCTTGCTGCTGTTGCCTGCCTTGCTGGAGCCCTTGGAGCCGGAGAAGAGCTTGGTCATGAGCTCAGAGACATCTGGGAGCTCGGGGTTGGGGTTCAGCATGTTCATGGACTGCTCCATTTCCTGTAAAGACGGCAGTGAAATGAAAACAGCAGTAGACGGAGAACCGGAGGCCGGGGACAGACTCTGTTAAATCCTTACCGATCGAAAAGGAACCCTTTACAAAGAAGGTTATGATATGCTCACACGAAAAAGGAAATAAACTGTTCTTTCAGGAACTTACACCATCTGCATGATGAACTCAATGTACATACAATAATTCTGAAATAACATTTAACGCTATTAAGGATTCTTTACCTTTCTCATCTCTGGGTCATTGGTGTTGACCACCTTGGGCAGTAGAACAATGATGAGCAGGGGCAGAACCATCATCATCACCTGCAGGAGCAACAAAGACGACACATGTAAACAAGAGAGCCAGAGGCACAGGAACTCTCTTTTACACTTGCATACAGTATGTGTAGAAGAGTCTGACATTTAAAAAGTGTGCAGACAACTGAAAATGTACACTGGTAAATTACACTCAATGAATAAAAAATGAGCATGTCTAATGAGGAGAATCAAGTCTGGACCCAGGCTACTGCACTGCAGCGCACGGTTTGGTTTGTCTGCTGAATTAGGCCGCTAACTTTTCCTCCTGGGTACTGCACACTACATGGTAACATTTAGGTAATCAGGCAAAGGGGATAACAGAAAAAAACTCAAGGTGAGGCTTGTTTCCATTAAGGTAAGGTGCATCCCTGCATGTTGCTCGCCCATATGACTCCAAACTTTCACTAACCTCAATCTAAACTCATTTTGACATGTTGGAAATCTCTCCTGAGGGTATATAGATGATACATATTCAGAAGGCTCAGAGCAACATAATCCATTTTATTTATTTATTTTTTTACCATTGGGTTCATGAGGAAGTCTGTCCACCCCCAGGTTTCTCTCTTCATGAAATACGTCTGAGGGCCATTTGCCCTGATTTGAAGAGGATACGGCTGGCGAATGACTTCTGAAGTCTTGATGTAGTTCACAAGACGCGCCCTGTAAAAGTGACACAAGGTTAATTTAGTGGTTCGGTACGCTGAATAATATTCAAGGCTGACTCAACCAAATATGAAACATTTCTGTGTGCGTTTTTGTTTTCTCACTGTAGTGAGGTCTTACCTCATTTTGCCCTTAGATGTGATGTCAACACGTACGGGTTCGAATCTATAGTTAGGGGTGACAACTTCCACAACGTAGGATCCTGATGGGACGTCATTCACAGCAAAACTTCCATCAGTTCTGCAACAAGAATTGGATTTAGTCAAGACTGCACATGTATACAGTTTGGTTGATAAAAATCTTCTGCTTCTTAAGCTTAGTGAAGTATTCAAGAATAGCTGGAAAATGCATTGGCACAAAGCTGACGACAGAGGTGTTTTTCTGAGACTTTTTAGAGATACGTGGTTCTCACAGGACATATGATGACAACATATGATGACCTTATAGAATATGGTGTCATGCTGCAGGTTTAACTACCCAACAGTATATAAAAAGGAGTTACAATTAACACAACCTTAAAAATCATTAAAAGGCAACCTACACATTAATGCTGCAGTAATATTAATCCAAAAACATCAAATACACTAGTGACATTACTGCACAATGAGTGCTTTTACTTTTCATACACAAGTACAACTTGTACTGATGACACGTACATACTTTTACTTAAGTAAGGTTTTGAATGCAGGCCTTTTACTTCTAGTGGAGTATTCACACAGTGTGGTATGAGTACTTTTACTCGGGTCAGGGATCTGAATACTTTTCCCCAGCACATCAGTGTTGCAGCAACAGACATGTTTCTTGTGGCCATCTATGGTTTGTTATGGTTACAGCTAACGTGACTGTGAGACCAAAGAGGCCTGGCTGAGCTCATAATCAAATTAACAACTAGGTTCAGTGACAGGTACGTAATAATGACATATCCGTGTTGTTGTCCAGGTTGGCACGAGTCACATCCACAAGTATAAAGCTGTTAATGAGTTAGCACTGTTAGGACGGTTAGGACGTGCCATCTGCCGACAGTAGCTGCCGTGCGGTTAGCAGGCTAGCTTGATAGCTAATGCTACCTAGCCTCGCTAACAGGCTAGCTAGCTAGCGGGGATAACGGAGGTTGTTTCTTACCTCACAAATCCCACGTACTCTTCACCTTCCACAAAGATTCTGGCCGTGGAGACCCAGTCTTGTGTTTTTATCCCGGGAACTACCGCTCTTCCCTCGATTTTGAACCGATCTCCATTCGGCTGTGTGACCGATACACCTGCACCAGGCCCCGTTTCCATATCAGTGAAACACCACGCCACGACGAGCGCAGCCTGAAAGAAAACCCATAACTGCGGTATTCTCTCTATGTGCAACATGTTGTCCGTCTTTATCAAATTAAAATGAGGTCAAACTGTATGTGTTGTATATATTCGAGAGCCGTTTGGAGACGGAGCGAGAGACTCGAGCACATCAGCTGTCTCTGCGGAAAATGACGTCACTTCAAATAAAAACTTTATTGAAGAAACCGACAATCACACTTCGTTAATGTCTGATCTGTCTCATGTACAGACATTTTTTTTTCTCAGTTACGTATTTTTTTTAATTCACACATTTTTTTAAACGAATACCGTACTCTAAATCTAAAGTTATAAAGAAATAACATTAATTTTTTACAATTGACACTTGACATGATGAAGGCACTTTATAAACAAGGTAGTAAAACATGTAAGCCAGACTTGTTTACTTTTATATTTAATTTCTTTTTACAAAATTATCTGAAACACAGATGAAGTTCTTGAAAGTTCTTGAAGTTCTTGAATATTGAAAATAAATATGAAATAAAATTTTAATATAATTCTCTTAAACTAAAAGAATAAATCAGGTTTGAACTGAAATCAAAGACAACTACTAAAGCTTGTTTACAAGATACAAAGCTGATATGTAACTCTAAAGTTACATCTATACAAGAGCATTTTCATAAATAATTGTTTCAATAAGATGTTTAATGAGAACATGAACATCTTATAATTTAATCTAATATTTGTACTACTGTTTTCTTTAATGACTGTCTTCCATCTACAACTGTAGTTATGAACAGAAAATGGAAACTTATTTTGATTGATAAAATTTTAACAAAAGAAAAAAAATGGCACCAACTACAAACAGGAAAAGCTGAAAAACTTGTTTGGCCACTTTGGATGACTTATTAAACAATTAACAAAGATCACAAGGGAACAGCTATTATGTAAGCTGTTTACTTACAGCAATGAGGCTGTAACAGCTTTATTTGCCAAAATGTCTGCTTATATTTTTCACACACACACACACACACACACACACACACACACACACAC
>CALSCE010010644.1:4603616-4626116 GCA_943593645.1 Bovichtus variegatus
CACACACACACACACACACACACACACACACACACACACACACAAAATACACTTTTGATTTTTAGCAAATTTATTTAAAAGAAGATTAAAAGAATCACTTGTTTTTACAATTTACATTATACAGTCAAATGTCATATGAAGAGGCAAAATGAAATCAAGAGGAGCTCTAATAACTTAAGACTGTTGCAGATTCAAGTTCCTGATTCCGGAGAACCCAGGCGCAAAAAAAAACATTATAACAGCGGCGCATTCTTCACATCCACAAGTGCATTTGTATTCCATGGCAAAGAGTGGTGTAGTGAGAGACAACAAGCTTGGCACTTCATAGAGCGACGTTACACCCAGTCTCATGGAGGTCCACTAAATATGCCCCTTCACAAGAAGGTCCACTTCAATGTGAAGCAGTCATTTGCTGTGTTTCTTTTTGCAGAAAGGCTTTCTCAGCCGTCCTTAAGAGTCTCCAGCTCTAACTGAGGGAGTTTCCTGAATTGTCAAGTTCAGTCCCAGTAAGGGGTTTGGGTTTAAGTGGCAGATAGAACCAAGTCCATTTCCCTGGCGTCATCATCAGCGCAAAACACAGCCATGATCCGGCAGAAGTGGTCACATCCTCAGAGTGCTACATTGACAGCTGTCAGGGCAGCTGTGACAGATAAGACTGGATGGCCTACAACATGAAGAGGAGATAACACATTAGTTGACGTAAACAGTGCACACGTAAAAATAATCCTTGTTTTACATATTATCAACACAGTTAATAAATCATAGTTTAAAACACACATTTCTGCTTTTAAAAAGTCCACGACTACACACATAACATAGTGGTTTACTTTATAAAATACTGACTATAAAAAGGGAATGTTGATGTGGCTTCCTGCAACCAATACTTGACACTTATAACCAGTAATTCCTTTTAAAGCAGCTCATGAAATGGCAGGAAGAAACAGGATGTGAATATGGAAACAAATGAAACACAATACAAACTCATGTTACAAATGCTTATGCTAGTAAACATAAGCTTACTGTAAGCTTACGGAGGACCGAGAGGGTTTTTTTTTAGGATGGGAGTGGTTGGCTGTGTCCACCCAAAATCAACAAAGGGTGTCCCATAGCAGGAAGACAAATGGTGTACTTTAGTTAAAAAATTGAATAGAACAAGCATCTTTCATGAAACCTTCAAACCACCCATACAAAGCTTGACATTGAACATTTAAATAATTCATATTTTGAAGGATGATCATGGAGGATTTTCTGTAACTTTGCCAGTCAAATCTTTCACAGCTACTTCATCATGAAGAAATCCCTCATAAGTACTTGAACAATGGCATCCTTCTCACCTTTGCCAATTCTCCCGTAGCTCCTGGAACCAAACACGACCGGGCTCCTTCCTTCCACAAGTCCTTCAGCCGCTGCTTCATGACTTCAATATTCCTGCAAAACAAACAATACAATATGTGCCGAGTGCACACAGGACGCCGCAGCCCCCCCCCCCCCCACTTTTCACATAACTAAGTACAAGTACTTGGCAAAGTCAACAGCACAACACCGGGGAAAAAAAAGTTTTTGAGTTAATAAATTACCTCTTGTGTGACCATTTTTATACCAAAATCATGCTTCAGTTTACATGTGAGGCACATGAAAAGCTTTACACATGTTCAAAGAGGCAAACACTTCCTTTGTGCACGTTGGTCAAATCACTAGGCAAATCATGGAGGAAGTGAATACACTGGTAGAAATGTGGTAAACTGGAGCTTTGGCTCAATTTTGAATTTCCCTATTTGAAAAGACACAGCAGAGCTGATGGTAAACTCTGATCTGACAGTCATGTATTGCAATAACTCAAGCATATCTTTCGTGACCCTATCCAGAGCTAAATGCTGAGGAAAATTAAAAGGAGGCAACATGGTGCAATACTCGGCAGTAGCAGTTTGGTAAATGGCTAAATAACGATAAACAACTAAGTAATACATTATTTCATAAAACATATTGAGATTGCTTCTTAATACTCAGTATAGTATCCCATCTGGAGGGCAATACCATTTCTCATTCCTAAGAAACACTTAAAAAAAAAGGAAAGTTATGTTTATTTCATCATATTTTCTTCATTCTCAGACTCAGTTTCCACTGGGTTTATTATCAGCATTTCTAGTAAAATGTTGTACTTTGGTTGTACGGTTTAAATCATGGTCAAACATTTATATAGAATAGAAACCTTGGAAAATGCAGCTAAGTTTGAAAATAGCTGTAACTATCCTTTAAGTCTTGGATGTATTTAAGCATGCGCTGCCCACCTGTCTTCTGAACAACTGTCCCGCAGTCTTTTCTCATTCTTAGAAAGTTCTGGCCACCATTTCCTGATGACGGATTGAACCCAGTGTAAACCCACCATTATGTTTCTGTAAAAAAAACAGTTAAAGCAGACGGGTTTGACAAGTCAAGATTCTCCAGCTCATGAGTTACAGGTTCCAAGTCAAAGACATTTCACTACTCATCCAAGAAGCTTCATCGCTTCTCATTTCAGTTTATTAGTAAAACAGTAAATCCAATCGCATTTAACTCAGTATGTATATCTTTGACATGAAGTCAAAGAGATGATTGAAAACGTTTGCAATTCCTCAGTGACACTTACTCTTCATATGTACTGGCAAGAATCCCTTTCACTAGGGGCATGAGGTCAACGCAGCAGCCAAGTGACAAACATGGGGCTTCAGTTTGAAGGCTGACGGGAAACAAGAAAACACAAGATGAAGGAAAGAAAGTGAGCCGATTGTCAGTAATGTGTGGCAGGCACGGGAAAAAACTAATGGCTCAGAATGTCTTAAATGTTGACGTCAGTCAATTTATCTATCAGCTTATTACTAATATTATTTTCAATGTAGAATCAAGGATAGTTTCACGTGCGTGGTGATATTAAATATGTGTGTGGGATCTACTGTTAATATAATTCTGTTGGGAATAAATGTTATCAGCAAAATTCCTCAAAGTGGACCGAAGAAAGAGGCCATTTAGGACTTTCCTGCAACTTCATGCTCAATTTGGCCGGTTTTGCTGGTCAAGTTTATTTCATATGATCAATGTATGTATGTATGTATGTATGTATGTATGTATGTATGTATAAGGATAATGTTTTGAGCTAAAACATTTAAAAGCTGATCAACAGAATTTTTTGATAACAAGCAAAAATTCCAAATATCCAGTAGTTTCAGTTTCTCAAAAGTTAAGAATTGCTGCGTTTTATATTGTTACATTTTCAACAGTTGGTCAGCCAAATCAAGAAACTCGATGACATCCCCTTGGACTCTTAAAAAAAAAAAAAAAAAAAAAACTTCTTCCTTCTAACATTTTACAGACTTTTCATTGAAAGGATAAAACACATATGGAAAAAACAATAATAAAAATCATTGGTTGCAGCTCTACTGATGCTACACGATCTTGTTTAACACAGGTTTGCAGCCAAATGACACTCACTTGTTTGTTAAGACAGGTAAGCAGTCAAGCAGCACCCCTGTGTCTTCAATTCTGTAAAAACCACAACGGATTAAATATAAAACATTTGATGTGATTGAGGAGTGAAAACAAACTACCAAAAGGCAGTATTAGCCGTCACTGTTTTACCTTATTAGGTAGGCCACTAATTCACTGGCGTTTCTTCGCCATAGTGTTTGGGCTACTTTTAGTCGGAGGTTCCTTCCGAAAAGGACGCGAGTCATCGCTTCATGATCCTTTGATATCTGTACGTAAAGACAAACAATGCACAAAGGAAATTCAGTCTGCAATCGTGGTGCAAATGTTATTAAAACAATTGAGTTTTTACTGCAACAGAGCAATAGTTTTAGGTCTCACCTCTGTTAAGTCACTGTATTTGGAGCTGGCCCCTGCCATCTTGGAGGCCTCTGCAGAGTTCACAGGGAGCCCGCAGTTGTCATTGAGGTGCATGCCCCGCACATCATCGGAGCACGTCAGTTCATTTTCTTTGTTGGCCATGCCAGGGTTACGGTCACAGCCTACATCTGATGTTCTACGGTGCAGCTTTAAGCCCACCTGCACCAATGGACAACCCTTTCTCTTACAAGATGACAATCGCTTTGCTTTGCCTGGGCTCTGTACTCTGTAATGGACTTGAAATCTGTCAAGAAGAAAGTGGACATGGACTGGATAAAAAGCTGTCATAGATGGGAAAACTATAACATTCAAAAGCCACAGACAAGGTGATAATGGTTATGGAAAGGTGCCTTAATGGTCCAGTGACTGAGAGGGAAGATCTGTGGGACACAGAGTGAGTGAGTGATCATAGTTAGATGAATCCCACAGAAGTGGATCAGAGACTCACCTTTCTTTATCTAATTCTTCCTTATTTATAATATCCACCTAAAACGAAAGGATAGGGGATGAAGCCACAACTACAATCTCTACTTCTACAATACCACTGAACTGTACTTCACTGTCACCAGGATTAAAGAAACACAATTGTTTACACAATAAGACATGGTATGTTTGCTTTCACAAACCTGCTTCATGTTCTTTTCAGCAGAAAAACGCAGGCAGGATCGCAGAAAGCCATATGGATTTATTGTTGTTGACTTCTTGATTACCAGCTTCCATAACAAGAGACAATGTTGGACAAACAGAAAATGAGAAAAAAGTTGCAAGAGTCGGTCACTTTTCGTGGCCATAACAACTTAACAGGTTGTTACAAATTGTGACCTAACATGCTACACAGAGAACATTTAAATGAGATAAACAAAACTAAAAATGCTATATTTGAGTTGCAAAGGCGTTGGCAGCTGCGATACATGTTAGCTAGGGGAGCTGCAACATATGTCACAACATGTTAAATAAAAGTTATTTTTTAGTTAGGTATAACGTCTTGCTACATATTGGACAGCCGACGGTTGGAGGAGAACATTTCGAAACGTCCCTTAGCTTATAGTTAGCTCATAGTTAGCTCATAGTTAGCTCATGCTCCTAGCTAGTTAGCCTTGAACTCCAGCTACAATTAGCTTTAACTGTTAGCTTATAGCTCCACTATCAAGACGTTAACAGTAACTAGCTGGGCCGCTAGTGTTAGCTACCTAGCTAGTTAGCCTTCCAACACACGGCTTCGTAAGTGTTACTTTATTTACAGCTTTTAAACATCAAAGTTAAATACCAACCGGTGTATTTAGTGAAGACGCGCGAGCTCTCCTCGGGTGAGTGAATCCAAAAAACGTGAAAAACTGGTTAAACTCCAGAGCGACTCTTCTCTGTGCAGGTCCGCTAGCCTTGTGACTTGTACCATTCAAATGAATACACCGCCGGTGTGTGGGGATTGTGGGATGGATTTTTGGGAAAAGAAAAACTGCAGTTTTAGCGACGACTGCTGGATATTACGAAACCAATTCAGATCCTCGTGCCGTGGCGCCATCCAGTGCCGTGACGTATGTAATGCAGCAGCGCGTGCTGAGTTTTGTCTCCCCTCTGAGATACAATAAAGTTTTATTGCCGCAGCACAAACACAGCAACAGTACAGATACTCAGAGAAAGTCAAAATAAATAAGTAATACAGCAAGCAAGGTGTACACTGTTCACATAGACTTTTAATTACTTTTAATTACTTTTACTATTAATCATACTGTCACTTTACCTTGCTTTTTTTTTTTTTGTCTACATATGCTTTTGAATAGTTTTCTATTTTTTATTCTATTCTTATTTTTAGTTGTATATACCTCTTACTGTATGGTACTTTATGTTTGTCTGTATTAATATAGAGATGCAATATAAATATGATGCAAAAATTGGTAACATATCGTCATAATATAGTGTCTAATATTCCTATAAATCGTATAACATTCCTATATTTTGTATTATTAATCTGAAAGTTATCAGATACTTGTAGTGGAAAAGTAAAAAGCACAATACTTCTCTCTGAAATGTACTGCAGTAGAAGTATAACGTAGCAGAGAAGAAAATGGAAATACTCAAGTAAAGTACAACTACAGTACTTGAGTAAATATATACAATCCACTGCTGAGCATGCCAGTGGAAGCATGAAGAGAAGATAAATACTGCACTGAAGAGATATTATTGAGATACTGCTCTCATATGTCACGATGTGATCCGGTCCTGTGGTCTCCTGTGTCGTTGGATATCTCCTTTTCCTTAATCCTATCAACAGGATTAAGAGGATCTTAATTAGAGCTGCAACATTTAAAGCAATTCATTGCTTTGAGTGACTTTTTTTTTGTTTTTAGATTAAATTGGATTTAACTCTATTGTCATGGCACAGAGTCCAGGTAACGAGACAACAACGCAGTTGAGCATCTAACCAGAAGTGCAATGAGGAGTAAAGTGCAGAGTAATGTACGTATGTATAGTGGTAATATAAATGAAAGTTATCAGTAAGGGTTCGGGTTATGAACAGTATGGACATGTGCAGCAGTGAACCTTCTTATTTTTTACCACTTTTTCCCCTTTAAACTCTACATAAAAAGTGGCTGCTGTAAAAAAAATACTGAAAAACTGTGGTTTATCTTGACACTCCTGAAAAATGAGCGCAGTGGAACATGAAAGTTTAAAAACTCCTTTACACTTATTATCTGGACAATATTCATCGTGACCTCCTGACGAAGTTCATTTAGACCAAAACATTGTGTGAAATGAATATGAAGTAAACCAGCAATAAGCAGGACAGCGTTGTAGAGAAAGATAAGGTTTCATTAACATTTTGTTTTAAGTTGAATGTACCTGCCTTTTCAACCGTAAACCTGCATTCTTCTGTTTATTGTGATACACACAGAATTGAATTTCCGCTGTTGACAAAGTTTTTCCGTACAGATCGTTGGTATCTTGAGTCTCACAATTGAATGATCCGCTCCTTTGCTCATCATACAGCCCCCTCGAGAAATGTTCCTTAAAAGGAAACACACGTTACACATAATGTTTTCAGCCTCCCATGCCTGATGTGGTCTGTTTTAAAATGCTTATTTTTAAAACTAATTTATCGGAGCACTGTTCCTCAAACGTGAGTTCAGCCTGCTGAAGGCAGTATTTTGTTTAGGAAATATTTAGGCAAGTCTATTTGCAGCTTTTTGACTCCTGATGAGACACACCTGCTCGGGCACACGCTCTCCTTCAAATTGGATAACTAAAAGTCTTTTGTTTTTTGCAAATCTTCTAAAAATGTGTGTGCTGAAGAAGCACGAGCATACACACGCAGCACAGAAATACCAATGTTTCCAATCACACATTGTGGAGGGTGATCACTGGAAAGTAGATTAAAAAAAAGACCTGATAAAGATCCATTCATTGTTTAAATGTGGTGGAATAAAGTATTATTAATATTATGTAGGACCTCTGTAGAGTTTCTCTCTCTTTATTTAATCAATATAGAGGTTACATGCAGGATTATTCCTTCAAGGAATAGTTTGACTTTGGGATATAAATTAGATTGATGGAAAGATAAAAGAAAAAGGCAGGCCGAGCTGGAGCCAGAAGCCAGGTAGCTTAGCTTAGCTTAGCTTAGCACAAAGACTTGAAACAGGGGGAAACAGCTAGCCTGTTTCTGTCCAAAGTCCACACAAGCTCACTAATCAACAAGGAAGATCGTGTTTGTTTAATCTGTACAAAACGCAAAAGTGTAGAAATGACAGTGGATGTGTCAAACTACTTTTTTGATTTGGAGCAGTTGCCAGTGGAGACTCCAGGAAGTTACTGGTCCAAGAAATGGTCCAAAGAATTTTTTTCACAAGATAAAACGTGTTAATTACTGAGTTTTAAAGGCGCTGGGAGGCAGATTTAGTCACATTTGTATCGAGCCAGGCTAGCTGTTTCCCCCTGTTTCTAGTCTTTATGCTAAGCTAAGCTAACCGGCTGCTGGCGCCTGCTTTGTATAATTTGTGATATTGGGCTATATAAATAAACTTGATTTGATTTGAGTTGCTCCATAATTAGCGTACAGATGTGTTTGTGCCACAGATCTCATCTCATTCTCAGCAAGAGGGCGAAAAAGCGCACTTCCCAAAAAATGTCAAACTATTGCTTTAAGGTGAACAATGGGCCATATTCCTAAAACAATGGAGCTTTAATACGGCTCAGATACAACCCACACTCTCTTTATTATCTTGAGTTGTTTAAGGAGTGAATGCCACCGACGGCTGCATCCCACCCTTGATTTTGCACTTTTTCTACGAAGATCTCTTTCACAACATCTTTGATTTCGCCAGGCTGAGTGAGTAGTTTTTGGCATATGTTGCGAAGAAGGAAACATTCCCGACACTCTCTAGATGGACTCATACACTAACGTAAGTGCCAAAAAAAAAAAACCCACAAAGCAATTCTGAGTGATTGATCACCTACTCGGCGTTTGGAAGTGAAATGTTCTCGGGATGATATTGTCTCATCAGGCCACGAGTGATGATTGAGAGGGAGGATGGAAATAAAAACAGTATGAATCACTCACTGCGGCCGGCGCTGTCACCACTTCTCAGCTCAGTTCAGCATCTTGGTGTGGCAATGAAAAACAGCACGCTCCACAATTACAAACAAAACACAGAGGAATGTGATTACCTGGAGAGTACATTGGTGTTAATGCACTCGTGAATCTACGCCAAAGCACAGACAAGGAGCTCATAGTGATCCGACACTTAATGTAGGGATTTCCTGTATTTCGGCCGTTACCTGCAATTACCTTTGTTCAAAGTCCTGGCTCTCTCTGTCCTTAGACAGCCGCAAAAATGAAAATGCCTGGTGGCTGTTTGGTTTATCATTAGGGTGCAGCTGCCTGTACCAACCCAAACAAACCAGTTCTTGGAGATGCAAATGAAAATAAACCATAGTAAGAGAATTTCCAATCACCGTGCTGTTGGTGCATATGAAGAACATCCAAACCAAATGCTCCGGTCGTTTGATGGGAGCATAATTAGATTTTGGTAAATCTTTGGTAAATGTTGTTGTGCAGTGGCAGTCGAAATCATTTAAATCAAACGTAAGCCACCATCGAATGCTGTGGAAAAAGCAACACTGATTTTACAGGCATGTGACAAAACATTCCGACTCCAAGGAGAAGTTCGGTGAGATGTCAACAGCTGATGTGGTCACGGAAATGGCATTATTATTGTTGTGCAGACACGGTTTACTGTGCAGCAGTGAAGGTCAAACAGAGATCAGCAAGACTCAGAGTCCACATCCATGCTTTGAGCTGAATGCTACTGTCAGAATGCTAACATGTTGATGCTAACCATGGTCAGCACCTTAGTTTGGTGAGTTTGTATGCTAATGTTTGCTTATTAGGACTAAACACAAGGTACAGCTGAGGCTGAGGGGAATGCCATTATAGTTGTGTGGGTATTAATGAAAGTATTGGGCACATTTTTGACCAATACTATGAAAGACGTGACATGACGATGGTGCTCCATGAAACGTTAAGGGAAATTCAAGGATTTCTGTCACATTTTGTGCAAATCCATCAACAGTTGTTGAGATATTTCAATCTGGACCAAAGTGGTGGACCAACAGACCACAGGGCCACACCACTAAGTGAACATAGATGAAAGCAATTAAAGGGTGTCCAAAAACACTGGATCCTACACTTCCCAAAATGCAACTTTGAACAGTTTGAAACGCAACAGGCTTTCTATAGCGCTGACACCGAGATACTACTTGCAACTGGAAAACTATATCTAAATATATGCAACTTGGCGCTTAATAATCAGCAGTGTCTGAAAAAGTAAACACACATCTCACGTCTTTAGAGGTAATTAAATCCACATTTTACGGATATAGTGCTTTATTGTCAGTGCACGACGGCCCGATACAACTCTCTTGAGCTGTTTGATGATGTGAACTCTTGCGAGTCATAAACATGGGTATCTTTCCCATCTCTACCATGCATCCCGCAGGAAGTGAACGCAGCATCAGGATGTACAGGTGTTCGTGATATTGTGCGCCACTCCTTGTATACTTCACAGCGATGGCTCTGTAACATGAAGCAGTCTCTTAAGCACATGTTAGTCATTGCAGAGTGCAGCATTTCGCTTTGAAAATAATTGGCATGCAGATGTTTTACCTAAAAAAAAAAATTGAGGCAGATTTAATTATCGTATCTAAGTAATGCAATTTAAGTTGAATCCTCTGCGACGTAGAAGGACATGCCTTCTGCGTTTAAGAGGAGAAAAACATTATGCACAAGAGGTAAATTCTAATATGCACATTCGAAACACGAGGCTCACTCTTTGTCATTTATGCATCCAAGTTGTAAAAATACTAAAGTGTAAACTGCAGCCCCAATCCGTCGGTCTACAGAATCTGCTCATTGAAATACATATTTTACACTGTACAGCGTGTTTGATGAGTTGAAACTGATTATCTATATATCAGCTCACAAAATATTTTGAGAACACACAGGACTGTGTTCATTTCAGCCCTCGGGGACTTTTTCTAAACATATTTTCTCCAAAAAAAAAAAAAAAAAACGAGTTAGGGATAAACATGTACCGCTAAATCAGATTTTCTCAGACAAAGACAACCACCCACAGAGTCAGTAAGAGTCTTAGGAGATTTACATTAGCGAGGAAGGATTAATATGACAAGGTTTCCTGCAGATGAAAACAGAGTGCTTGTTAGAGGCCGCGGGTGTTAAACATGTAAGATGGAATTACTCTGAAGTGAGAGGGAAATTCTCCTCATATTCATAAAAGGTTAAGTCTCTCGTAGCAGGATGTGCTTATTGCTAAGAAGGCGCATGACTTGGACTTTTGTTTACAGCGAAACATGAATGAAACTGCGCTATTCAGCCAGATCTTTCATTTTATTATTTATTTATTTTTTTTTACAAGCTAATGGATAAAATTAAACCAATTCAGTCTATGAGTCAGTCCAACTTTCAGGGGTTCTGGCATGAAAACCAAAAGCTCTTGCTAATAACTATTTAGCATACAACATCCTTTGAAAATGTTGGCAATAATCAGACCTAATGAACATTTAATTTGAATAATGCTTAAGAACCAGCCAGAGTAGAAATGAGCTAAAACGATTAGCTAATTTGCTCTTTAAAAGACCTGTTAAGTAATTAGATCTCTAAATGAGCTAAAATTACGCGACAAACTAAATAAAACCCAACAAAAAGAATGCACATCTGTCCCCCCATAGTTTGAATTATTGGTATTATTATAGTGTAACCAACAGTTTGAACTAAAGTTCCCTCTCGGACGTCACAGTCACCAGTAAATAATGTGACGTTTCTGTTCAATTCATACAAACCTGCATTCATTTGGCCCCTGGCAGCATTTAATCCTCCTCAGGCCTGCTAATGGTCGTATGTTGATCCTGATATCTGCAATGTACTTGCTTGTGGGGTGAAACTGTGACCTAAAGTTTGATTGAAGTGGCAGAAACTCCCAAAACCGTGGCTCCGGAAATGTCTGTATGACAGTTAGTTGGCCTTGCAGAGAGAAATATCTCGACATGGATGGACAAGATGGATTGGCACAACATTTGGTACAGATCATTGTTCCCACACGGTGTATCCTCGTGACTGTGGATATAATAATGAATCCGTCAAAAAGGCTGTTAACTCACCACTGTGAGTCTCCACAAGCGTAAAGTCCTGCCTACGTACAACCACGTCTATCATCCACAGTCAGCATTAGGCCCTTCACAAAGTGTCAAACAGTGGAAGTCATTAACAAGTTGAAGCGCAGCGCTCCTTCCCCTTGGAGCCGACGACACACAGGAAAACTAATCTGCTACTTTCTTTTATCAAGAGAGGGAGAGGACACGGTACTGAAGACCAATCAACTTTGCTCCCTAATCTGTCTTTTCCTGTCCCCCATGCCCCTTCCCCCCTCAGATCAGGCAGTGAAAAAGCTCTGGCCTGTTGCCCTTGCATTTACTTGTGGCCACTAGAGCTTAATGTGGGTAATTGTGTTGACATTATATAAGACTGTTTGGAGAGGTGTTACACACACACAGCATCTCTGTTCTCCGAGCGGCTCTCCGCCACCGCGACCATTCTGGCTCTTTACCACAAACCGCAGACCAAATAAAATCAAAGGGATGGCAAAGATGTCAGGAAGGGAGAGGTGGCAGCGATTTGAGCATTCCCGTCATATGATTGAGGGGCCGATGCCCGGGGTTTCTCAAACCAAGCAAGTGTTTGGACTCTTGAGTCCTAAGTGGGTGAAGGTCCCTGGGGTATCGTCCTAAAGTCTAAATTGACATCATCCTCTACGGTTCCTTTAATGTATGTTGTACCTTTTTCTCACGGCACAGCACAAGGGCCTTCCACAGAGGACCAGCAGGAGACATGCTGATGTAATATAATTGATGTAATGATGTCTAACACGCATCAGCTGTATGGCTGCCTGGAGCAATGTTTCCATACTTTGTCATATAATCAAGAGAGAACTCTTCAGGGAATTGTTTGGATTCAGATTTTATCGCAGAAATTTCAAGCAGCGCCATTCCCCGTGCACAGTTTTGATTCCTTGCAGCAGAGAAGAGGTATTGTTTGGGAAAAAGAAGACATTGGCACATTTTATTGCATTTTTTAAGGTAAAAACAAATATTTCCTGGTTATCTGACAGATTTATAGGTTTTCTTCACCACCAGTCAGTGGAGTAGCGACAGTGTTTACCACCCACGACCGGTATAGAGAAACCAAAGCAGCATTAAATGTCTCCGGTTCAAAACATCCACAATAAGGCCACAAGATACAGGTTGTATGTTTATTTCATGCTGTGAGAGTGACTTGTTATCCAGCCTGTCTGGATCTGTTTTCTGCCAAGTTTGTTTGCAGTTTCAGTCCGAAGTGCTGATTTATTTGAGCCTCTAGTCCGCCGGGGAGGCACGTTCGGATGAGTGGCAGAGTCAGGACATACAGATCTCCATGTAGGTGGCCCTTTACAGCAAACAGATGCTGAAGGTATGAACTCCGTCGTCCTCTCAGAGCTCACTGAAACACTAGATGGCAGTGTGTGTCTGTAGCTGCTGGACATCTGGCTGGGTGTCTAGACAGAAGGATTTGCTGCCAGCCGCTGCAGGACCCAGCCCTTCAGTCCACCTCCAAGGAGTTTTACACAGACGCAGGGCTGCCACAGTCTCTATCCCAAAAGAAGCCACAAAGAATTACACAAAGAAAGTCACACAGTGTGCAGAGTGAAGGAAGACATGGCAGGGAAAAGGGCGGTGTGGTTTGTTCTCTCACAGGTCTTTAAGATTCTTTATGGGGTTTAAACCGGTTGCACATTTTAAATAGGTGCACCTAATATCTGACACGCCTCGCACTATATTCTTTGATGGTCAAATTGTGAAATGTATCCTCACCAGCTTTCCTACTTTTGAACTACCCAGGTGGGGAAAAAAAAACATGGACACAGTCACGTATTATTCTCATGTGGCTGCCTGTTAGCACCAGACACAATCGATTCTACATTACAGTGTGGTGGATACGAACCGTTTCAGGTTGACATTTGGGGGATTTATGAGAGGAAGTTAATGATGTCACCAAGCACTATATACTTATAAGACGGGATAAAGAGAGGGAAACATGTGGGAAGTGCAGATGAATCTCAAACAGCAGCAGGTAGTGTGGCGACTCTTCTTGTTGAGTATAAGTTTCCGTACAAGGTGAACAGTGAAGGTAGGTCTCAAGGTAATAAACATGTGTAACTAATGTCTGATAGCTCATATGAAACTTAGACATCTCTTGTGGCCAAACTGACAGACAAGCTGGCGAACATAGTGGCGCGTTTAGAGGCTAAATTTAGATATTTTCCTGAGATGGTGGAGACCAAAACAGAGCTGAAAGGAAAGGGAATATTGGACTTACTAGGTGGTCAGAAACACGACTCCAAATGAACGATAGTGCTGGTGCTGGAGGTGTAAATAGATAAACTGTTTGTCCGCCACATCATTTGAAAGATAATCGGATTTTAATGTTGTGTTCACAGCTTGATTAACTGCCCCCAAGTGACCAGTCTGCTCAGAGCAACACAGAACTGTAAAGATCAGTCGATCGACAGGGAAATAATCACCAACTATTTTGATAATCGTCATTAAAGTAGATTTTCATAGAGAAAACAATGTGTTTATCAACCTCCCAAATATCGAGATTTCCCAATTTTCTCTGTTTTATATCATATTTTAGTGAATATGTTTGGGTTTTGGACTGAAAAAACAAGACATTTAAAGACGGCCCTTTGGACTTTGAGAAACTGGGATGGACATTTTTCACTATTTTCTGACATTTCATAGACCAAACAATTAATGGAGATCGGCAGATTAACCGCGAATGTAAATAATCGTTAGTTACAGCCCTAACCAAATCAGACAGACAGGCGAGGTCTAATCCTGACAAATAGTGACATTTGTGTGGTTTGACCACAGGTGGGTGTACGGGCTTCAAAAGCTTGCGCTTGTGTAAAAATAGTATTTGTATATAGATGACTGTGTAGGAATCACGCAATAAACTGGGGTATAATAACATGTGCCTGGCAATAGAGCGTCAAAGGTGTAATTTCTCTGATGGCTATATTTGAACTGAGTATTTGGAAGAATGGGAAGCCATTAATCAGGCATGCCTGTAACGTGCTGTAGGACGCGGATGTCTTCCATTGTCATTTACAACCAGGCAGAGGGCAAAGGGTTCAGTAACAACATTTAAAATCACATCAAAACACGACACGAGAGCAATAACTCAGAGCCTGACCTCCGTCAGACCATCACAGCCATGACTCTCACATAGTAACCCTGGATCCCCTTTACATTTGACCTTTGACCCCTGGCTGTCATTCAAGCCTCTTTAACTTTCGCATGGTCCATGTTTTTAAAGAGCCACTATATCTGCTTATTTTTCCTTGATAATACATGTCACTTTGAGCACTTGCCTGACTGCTACTGGGGAGCATAAGATTATCAAACGCCGACATTAGTCACAATAAACATCTGAATTCAGGATGTGAAAGTCAGGCCCGGCCAGTAAAAATACACTTGAATAGCTTCACGGCATGTGCACAGACCAAACGATGATAAAGTGCTCACACACTGAAGGCTGCAGACCACATTTCTTAGCATTTATGGAACATATGGCTGCATTGAGGTTCTCCTGATATTTATATTTTTTTTCAGCCAAAGATTTATAGATTGAATTTGTTGAATGTATGTTTTGGCTTGAGGTCTTGTGCTCTGTACTTTGGTCGTTCATAACAGGAAGCATGGAATTGACAGGAAATAAATGCATCTATGTGCTGCACCTCTCAGACGGGAATGTCTGGAAAGGACAGGTCTGTTTGGACTGCAGGTCGACTCTCTGGCTTGGACACTTGTTTTGAGCCGGGTGGGAAGATATAGTTTGTTTAGCGGGACGTATTTGCAGGGCACTTTGTGTGAAGAAATCATGAGCTCTTCACAATTTCAGCAACTTTTGCCATCACAATGTTTTCAGAACCGATGGGATTTATCGGTTAAATCCTACAAATGAAATAACAAAATATGTCGTGTGTCAATGCCCTCTGGAACGTCACATAGAAGCCTTTTCTTATTCCACACCACTATCATTATTACTATCAGTTTAACTTATTATTACCTAAACATCATCAATGTTTATTGACCAACTTCTTTGTTCAAGTTTGACTTCCTGTTCTTGCTGTCGTGCAATGAGGGATTATTACAGACATTACAGGTACATTCACCCGGATTTACCTCCAAAACAAAGTCACAATTTCACTAAAATGATCAGTTAAAGCCTCCAAATAAAATGACAAAATATGTTGTTCTGCTTGGAGGACAGTCTCCCATCGTTTCCTTGATTCCTTGCGTTTTTCTGTATCTCAAGGGGTTTTATCAAACCCAAGAGGTTGAAGACTTTTGCCAACCTGTGTGCAGACCATGCAGGTCTTAAAGTGCAGTGAAGACCACCACTATCACCAGCTGTATCTAACGCAAATGTGAATCTTGTTAGAATTTAAAGCAAAACAGGACTCATCATCCAGCAGAATTATTATATATATCGAGATAAACAATAATGGTCTTTTGGCTCATGGCATGAATGCCAATATAACATTTAGTTCCTCTGTCCTCAACCTCGATGTTGACCTGTCACTTGATACAAGTGCGTCACACTTCAGGAAGCTCTCGTCAGCAGTGACAGTCTCCAGTTTACGTACAGACTCGAAGTTCAAAATCCTTAAAGTTTGCATACAATCTGTCCCTTTCAATGCATCGCCCTTTTATCACACACGTTGTGAGTTTAAGAAGAAAGATTGTTTCCACCAAGGATGAACCGGCTGCCTTTTAGGCTCTATATAGCATTTGACAAGAGTTCAATTTCAATCTTAAACCCTTCAATCATGACTCCCTGTCAGCTGCCTGTTTTGGTAACCCGAGGATTCAAACACCCTCACCTACAGGCCAAAGAAGACATGCAAGAGTGGCCCCACACAGGAGGTTAGTTGTCCCACTCCCAGCACTCAGAGATGAAGTCAATATTCCACAGCTATATACAGCTGACTGTATGTACGGATGAATACACATTACAGGTTCCCCTGGAAGACTGATTCGCACCACTGACTACACTAAACAGTCTTTAATTCTAAAAATTAAGACAGGAACAGGGTGTCGAGCTGTGTGACACTGATAGTTATTGTGGCTTCCAGTCAGGATTTTTCTCTTTAAATGTGGCTTTGGATGATCATGGCATCATGATGTTTGCACGCACGCACGCACGCACGCACGCACGCACGCACGCACAAAGCAGCAAATGGATGGGAAGAGTCTGTCCATGGAAAAATACACTGACTTGCAAATGCTTATGTTTATGGTGAGGATGAAACAAAGCATAAAAATAACAGCACACAATGTACCCAAGTCAGGAGGGGGAGGAAGGTGCAGTATCAGGTTCCTGCAGGAAGAACTGTTTTTGTGCCAAAGAAAAATCTTGAATTGTACCTGATCAGTTTTTCAAATAGTTTGTCGAGAGGTCATTTGAATATTTCTCACGGCACAATTCTTTCTCTCCAGGTTGCAAAGCATCTTTGTGTCATTTTTCTTTTTTCAGGTTTTACATTTCACTGCTTATTGGCCTCACAAGTCGTTATCGAGCTGTATGCTTGAGTACGCAACAGCAAAACTTTATTTATATAGTTTTGTTTTATTACACTAAACTTACTTTAAATCAAAGGAAATTAATCTGCAACAATTTCCAGGATCGATATTTGTTTAAGTGAAGCAAAAGAAAGCCAGAAGTTTCCCGGATTACAACTTCTCAAAAGTGAATATTTGCTTATTTCTAAATATTTTTATGATAACACACATATTCTACAGCTGGTTGTTTGGTTGGCTAATTTTGAAAAAATTACTTAAATTTTATAAAAATCTTTCGATTATCGAAAAAATTCTCAATTTTCCAAAAAACCTCAACTTTCAAGAAAAAGTTTGATTTTGAAAAAATTTTTTTTTTAATTAAACTAAAGTAATTTTTTCAAAATTTAGGTTTTTCAAAAATATTAACTTCATTTAAAAAATATCTTTCGATTTTGAAAAAAGGATCTCAACCTTCAAAAAAAAACTTTCAAAAAACCTTTGATTTAAAAAAAAAAAATGACCTTCATTTTGAAAAAAATCCTTCAATTTTGAAAAAATCTTCAACTTTCATAAAAACTAATTATCGAAAAATGGCTTCAATTAAAAAAAACAACAACTTCCATTTCGAAAAAAATTATCTACATTTTCAAAAAAAAAACTCGATTTTGAAAAAAGACCTTCATTTAAAAAATATCTTTCGATTTTCAAAAATTGACCACAATTTTCAAAAAACCTTAGATTATTGAAAATTAACCAACTTTCAAAAAACTTTATTTTCGAAAAAAACCCTAAATTTTGAAAAAATTACTTTAGTTTAATAAAAAAAATGAATTTTCGAAAAATGACCACAACTAACTACTAGTCAAATGCAATTCTTATTTTTAAAAGCAACATAAAAACATATACTTTATACATTTAGGTACATCAACAAAATACTGTATGACTTGCATATGTTGTTGCATATGGGAGAGGTCTCACCATGTGTGTGTGTTTTGCTCACAAACACCACAAGCCAGTTGAAGAAAGTTTCCATTGGCTACTTTATGGATACCCCCTCACTAGTGGTACGTGCCTTGCCTGACAGCTCCACAGGGTCTTTGGAGGGAGCTGCCATCTGCATGTTCAGGTGCTAATCTCTTTGGCTGAGTTCAGCCTCAAACTGCCGGGTATTTAAGAACACTGAAGTCCAAACTCGAGCGAGGGAAGGCTGATATACTGCCCTGCGAGTCAGAACCAGTCTGTCAACTCTTCAACCTGATGGAAAATCACTTCAACACAAGAAAAACACACATGTGTATATCATGTTCTATTCTAGCATTCCTAATCATCTTACATTACTGCCCAGGAGCAAGACGCTGTTTGGGAATGTGGGGGAAACGTTTTATGCCTTCAGGAAGGGATGTTATGCAATTATTTATTCAAGCTGTACAGCTAGAGCTACATGCGTACAAATAAAAAGAAATGTCTTCACTTAATAATTTAAACTGTAGGTTTATTTTTTATTTATTTATATTTATTTAGTAAAAGGACGAGTTAGTCGTCCTCACGCGGCTCACTCCTAACACCCGTTACAGCTCACCTACCGTGTGTGTACTGCGTTGTGCTTTGATAGCAAAAAAAAGATCCAGTCAGTGCCAGTGAAACATTCTTGCTAATGACACAATTTGACGCAATTTGCAATTTCAACAAGCTCACTTTATTATTTAATACTGAAAGAACCCCTGTTGCTGACAAAAAAAGCAGTGTTTGTTGCCGCACTACAAACCTACAGCCTTATAAATTCACTAAGCGTTACTCAGCTATCTCCCATTTCTGCATCTTTACAAGGTATTTAGCTTTTGTTCGCTTGTTGTTTTGGTTTCACCATTTGGTTTTCCTCCTTTGGTTCAGTCTCTCTGCTATTTTCAACGTATTATCCGTGTGTCATTATATGTTTCAAATTGGTTTAATGGATGACGTCACACCAACATTTCGGCCTCCTGCTTCCTCCTCCTCCGCTCTCTTAGCACTGTACCACCCGACCACAGCTGGACTATAACAATATTTCCACTGCTCTCTCATTCACCCTTCAATTCTCAGTGAGGAGAAATTAGACAAGCCCGAAGACAGCATGAATCACGGACCGCTTAACCAAAAAATCTGAATAAAATTAGAACCGAAAGGCAGCGATAAAGGGAATAAACAGCTGAGGGGAGAGGGGTCACACAGAGCCAATACAACTTCCCATGCAGAACTAAACAGCTCTGTCAATGAGCCACACGGAAATATCAGGAACAGCTTTACTTCTGTCTGGTGGCGTGTCGAGCCAGTGTGGATGAAAAATAGAAGGAGCATTTAAACATGTGTGGGCTGACCAGCTGACCGGCTCATTACACTGGTCCGCCTCTGTGCACTGTCACCAGCAGCTACTGGTCTGAGGACAGCCTCCTGCTGAACACACAGCAACATGCTGAGCAGATGTGAGAGACCCGCCGGCGGCTCTCTGTGTTGCTGGAATAACACTCTGCACATCAACACATGGCCATGTGAAGAAAAAAAAAAGGAAATACTTGCCGGTCACGTTCTCCGTAGCATGCCGAGCTCCCGTCCTGCGGTCGCGAAAGGCCCCTGGCTGATTCTTTATGAGCAGAACGCCAAGCTTCTCCTGGATTGTCTTCCAACACAATGACAATCGTGTGATCTTGCCAGACACTTGTGGCAGAGAAGGCACACCAGAGATTTATTGAGGAGAACTATATAAACAAGATGGCTTCCTCTGGACATCGTGTTGGTTCCCTGCACTCATCAAGGGGATACAATTATTTAATCAAACAGCTTTTCCTGACTTTCCATATATTATTGGACGGAATGGGTTAAATTCTGAACATAGAAAGAGCAGAAAAGTTCATTTTGGATTGTTTGTGACAATCAAAAAATATTTATTTACCGTTACAGCCTCAATTTTTTTCCAATAATTGTGTCAGGGAAAAATGCTTTTTGGGCCAGTATGTGTCACATAATGCACCCAGTCGTTGCAATACCAAGAGCTTTCGATGCTGAGTGATAACAGGCCCAATAACATTTAAGAACAAACTTTGGTTTGTGACAAATTCTGGTGGTTGTGAACACATTTGGATGTTTCCTGCTTCAATGTCCGTTCAGCTCTGTAGGGCCAAATTTCAAAGTAAAACAAGAAAGACATGTCTGGTTTTATGCTAAATGCTATAATTATGCTGAGTTTCAAGTTGATCCAAGCGTGTGTGTGTTTCACAGCAGTAGTGACTATACAAACAGCCGTTTGGCCTGATCTGAATCGGAAAAGTAGCAGGAGATAACAAAACAAGCAAAAAAGGCTTAAAAAAAACATATGGTGGTGAATCATCATATGGCACTTGTATGATTGTAATATCATCTGTGCTTTGTTTCCTTCCAAAGACCCACAACAAAGAGACTTACTGCAGCCAACAGGTCGACACTTGAAGCATTCCAGCTTAGGTAGAGGGATTTGTAGATATGGAGCTCATATAAAACCATTTGAGGTGGGGGTGGGTGGGGTTCAGAAATGAACATATGTAGTTGTGACATGTTTTTGTAACTGTGCTGCACACAGAGACATGGAGTCACGAGCCGGACTCAGAGGCAGAGCAGTTGTTTGGCCATTCTGGAATATGAGCGGGGAAAGAGGGCTGGTATATATGCAGGGGAAATAATGAAGGAATGTGGAGCAGGTGTGCTGGTGGGTGAGAGGATCAGGTGACTGGGACACACTGAGGGCAACTGCGTGGCAGGTGGGGAGAGGCAGGTAAACAGGGAACAGAGAAAATGTGCAAAATGACTAAACAAAAATAGCCACAATTTTTTTTTCTGTTCCCAACTGTTTTAGAGAAAACTGTAAATTCGCACCATAATGGAGAGCAGCAGTATGTGAATCATCTGTGATTCTAAAACATTGGAAAGATTTACACAGAAAATATCATAAATGGACCATTTTTTTTTTTACCTCAGGGCCTATTTCCATTGGAATTCAAGATGGTGGGTGGTGGGAAACTCATCTTAAAATGACAATTTTCAAAAAGCGAGAGAAAATGAATTGCCTAATGGAAAGACCTCCAGTCCTGATGGATAAATACTCCGTCATGTTTCAGTTACCGGGAAACGTTTTCACACTGTTGGTGATCCCAGTAAAGAATAACAAACATCCGATTCTTTGAAATGTTGCACAAGTTCTCAACACCAGAAAAGCGAGAAGGGAAAACAGACCACCAATGTGTGTGTGTGGGTCAGGATGTGTATTTTTAGAGGGTTATCCTCACCGGTTATTGAATACGTACCAGACACGGTACCATACAACGTACATTTTCTTACACTTTCTTAGTTTCACACATCCTCACAAATCAACCTGTTTACCTGGAAATCTCGTGATAATAATTTGAAATCTTTGTTCAATCTTTCAGACTGAGGAGATGAAAACTTGAATCCTGTGACTTTCTCCCTCCTCTCTCCCAATGATATTCATCATAGACTAATAATAAAATATGGTTGTAATGACATGACGTGGTTACACTGTTTAAACACACATGTCTGATCTTGATGATGAAGAGGAAGAGCAGAAGAAACATTGACTAATGAGCCATTGTCTCCATCACCGCTGCCTCCATCTTGAGGTAAATCATGTTCACTTCTCCTCACATTCCCCTTCTCCTCACACTTTAGCTGTCCTACATTCCTGCTGGCCCTGATTACTCACTAAGCCTTTCACTCTGTTATTATTGCAAGAGTATCTCAGGTCATGAGACTTAAACACCAGAAAATTCCTGCCCTCTGGACCCCCGTTCCCCCAGTTAGGTTCTGTACGTTAGTGCCGTAGATTACCAAGCTGTGGAAAGAATGGACGTCCAGACGTAAAAAATACATAATTATAATAATGTGATTAAAAATAACTTTTTGCAGCCTGGTGGAACGCTTTGTGGTTTGTTTGAACAATCTAGGAATAAATTTAGCTGTGAAATCGATATTTACTTGATCACCAATGTTATTTGTGGTTTCATTGAATTTTCCTGGAACTTGTAGCGTGAAAATGTGCCATGAATTTGCACAGGAAAAACTCGTTGGAGAAGGATTCTACCTACTGTCAATCAACAACTCAATGGATTTCAATGTAGCTGTTGAAATGTTAAACTTAGATCTAAGATTGATGAGTTCCAGCAATGTTACATCTGTATCATGATATTTTGTTTTCCTTATCCACCATTAAACACACTTAATAGCTTGTTTACCGCCACCAAATCCCTCCCTGTGCAATCATCTATCCTTTTGAGTTCATCCCCAAATCACAGTAATTATAATTAACTGGCCTCACATTGACTGACAGCATGATTGTGCACACTGACAGTTCCTTATTGTTGCCTCGACCAAGTGCTACAGACTTGCAGACACGCAAAGAAAGACATGCACAGTTTTCACTCATGG
>CALSCE010010644.1:4631116-4764404 GCA_943593645.1 Bovichtus variegatus
ATAAAGGTTAAAGGTAAAGACTGGATGCGTGGGGTTTTCCTGAAGAGACGGGGTTCAATATGAAGGAAAACGGAGAAGGAAGACGACTTCAAACAAGGCCTCATTTCCAAGTTTATTTAATATTGAATTAATGTTATCTTGTGTAATGAAGAGAAGCCAGACGTTGAGGTACAGTACGGGGGGGGGGGGGGGCGGGGGAGGGGGGGTGTCGGGTGGTGTGGGTTTGTGCGAGTCCACTCATACAATGCCCCTCTCTGTCTGGACCGCTCAGCCAGCTATGGTCCGATACTCCCTCACATACCCCGTCACCACCCCCTTTACCACCAGATATGCTCCAGGGCTACAGAAACGGGGGGGGAGGGGGGGCGGGCGCCGCATATTTCTTCTTTTCAAGCTGGACTTGGTCTCCTCAGAGAAAAGACCCGTCTGGTGACCTTGTGGTCAAATCTACCTTCGCTGCTCCGGCAATCAGCTCTATATCCTTCCAAGAATGAACATTATCCACCTGTACTTTGGTGCAGAGAATCACATGCAGAGCACATGGCTGCTCACTTGGACACACATGTCAAAAGCTCTGGTGATGCATTCACACAGCCACGGTGGGCAAGTGTCTGACGCCTTGCAGATGAGACCGAACTGATTGGGTTGAGGTTGAGCGTCGTCCCAAACATCAGTATTGATAAGTTAAGACACTCACATTTTGGCATGGGTGCCACCTACCAGTGTAAATTGTGTTTTTGTGACTTCCCAGCTGTTAATCAAGACAATGTCAAGACTATATCTTAATTTAGTGCGTTTTCCTGTCCATTAACACGAGTGACCAGTGTGTAAGCCCCTGCAGTGCAGAACCAGAAGTCTGGGTTAGAATAAGAAGCCTACATACGCAAGTTACATAACAAAAGTATGTTAAATGAGTCAATATGACTTTTGGTTTCACAGGACACAAACAGCAGCCTTCTGCAGGAAAATCTGTGGTTTTTTGACCCATGCATCCACCCCGTCCTCCTCCCTACGCGGACTTTGTCGCTCTTTATACTAATACTCGTGCAGTACTCGTAGTTTTGATGTTCCTCTCCATTTATTCAATGACCCATTTTAAATTCCTCTTACTTGAGACCTTAATACGTACTTAGCTGAACAACAATTCTCACATTTAGAAGAATTCTGAGTTTACTGTAGTTCAACGATGACACTGGCAGCTTCCTCTTCATCTCATTCATCCAATATTCTTCCTCTTGTTGTGCGTAAACTTGACCTTTTTGTCTCATTTGCTGTCTTGCGAGCACCCTCCACCACCTCAACTCCACCAGACTCAGACGCACTTCTGCAGAGCACTCTGCCAGCCTGCACCAGCCTCGTCACATGGTCCATAAATCATCTTATATTCTTCTAGTTGAAGTGAAATTAACCATTAGACCCTTGCAGAAAGAACTTTTGGACACTGGACGTTTTGACTTCAGTACAGTCTGATGTTCTTGGAACCAGCATTAAGTGGCCATTAGACAAACAGCAGCCTCCACATTGACTTTCACTTCTCAGCTTTGGTGGTTGCATCTTTATTAAAGCAGCTGTACAAACTGCTTTAATGCAGGAAGCTATTTTGAGCTTTATCGAACAAAATAACCCGAGTAGTGTCTTCAAACAGCCTCCAACAGAATCTTTGGCTCTTTGTTTACACGGGGTTTAAATGAAGATCACAATTACTGGGTTACATCTGCAGGTGTGCAAACCTAAAGTCAAGTGCAGACTGGGATGGTATCTGCAGCTGCTGCTTGTTGCTTAAAAGGCTCATTTCCCTCAACGTGGCGGGCAGAGCTCGACTCCCCTCACCTGCTCAGTATCAGGTATCTCTTGGCATGCCATCTGATAATTATGTCGGGTACTAAAGATATTATAATCCCCGGGTATTCAAAGTGCAGATTTGTCCGCATGAAGGCAGCTTCAGTGGAAAACGTGGAAGACGTATGTGACGCACCAGGTTTTCGGTGAATTCCCCACATGTGCTCGATCATGATCATGCGAGCGGGCCGCTCCAGGGACATCCATCAGTCCCTATTAGAGAAGCAGCAGAGCTCTGTGAGAGGACTGTCACAGTGAGCATCTGTGGAGCTGTTATATAAGTTTTTAATGAGGCTGCGGTTTTAGGGTTTGGCCTCCTGACAGAGCAGTGCTGTGCTGAGGATGGAGGAGGAGTACTGGCCTGTCGTACCTGCCTCTGTGACTCTCTGTATCGCTCTGTGACAGATGTGCACGGTACGGCAACCACGCGCTATTTTCATATAAATACCCCGCAGACACATCGTAGCATTCTCCTCTTGGCTTTATTGCTGTTTTATCCCTCGCCAGCCCTCTTCTCCTGAGTTGACAGATCTCCTGTTTGGTCTCATCCATGGAGCGGAGACTGATTGATAACAGTGTGTCTCGCTCTCTGTTCCCTGGGGGGCTGTCATCAGCAGGATGGACTTCCAGTGTCGTTGAGGACGAGCCTGCCCCTGCGCCAACACAGCCAGACGGCCGAAGGACACCATTACATGGCCGTTAAAGAACCATTGCTGTAAATGTTTGAGGACTTTGTGTGTTTTTTTTTGTTAATACTGTGTGGGCATTGTAGGACATGCATGAAGCACATAATACAGCCAGTGGGGACTTTAATGATGTGAGTTTTCATCCAGTTGTTTTTCATAAGAATCCCAAAAAATTTTTATATTTCTAGATAGGAGAAGGACATTCTTTGGTGTTTTCCTGCTTCAGTTGAATTGATATACACAGCAGGAGAGAGATTCTGCTTCAGAATAATTTCCATGTAAGTTTTAAAGCGAACATTTTGTCCCCACCGTCGCAGCTTGATCTCACACCTGTTGTTTTTGTTTATGCACTCCACTTCATTTGCCAGGCAAACAGCCCCTCCAGAGCTGCGACTGCACACCGGAATGTATGAAGACGCCACAGCCGTCACTGCCATGTAAAATGTAACATACAACTGTGCAGATTTATTGTAAACAGCTTTGGATGACAAAGTACAACACTCACCACGGTGCTATGTGTGTGAACTGTGTGAAATGAGTGCGTATTCATGTGCACATTTACTGTTTCTGTTCATGATAAAAGACAGAGGGGACGACTTTGCACCGGGGTGCAGTAAGCTGCTGAATTATGCCGACAAACAACATGCAGACGCCCCAAAGACCCCTCACTTCACTCATCTGTACCCCCCTAATTTACACCTCCGAAAAACAGACCCCTCCAGTGTGTGTTAGTGTGTATATGTCACTTGTGCACACAACCCCTGCTGCTCTGAAAACAGACTCTGGAGGTGGTCAGCTCCGAGGCCGTCTGAGAGAGTAGAAAAACAAACGTGACGGACCCAAACACTGGACTGGGTACAATGAAGGATCAGTGCTGGGAAAGCTGAAAAATGTGTAGAATTTAAATGTGTTTTTTGCATCTTTCAAATGACTCTGACGCTGTAAGCTGTTGAGCCGTTTTTATTTTGTAGAGAGAGAGAGAAACAGTTGAGAATTGGTGCAGCTGCCACACTGTCACGCTTGGTAATACCACTGGGTAGCGCCAACGTAAGGAATTCTTTAAACCTACACAGCGGCTTTAATATTGAATTGCTGTTTACAATCTGCTACTAAAGGGAAAACTAAACGGGCGAACTCGGTGCAGGGTGCGGCACCCACGGAGTTGCAGGTCAAGTGACATTCGCTGGGTCGCCATATCCAAGTTATTGGGCAGAGGTGGAAAGAGTACAAAGAAGAGAACTTATTATATTAAAGTTCATTTTGCTGACGCTTTTGTCCAAAGCGACTTATATATTTTTCTTTATTTAACCAGGTAAAAGCCTCATTGAGATTAAAATCTCTTTTTCAAGAGAGACCCTTTCAATAAGTGCAAACAATCATGAGGACACAACTCTGAAACGCAAGAATCGTGCAAGTACATCGGCTTCAAATAGGTGAAATCATTGTAAGTATGATGTAAACCAATGCAACACACAGAAACAATAGCATAAAAACTCGCAAAAAATAAAAATTTAATTTTTTTAAATTGTATTATTGGCCAAGGTGCAGTCGAAACAGGTGGGTTTTCAGTCTGCCACGGAAGGTGTGAAGACTTTCTGCTGACCTGACATCAATGTGGTGCTTGTTCCACCATTTTGGAGCCAGGATAGCAAACAGGCGGGTTTTATTTGAGGGGTCTCCGGGTCCCACTCGCAGTGAGGGAGCAGCGAGCCCATTGGCCGATGCAGAGTGAAGTGAGCGAGCGTAGGTGTGTGTTCTGACCCCGGCCTGGACGTAGGACGGGGCTGATGCACTCACAGCAACAGTAGACCAGCACCAGAGTCTGGAAGCACTTATGTTGAACACAATTTGTGTAAAGGTACTAAAGACGCTGAAGAGGAAGATGGTGAAGACATCTCTCCTCACTTCACCAACGCTCCCCAGAGTGGTGACCATGACTGTATCCATAATCGCTCCCTGTTTGCTACTTAGTGCACTTTATTTGGCCTCTGCCATCATACTGAGTGTCTGTTTCCTAAGTGTGAAATTTAGGCATTATAATAAATTCCAAAAAAAAAAGTAGTTTCCATAGCATACTATTAAAAAAGGATGCTGATTTACACACTGCTTCTCTTTACCTCTATGGGAAGTGGCCATGGTATAAGAGTGATATACACTCTGATGTGTCCTGATATAGACAATAACAGACTTGTGGAGGAAACTCTGCCTCTGCCTCATCAGTTATCACAATCAATAGACTACAGTGCAATTCTTTAAGACCCCTCTCCAATGAAAATCAAGTTTTTAACCCTGTTAACATGTCCACGTGGTGTTTTTTTTATATGATGCACAATCAGCAGTCAACGCCATGGCTGAGCATTTCCGCCTTTGAACTGCAGTGTGCCAACGACAGTCTCAAAAACATCAAGTCAGACTGCCGGGCGTCCGCACGTCACTGACCTAAGGAACCAATCCGGTCACCTGAGCTCTTAGGGGTTAAATCCCAAGAGAGGAACTTTAAATGAGAAGGTGAAAATAGCTAAGTGGTCATTCCAAAGGTACAAGAAGACGTGAAGCCTTCAGCGGTCAAAGAGACAGATATTCTCTTCAGCAGCTGGAGGAGACCAACACAGAGCGACAAGGGGAGCGAACATACGCTTTATACGGGGATCATTATGTTGCGTTCGCTCCGTCACAGTACACGTGTTTGTGCTCGTCATTGGAAAGTACATTTTTCCATTAAATTCCATCTCTTCTCTTTTATCCACTGTCCCTCAGTCCCTCTCCTGTCAGGGTGAGGGTTCAGGGGAACAGAGGCCGGCCTTCAGGCTGCCTCACTGAGGCGTTTGGCTGGCTCGTGTCTCTCTCTCTCCCTCTCTCTCTCCCTCTCTCCCTCTCTCTCTCTCCCTCGCTGGAGGGCCCCTGCTCTCTTTTCCTCCTTCCCAACCAAAGTGGGTAAAGTCAACAAATTTGGAGGGGGAGGAGAGGGCTGCCAGGGAGATCTGTGTGAGACAGGCCTGTGGTTGTCAGCGGGCAGGGGGACGGTTGCCAAAGTTGCGGGGTGTGAGGGAGCGAACGAACAACTCACCGAGTGTGTGTGTTCGGAGCGGAGAGGGCGTTCGGGAGGCTGCAAGTATTCGCTGCACTCTTGTGATAATAAGACACACAAATATTTGCAGCTGATTTCTGGAAGATAACACATACCATTGGTTGTAAGCTTTGACCCAGAGGTGTAAAAGTACCACCAAGACTTACAGACCCGGTGATCCAGACTTTACATTGGCCCGTGCTGAGGATGGAGAAGGGGACTACGGGTGTGTTTTAGTGTGCATGTGTATGTGCCCTGGCATAGTACCAGTCGGTAAATACGACGAGTGATATGAGCCACAGTAACGGGGCTGCTGACCCAAATCCAAAGACAGAAAGCCTCACAAGCCCTGCATCTAATTCATATGCTGTTCACGCCATACGCAGGAAGAGGATGTGGAGCACTGGGTCTGTGCCACACCACGAGGATGCTATCAACCCGACTCAAATGAAATGACTCTTCATTTTGCCTGAAGAGGTAAAACACTGACTGAATTTCACTAATTACAACAAAAATAAATCCACTGGATCAGACGGGTAATACTGAGAAATACTGGGCTGATTTGAAAATGATGGAAATTCCTCTTCGACCACGGGATAATGAAAAGAAATTCTGTAAAATGAAACTTTTTTTATTGCACATTTTATTCATCTGATTGTTCAATAGTCACATGGGGATAATGTATCAGCCAGTGATCCAACGCAAATCATTCTGTAATCTAATTTGGATTTCAGAGTCTTTTTGTTTCTAACGATGGACTGTTTCACTCTGAGGATTTTGAACAATATTGTTGCATAAAAATGGCTTGAAAACATCTAAAACATCTATCCTAAAATAAAAAAATAAAAAAAGAAATGGCAGTGGAGGCATGTTGTTGCCAGTATGACCATGAAACACTTCACTACAACAATCATCAGGGAAAGAGTAGAAATACAGCTTTTTTTTGGATAATTTATTTATTTTTTTTCGCTGGAGCCCTCCAGCATCTGGACCTTGTTAATCCACTGCTTAATGGTGCCAATTGAATGAGCGGCTATGTTTCATCACACATTGCTATTGTCTGTCAGCCCTGAAAAACTCCCACTGATGAAGCCGAGATCACTGACTCCCCACAAAGGGTTGCAAAAAACATATTTCTGCTACACAAACTTCACTTCACAAGGTCAACTAGAAGGGCACTCGGAGAGCGCAGACCTTTGACTCGGCCGTTTCCATAAGTAAAAAGTAGTGCGTGTGATTTGGATGCGCTCCAACAATGAATGGGTTCCTCCTTGGCCCATGCCTCAGCCTTCCACCAAGTGTCAGAAAAATCGGGTCAGTATTTTTTCCTTTATTCTGCTGACAAACTAACCGAACCTAAATCATAACCTCCTTGGCAGAGGTAATGATTGGACATATACCTGGAAGGGAACATGTGAGGTGGGGTTGCAAGTAGATATTTTAAGTGGTCACAAGCCAAAAAGGTTGTGAACCATTGGCCTAGATCTTACTATGAAATGTAACTTCATACCAGCAAAGGTCGATACACAGTTACGTAAAGACATGAGAGTGAATCGTATGACACACACACACACACACACACACAGTAGGGTCTCTCTTCAACATCGGTTGCTTCTGCGTTTATGTGTTAACTCTGGTTGGAATATAAAAATGTCGACCAGCCTATAAACACCTCGGCCCACGAGGAGAAACCTGATGAGTGCACGCTTACAAACACTTTGTTGCTCTTTTCTCTCACAGACACTATGAAAAAAAAGCATTCACCCCTCCCGGTTCACACACAGCAGCTCGGATGTAAACAGGATTATCCCAGCAGTTAATATGGTGATTGTCTTCCATGTAGCTACAGTTGTAGTTCCTGCTAACGCCAACTAAAATGACAAATACTGCGATCATGCACTCGACGGTGTCCCGTGTGTTGATTGGTTAATTACAGTGTGAGATTACATCATGCGAGAGGCCACAACCTGCATTATTCAACACGCATTAACGTCTGGTAGCACTTAGCTGGGGATTTCACGCGGAGGAGAGGCCGAGAGGTCAAAATCTTTAACTGGAGGCTAATGTTGAGGGTCGTAGCAGCTCTGTGGCCTGCGACATGTCAACCCTGAACTTCCCAATAAAGACAAGGCTCACGGGGCTTTTAAACACATCTAACCGACAACTCTTCTCCTCCTCCTCCTCCTCCTCCTCCTCCATGGAGTTATCTGACCCCCTCTGAGACTTGACCTCAGCTGATGCTGGCGTGTCGTGCTGCAAGCAGCTGCGGCTGTTTGACAGTTTCCTCAGCTTGTTCATGGGCAGTTTGACCTTTCACAGACGGCTCAGGAGGTCCTGCAGCACCACACGTCATATCCAGAGGCTGATACTCTGGAACGCCTGCCTGCAGCGTACAGGCGGCTGCCCACAAAATAGGCCAAATCAAAAGGGCCAGTTTCACCGCACAAAGCTGCTGTTGATGCACGAGGGCCAGACGTCACTGGCAAAGACGGATGCGAGGAGACGGCCTGAGGAGAATGCCGAGCTCTGTCTTCTCTTATGCGCCGTTTGATTTTTAGATTGAATTTTTACTGTAGAGATTCCAGGTGTTGGAGAAAATACATGTATTCTCCTTTTGCAGCCATCCACAAAGACATCCTGCAGGTTTCTATGAAAGGTCTCTGTATTCATATTACACTCTCCAGTTCTATTCAGTATCTTTTGCATTAATGTGGAAAACCTTCAATCAAAGTCATTTGTAGCATTGCATGACTCGTTTCCCGTTTCCCTGCTGGATACGGTGGAAGGGATTTGCTCAAATTATATCAGCGTCTGTTAAAAAGTAATGTTCAACCATCCAGCACTTGAAAGGATATTAGTGATTATGATGACATCGAGAAAGTATTTTGGCAACTTCAGTGTTTTTGGCACTTTCTCTGTCTCTGAACTTGGAGAACGCAGTACATCACGCTCCCTCCGTCCTCCGCCTCGTCTTAAGTGACGTAAACGCGCAAGATTTTAACTGCAGCTCAAAACCAGACAAACTTGCCTCTTACGATGAGACACGGCCAGAGGGATTGAGATTGATGCTGCCATATTACACAATCTTTAACATCAGGGGTGACATTCATCTGATGGAAACCTACTGTTGCCTGTTTTTTATATAAGCCCTTTTCAGATATGGAATATGTGACATTTTTAAAGTAATGGATTCAGACACAGGTATTAATTATGTTAATGTCCGTTGTGGCTTTATTCAGATATGACACGACCAAGAGGCACAAGGCTGGTGCAATATTTTGCACCTGGTGAGAGAGA
The DNA here is from genome assembly GCA_943593645.1 of Bovichtus variegatus. Lineage (NCBI taxonomy): Eukaryota > Metazoa > Chordata > Actinopteri > Perciformes > Bovichtidae > Bovichtus > Bovichtus variegatus. Next base: position 4,640,006 of record CALSCE010010644.1, read on the forward strand.
GGGATAGGTGTTCCTGCTGGAGATGGGTAGAAAAGAAATAATATACGAGGAATATGAGAATCTTTATGTGAAATGCATGGTGTGTTACCTGCCTGAGTCAATAAGGAGGCGCTATGACTAAACCATTGATTTGCCGGGGTCAGGTGTTGTTGCTGGAATTGACAACTGAAATGACAACGTTGCCTGAACAGCGGTTGTGCGATCATAGCTTAGCAACCATAACCAGGTACGGTCGGTCTTTCAAGCTCCACATGTCGAAGCTTTGGGCATCTGGTACAAACAAAGGTAGTAAAGCGAAACTGCGTTTTAGGGCCATTGTAGGTGAAATTTGTTTTTACGGCGATGCGGGAGTTGGCTCATATTCTGAAAAAAGTCGAGTCGTAAATTTACGAGAGAGAAAAAACTTGGATATTCTCTGCGATTTAAGTTGTAAATCTACGAGAAAAACAAAATTTTTGAAAATAATTTATATTCTGTGTATATATTTCCTGCATTCCTCCAATTCCAAATTTCATTTTTGGAAAAACAGTGTTTTCTTTTTTTTAGTCAAGGAACATATCGCTTCACTTTGCAAGGTTGGATCAGCCGCATCACGCCACATTAACTATCGCGCCATCATCACGCCAAAACAAAAAGCTTGACGGGCGTAGCAACAGTAACTAAGGGGGGGAGGGGCATAGCGAGTTTGGACTCTTCAACGATGGCTGCAAAAGCAAGTCGTTTATTTTGTTTCTGACATTATTGATTCCATTATTTCTTTCTTCTTTATGTTTTAAGTAAAACAGACAAACAACATTTGTTAATATTTTACTGTAAATTTGAATGCTTCTGAGACAAACCAAATGCTTGCAGCCATGGCATAAAATCCAAAGTGGAGTTAATTTGTGGTGAGGCATTGCACTGTTTCACCAAACAGGACTGGGCTGTTTCAGGTTAGTTTGAAGTTTTCTGGTAATATCATCCGTGTTAAAAAAGAAACAATACCACTTCCTTTGACTTAAAATAACCTCCCCATTTGAAGAAAATGCTGTCTTGTGCAAGAATGCTAATCTTTAAACACAAAGAATGACTTTATGTCTACAGGCGTTTGGAGGCTTACTGGTGGGCAAAGAAAATAAACCAGTCTTATGTGTAGTATTAAAGGATTTCTACCAGCTGGAGCCTAAAAATATGCCTTCAAAAAAAACTAAAAAACTCAGCGGCTAAGAGTTCCTCAATGTTGTGCACTGGGTAACAAAGCAGCGCTGAAAACTTTGAACTTTATTACCTTTTTTTTGTTTCTTTTTTAAGGCAAAATATCCAGTATCACAATTACTGTTAAAACAATCAATCAATTAGTTGAATGACAGAAAATTCTACTTTTGAGTAATCGTTAAGTAATTGTTTCAATCATTTACCGAGAAAAAATGTGTAATATTCGCTAGTTCAAGCCTCTCCAACGGTGTAATTCTCAGATTTCTTCTCTTTTAAACGATTGTAAATCGACTATGTTGGGGATTAGGACTCTTGGTCAGACAAAACAAGCTGTTGGACGATGTTACCTTGAGATATATGAATTTATGATGGGTGTTTACCCACAATTTTTCCCATTACGGTTAATGGATGATGAAAATAAACCATAACTCTCACGATTCTGTCGTTCATGAAAGAAGGGCAGTTCATGAATGATCACCCACGGCCGCAGACTCGGCATGTGGAACCCAAAAAGTGTTGCCTGCCGTTGAACCACAAGATGGAGTAAATGACGGAGATCTATTTGGACGTTTGTGCCCATTTGGTTTGAATGTGGCATGCGCTGGACTAAGAAATAGAAAGAGCCTCCAGGCGTTTGTGGGTGCGCTGTCATGCAGGGGACAATTTGCGGGAGGGATGGAGGTGGATGTCACTGCTTTGGGTAGCACTAATATTTACATTCCTCCACTTTGTTACAGGAATTATAGATTTTCCAGTAAATGTGATGGAAAAAAAACAGCAATTTGCAGGCCCATCGTCTCCCCTTTGGGATTTAGACTGTTGAGGCAAACTGAGTTAAAATACCTTTTCCTGCGAGACAAATTCTGTGGTTGGAGAATTAGATGGGCATGTTTGCAGGGAGCTTTCAAGCCCCCCTGTCCTCTCTCTGCAGCAGAAAGAAACACGAAAAGGAAGAGACATATAAATAGACGGATAGTAAGTAGGTGGAAGAGATAACGCTGTATCAGCCTGTTCCACGCATCCTGCTTTCACAAAGATAAACTGTAACTGTACAGACATCCAAGTGTACCGGCAATGTCAGTAAACAAGCTGAATACTACAAAGCTACTTTTTAGGTACAAAGTGGAGCTGTCATACTGCGGAGTCTGTGGCAGTTGACACTTAACGTTTACAGACTATTTTTACTCTTTATTGCTCATTACATAACATTAATCACATCCAGCAAAAGACATCTTTTATATATATTATTTTTGAACTTCCAGTGTCTGATGGTTAAATCTTATGGCACAGGGAAAATGAGCACAGACGCAGTGGCTGCTCGAAAGAACGAAGTCAACATGTGAGGTTGGAGCAGTTTTATTATTCTTATAAATTTTAATAATTCTGCTGGCGCGATGTGTGAACAGAGCAGTGTTTTCACTAGTCCTCTCTCTGGTCTTATATCCGACTGGTAGCAGCACAGCAAACGTTCCTCTTTACATTTCTGTTTATATACCACTAATTTGCAACAGCAAATATGTTTTTAAAGAACCTTATTCCCACTGAATACATTTTTTTCCCTTCATTTTTCTAATTTTGAACAATTAACACAGAATTCACATCTGCAGCGGTGGCTCCTGTCTGTCAGGTCTCCTTGTTATGTAACTTTATGTTACTGAGAATATCAGGCCATAAACCTCCACGCTTGCATGTGAGCCAGAGCTGCAACTAGTATTTTCATAGTAAATTAAAAGACTGGGATTGTCTCATTTTACCTCAAACAAAAACCATCAGAATTATATGAAAAAAGCTATAATCACATAAAAACATACACTTTTAATGGTGTTTATAGCCACACTGACTACATGTAATATGAAGGTCTCTCGTAGCGATGAACCCACAGATAATCACGGGAATCTGCAGTTCCCCTCAGCTCGAGGGAGCGCTTTAGCATCTTTCAGCTTATAGTTTTGGTTTTACAGACCACAGCAACGTGTCTAGCTGAGGCAGCAAAAACTCACTGAACCCGACCAGCCCATCACCAAACGTCAGCCAGACACATGTTATAGACGAGTAGGTTAACAAAGCGCAGCATTTAACAGCTAAAGTGTTAGATATTTATTATTTAGAGTTGGTGGAGACCAAAAACAGAGCTAAATGGAAAGCTAATGTTGCTCTTTGTCTGCTAAATGTGTAAATGAGATGATCGCTGTATTAACTTTATAAGGTGATAACATGTCAATGTTCTGGTTATTGCGCCACCGCCAAAAAGCAATCTATGGCTCCAGACTTTTACACGTTGCTGACAAATCAATCATCAAACACAAGTACTGGAAAGAGAAGAAATACTTATAGACGTCCTCACTATGAACTCCCAACTCAGATCACAAATCTCCCTGAAGATGTTGAAGTTGTTGGTTCTTATCCTTTGATGACTGTACACCTTTCTCTCTTTCCTGCTTTCTTTCCACACTAGTTCTACATCCAAGACAAAAAGTAAACCCCCAACAGAGCATCTTTACCTCACACCCTCTGCCAGAAACTCAAAGCGGACAGATTGCACGTTTTACTTTTTTGATTACATGGTGACATTAGATGTAAAACGAAAACGTAGCTAAATCGACATTGACGCTTTACATTTATATATGCCAGTCCAAGAACTGGAAGCAGAACAGAGATGAGAATGGAGCCAAAGTGAACCACAGAGAGCGGCGCAGCCAAAAGCTTGTGACGGAAATACTGAAACTCTGGAACCGTTTGTGACTTCAACTCAATGGATATGGTGTGGAAATGATTTTGGCAATGATAAATCCCTTTTTCCATATCCGGCTGTGCTTTCACTCCTTCATCGGTCATTTCATTATACAACACATGAAAACCCGTCCTGTAAAAAGAAACACCCAGCTCAGTGGGTGCCAAAGAAAATCCGCTTTGAGCAGGTAAATGCAATTGAAATGCACTTCCTTCTAATTTATCACGAGAAAACGCATAAGGCAAGCAAGGGGCGGATTAGCCCGATTTAAAAACACATTTCCTAAGAGTTAAGACAAATAAGTACAGGGGAGATCGTCACATGTTTTGGGGGCCCAGGTAGGTCTCGTGCACAGATATGATGAAGCATTTGCTTGAAAGACTAGCCGAGGGGCCGCGAAGGTGCTGAACTCTCACTCACAAAGGCGCCATTCTGCGGGCGCAGAGAGAGAAACAGCAACACCCAAGGAAAGTATGATACTGGATGTCCAGGTAAACATTTCCAAGGCAGCTAAGTTTACAATCGCATGTCGGCTGCCGTGCGCTCTTCCTCGCCTCCCCTCTTCATCCCTAATGCCTTGAATCACGCTCTAAATGGAGGAGATTTGAGTGCCGGGCGTTGGTATATATGGCGGTTTATTTTCCCTCTGTGTAAAAACATTCCAAGCAAGGGTGAAGGCGGACGAAAGATTGGGGACGAGGGAGAATTAAAGGGATTGTAGGGCTGTGGGGAGGCGTGAGAGACAAAAAAAGAGTGAATGTGCAGTTAGTGGTATGTATAAGGGGTTGCAGGGGAGGGGAGGGGGGGGAGATGGGGGGCTACAAGCCAGCATGGGCAGACCGCGAGCGTTCCCTTTGCAAACAGACAGCCGTGTGTTCGACAGGAACTGCAGCGGGGGCCCCCTCGCTCATGAAAGCTGCTTCATAAATTGGTAAACCTAGATGGCCGGTCACTTTTCCCCCCACAGCCCTTTTTTTTCCTCATTTCGATACCTTAATGATGAAACGGGCAGAGGGCAAACATGACGCACACAGACATCTCTTTATGAGGCTGATGCACACCTGCAGAGGAGACATACTGTCCATCAGGGGAAGTTTGGTGGAGGAGACTGGGGTCAACATCCCGCCACAGTGGACCTGTATTCCCCTCGCTGCACAGGGGCGGCTACTGTACGTTCAGGCCCAGGTGCAGCGCAGTGATGGGCAACACTCGGTTAGTTTATGAGGTGAATTGAGCGTTGGCTGAAACCCTCCACGGAACAGCTACAGCTTAGCATCCCTAACGAGGCCCAGCAGGCCTGCGAAGCTCCGGGTTTCTCCACATGTTGAGGTGGTGTGAATTGGGATGTAGTAAAATTGAGACTTGGCTTCGTAACATTTTTGAAAGGGTGGTGTCAAAACTCTAAAATACAAGATCAAAAGTGTAAGAACTAAACTGTCTGCTCTCACGCAAGCTGCAAATGTTAGAAAGCAAGGCGTACCAGCTCACTACCAACAGCACGCTTTCACAAGCTTCCTGCTTTATGTGAGGTTACAGGTTGTGCTGTTCACAAAACGCCCTGTTCAATACTGTTTAATACTGTTAAACAGTTTGTCAGTTTGTCTCTGTATATTGTATCTGTCCCTAATAAGTAAACCATGAATGAATGAGTACATCTAAAGTCCGTCTTGCTCCGTCTAGTGTGTAAACTAAGCAGCCAAACTGTTATTTTACATTGACGTAAAGGCATTGTCTTACATATTTCACTATCATAGTAGTAATACTAGGACTAACTAGCTCTACACGTACAAATACAAGAATATTTGTCTTTCTTATCCCCTTCGCTTCTGCATTAATCATCAAGGATGCTATATTTTTTTTTGCAAAAGGGACTCGCAGCTCTAGCTTGAGGCTTTTAGGTTTTTTTAGGATTCTCATCTAAAAACGAGTCAGATGTAAAAAAAATAAAAAGGAGGCGCTGTTTGCAACCAACTAACGGAGCTAACGTGCTGCAGCTGATGAAATCGGCTAACGACAGGTGGCATTTCAGCTGGCAAAATCCAGAGTCGCCGGTCAGAAATGAAAAGTCTGCTTTAGTTCTCCCCCGTCTAAAATCAGGGAACCGTGTTTTGAAAATTACGAAGAACTTCAAATCTGCCGCCGTAATTGTTGCGAGAACAGAAAGCTTGACAGTAACTAAGAGCTTCACCAAACCGTTTATTGACGGTTATTGACACTCAGAAATGTTTTCTTATTTCCTGTGTTAACTGATTACCAGACGTGTCTCACGGCTTGTGCTCATGGTGATTTAAAAGAAAGGTCTGCTGGCTGGATGAAGACTCTTCCCGTCTGCCAGACAGTCACTTATTTCGGAGGAGACTAATCTGCCTCTCCTCCCAGAATCATCCTCCAGAGATCGATACGTCTTCATCAGAGCAGCTTCAAAACCAAGAATGAAGTGATTATTATTTATTTGATCTGGCAAAGCCAATTTTGCATGAAGTCACTTTCTCGGAGTCCTCTCAGATATAAATCCTCTTCCCTTTGTGGATGGATAGAAAACAAGTCAGAATTAAATAAACGTTTCATAAAGATGAAGACATTAAAACTGCTCTTTTAATAGCTATTTAGTACATACGGAACATTTTTTGACAGACGTGATTTGTGGATTATTTGGAGAAGAAATAGGTTTCTGTGTAATATATCTGTGGATGGTTAATGATCAATGATCAACGTTAATGAATCAACAAGTCCTTCACCAGGTTAGGAGATTTGTGGCTTTTAAAACCGATCTTTCCAGGGTATTTAGAGAAATTCCAGGTGAAATGTGGAGGAAATTGACAGTATCTCCTTTTCTCCAGGCAGCATTTGTCAGTTTAGTCTTCTGACGTGGAAATAATTAATTTGCACCTAAAGTTACATTATGGTAATGACATAACGAACTCTGCACGTTTATAGGATGAGGCTGGCTCTATTCCATATTTTTCTTGTTGTCAAGAAATCCCATTAAAAGCCAACAATAAATTGATCCTACTGTCAAGTGCTGACTATGTATCGTATTCCTGCCATGGAGCGGCCAAAACTATTAAAATCAGTGAACCACACCGGGGTTAAACTCGCCGACATGTTCCTTAATTACCATGAACAACAAAGACCTGCAGGTATATCTAATGCATTTCTGCAGCAAATGTACTGCAATATTTGCTGCTGTTTGAGTAGCATTTGCAAAAAAAACTTATTAGTTGGCTGATGCATTGTGAACTCCATGTGCACTTGTGTGGTGTTAACTAGATTACATTTTTGTCCTAAACCTTTACTCCTTACTCACCTTGGTTCAGACTGCAAGATTTCCCAGAATGCAGTGGTAACAAATTGGAGTTCAAAGTGTCCAGTAATGTCTCAGGCCTTAGATCTTTGCAGGTTTGAATGAGTCATTTAAATCCACTGTGGTTCGAGTGCTAATGATGCGGCTTATACAGTGTTGCCTACAATTCATATAAATGAGAAGGACCTTTGAACCCTTACATTTACACATATTCTGTTTTGGTTTAAATTCTGCAAATCAAGTTAATTGAGTTGCTCATGAAGACCAAAACACACATATTACATTAAACGTGTCCCAACATGTGACTTGTTTCAGGCTGCAGGATCAAACGGTTGCACCGCTCAGCGTCATAACATCATTGTTTATCGATTTCCCTGACCGGAAAAACTACTGAAAAGCTTCAGCTGCCCGAGCTGTAAATACGCACCACACTTAACTGTACCGCTGGCTTCACAGTGGCAAGAAATTAATATAGAAACAGAACATCTTCTAGCTCAGGGGTCTTCAACGTTTTTCAGGCCAAGGACCCCCAAACTGAGGGAGAGATGGAGCAGGGACCCCCTCCTATATATATATATATATATATTGTATAAAATTGTGTTTTATATTAAACTGGGCCTAGTGCCATGTATAAACATAGCTACCCTGTTATTGTGCATTCAATACTAAGCTATCCAATCAATACACAGGTTCATATATTCATTTAAATTGGTTAAAAAAATAATTGGTTAAAAAAAAAGAAGTAAAAAATATAAAAAATGAGAACTTTGGACCCTGTTGAAGGCCTCTGCTCTTGCTGAAATGTGTTCGTTTTGTGCCTGTGCCCATAATGGGGGGGGGTATAGAGTGAAAGAACATAACGGTGAAAGGACAGAACAGTGAACCATATCTCAGCCAATACAAATGCAAGAGCCTTCAGATGAGTACGAGTCCATTTGTTTTAAGTATCAGGGGATGATACCGGGAGGACACATGAGGAGTAATGCGTCTTGTTGAGTGGGTCTGTTCGAGGCTCGTTTACGCGGCTCTGCTCATGTGGAGCTCAAAACCGGTGAATGAGAACTTCTGTGAGACCACTCACAGGAAGCAGGTCAAACCTCACATATCCATATGGAAATTCAATTTGTCCGTAACTTTCCCAGCGACGGTCCAACACCCAGGAAGACCTCCCACAGGTAGCATCGCAGGCTCTCTCTTTAGGGCTCCACAGAGAGGTTTGGATCCGGTTGGAAATTTGACGCATGTAGATAGGACACAGGGGGGATTTTTCAGGCCCGGGCCGGAGGTCCGGACCTACAGTACGTACGAATACATGTCTCTGGCAGAGTGTACAGGAACTGCTGCTGGATGTGGGCGCAGAGTCGATGCTGTGGAGCCAAAGAAACATGAATACAGGGAGGTTGTGTTAACTTTGGTTAGCTCTAGTAGAAAAGCTGCACACTCACTGTACCTGGAGCAGTGATGTCTCATAACACCAGTGTGAAAGTGTGAGGGATTTATCAGCTGGGGAGATACATTTCTCTCATGAAATGAAATGCTTCTTGACTTTCCCTACCCTCTCTCTGTCTTTATCGTTTTCTCTTTGACTCCTTTGTTTTAATCTCACGGTGACTCCCGGCACCTCCTCTCACTCTCTGGTTCTTTATCTCTTCTTCTCCAAAGAGTGACAGTATAGCCGCCTACTTTTTACCTTGCACCAGTACTCCCTGAACAAACACTAACTACAGGAACCTTTTAAGGGGACCAGGAACCATATCACCTGCATTTTTTACCAGGGTCTAAACTTAGTTCCTAGCCATAGCACATGGTGGTAAATAGGGGGGTAGTACTTTCTGATGGCCCCCATCAGGACAGGGCTAAACGTGGCTGATTTACTCAAAACTCGCAGTAAGCAAGCAGTGGTTGTTGATGTCATCAATATGAGGATGAGCATTAGATTTTTTGCGATGTGTACCAAGCAAAGTGTCTTACAAGGGCGAGCACAAACCGGAAAGTGCAAAAGGGACTTTTAGTTCCTCGATTAGGTTCCTGGAACTTTTGTGTCGAAAGGGGCTATCATTAAATCCAAAATACAGATATTGTTTGACTCTCCCTCTTTTTCTCTTTACTGGTTTCAGGTCCTTGGCAGACACGGTGCCTGAGGGAACTGAGAAAGTCCAAAGGTCTTCTCTTAGCCAGTAAGTGACATGGAAAGAAATCATACTTGTGTCTCAGGTAGCTCCCTGATACTGGCTTACACTACGGGATGTTAAACGATAGCAGATGATTGGGATTAACGAAAGACTAACACACATGTGATGAAACACAAAGCCATGTATGGACTGTATCGATTAGCATGGAGTCTTCATGTTACATTACATTACAGTTCATTTAGCAGACACTTTTGTCCAAATCGACTCACAATAAGTGCAAACAATCACGAGGATACGACTCCAAACAGCGAGAATCTTGCAAGTACATCAGCTTCAAATAGGTGAAATCATACAAGTGTAGAACAATAGCTTCAAATAAGCCAAACCACAGTAAACGCAACAAAGAGAAACAATAGAATAAAAATTCAACCATAAGCTTCAAATAAGCCAAGTACAAAACCAGAACAACTGTTTTTTCATATCCCTGCACTTTGGTGTCCATCATGTACACTGTACTGGATTCTGATCTGCTGGAGGATTTTTTTAATTTCTTTCAGATTATTGTTGAAAATTCAAGCTCATAGCTGGAGGGCTTCTCATTTCTGCTGTTTCTAGGCTTATGAGCAATAAAGCAAAGTGTATTCTATTGTTGACAATCTCTCACGTATTTAGAGTTTATTGCCCCAAAATACGAATACATAATGTTTAATGTGCGTTGGATTGCTGGCAGGTGTCCCTCGCGTATTCAGGATAATCCACTAAAATAATGTCAACCTGCTCTCGGCCTCCATTTTCCTGCATTACCTTTCAATATCTCGCTCTTTGTTGATCATCCCTTCCATATACGCAACAGGACAATCTATGCATCCCCGCAGGGCGAGGTGAAGAGGGTGATTCAGTCATTTCAGTCATAAACCAAAGACATCTGAAATTAAAAAGCTAATCGTACTTGTTGCTAGGAGTTCATTAATGTACACGGGCATGTTAATGAATGCCTCATTGTTCTACGGATCTAAGAGCAGAGGGAGATGTCTGTGAGATGTTATTCAGCGGTAACCTCATTCACACACTATCAGGTCTGTCCTCCACTGGCCTGATGTCGGGCAGGTAAATCCTCTCGCACAGACCCGAGTCTCGTTCCCGCCTAGATGCACAGGCGCCTCTCTTTGCAGCTCATGGAAAGTATTTAGCTAACCTTCGGCAACTATTTTAAGTAAACATCTATTTCCAGTCGAGATTGCAAAGCAGGTTTTTCACATTTCACAACGATCGTTCTGTCCTTATCGACAGGACGCGAAATACAAACAAGCCACATTTCAGACTTAGTGAATTTCAGGTGGTTTGGAGTAATTTAAGTGTACATCTACTGTCTGGATTGGTATTGCCTGCTGTTGATGAATGAGCGAGCAAAGACGATGCATAAAATGCTCCACACAGGGTTCAGGTTTCCTTCATATATGGTTTCGTTTGAACAGTTTTTGGAGGCCTGAAGTGGTAAATGACTCAGCAAGAGCAAGGATTTCCAAAAAAAAAAGAGTCACGGAGCCAATAGAGAGACAGACCCCCAGGTTGTAACTTGCGACTTCATGAGGTCCAGCTGAAAATCCCAAAACTGCGACTGTTTCAAAGTTGAGCTATTTAATTCAGTCAGTGCGACGCGTCCACAAACTCAATTTGCTTGTTTCTCGTGACAGCTTCAGACACTGCAACTGACGGGTGTTTAACGGTGTTGTGCCGCGGCGCCTATTGTTCAGCGGACCCAACTGTCACAGGAGAAAATGACAAACCATGACGGGAACTCAAGACGTGGAAAGACGCTAACTAGTTTGTACAAACTTCTTCTGCGGCTGAAGACTATTCAGGCGCTAGAAGTGTTGATTTCACCACAGCGGATCATTTCATTCAATTCCAGACTCCACGTGTTATCGGTCCCACTCACGCAGCCTCATCTGATCTCCTGTTATGACTAAGAGCACCGGGGTCCCTGTGGGGAGGAGACGGTGAATGGGGATGACAACGAGAGGTTTGAAAACGGCGAATCGTGCATGCGAATCAAACACAAAGGGGAGGCTGGGAATGTTTAATTCAACATCTGGAGCCTATTCATCAATTTCTTATTGATGGTAATTATTGCTGTGGGAGGAACGGTGGAAATTAACCTCTATCATATGCTGACAAAGCTGAGCCTTTTTTTCACCAGTTGTTTTCACTTTTACACTCCAAAGTGTTTTTGTGAGAGGAGACTTCGGTTGTCCTGGAGGCATTTTTTCTTTTTGGAGAACATTCTCTGCCCGGAACTTCTGGGTTTTTGCTGATGGAAGTGATGAGTTGTCCAACGGTGGAGGAGAGCAGACTTTCTCTCATTTTCTCTCTCTCCTGCAGGGTCGAAGGTGACATGGGAAAGCTGAACGCATTTGTCAGGCAGTTTATAGGATCTCATTTCGGAAAAAGGGACACACATTTTGGATGTGTCGCTCACCTAAAAGCTGTCGATTGAGCCATGATTGGAAAAATAAAGTCAAATTAGCATAGCAAGTAGCATACGGCTGCACAGACGCCTTCATTAGTGGCAGAACAATGACTAATGTGTCATCCAATACTATTCTATTATTAAAATGACAATACAGCTGAGCCATTGAAAGACTTAAAGCTGCACCAAACAATGTTTTCATATTAACAATGGGTGAAACTACTATGTGCAATGTCAGAGGTGCTGGTAGGCACATTTTGTGACGTTTGGACAGAGCCAGGCTGGCCGGTACCCTCTGTTTCCAGTCTTTGTGCGAAGCTAAGCTAACCGGCTGCTAAGGTTTACCATACAGTTCCATATTAATGCATAAATCTCAAGGACAATTTACCCCTACAATTTTGTTAGTCGTTAAAAGTGGAGTCAAGTCTGGAGAAAGATTGTTGATATTTGAACTCAACACCCAAACAAATACACCCCCCCCCCCCGCCCCGCCCTGCAGATTTACCGTCTTTCTCGCTCCCACGCCCTTTCTCTTTAGACATGGCTGTTATTGTCCTGGCGTCCGCGCCACTGTGTTTGTTTCCCATTTACAGAGCCAGGTTTGTGTTTTTCAGCCCACACACAGGACAGACAACTAGCAGACTGTGGGGATATATTCGCTGACTGTGATAAAAAAAAGTGTATTGGATTAGCTGACTCCAAAAAAAAAAATCCACATATTTCTAGATAAAAATGACATATTTTGGACGTTGAGATGGAGATAAATGCCTGGACTTTGGGTGTTCGAATACTTCATCTCCATGGAGAATTTATGAAATGTGGATCCTCCTCTACTGTAATAGGCACTCTGCAGTGATCCTCCCTGCATCTCTCTTTGAGTAATAAATTCTTCCCAACCTCTCCCTTTCCCCCCACATGTCAGGGTTCAAACCTCTTTAGTCTTGAGGATTCCCATGCATCTGCTCCGTCTCTGCATCTCCTAAATTATGTCCCTCTTTGTCTTCCTCTTAAAAACAATAGGACGAGTGGGCCTCATAAAGTTAAGGGCTCACCCCCCCCCCCCCCCTCCACCCCCTTTACCCCCCGTCTTACCACTTGGGATCCGCCGCATGTTCAAAGACCAGGATAGAGAGCCCCGCCTGGGCAGATTCCTCAAAAAAGCCCAGACTTTACTATCAAAAGACAGCAGTGGGGCGCGTAGGTGTCATCGGCATTGTCTCATCAACATTGGATCAGGCCACTGAAAAACAAGGAGGAAGAAAGGTCTTAAGCGTCTGACCAAAACATCTTCCTCTCAGGTTTACGAGGCTGGAGGAGAGAGATCGGAGGCAGCGGGACTTTGTGCGACCACAAGCTCGCTTTGATCGCCCTCGCCACCCCGGCGTTGAAATGTTTTAACACACGGAAAACACCATTCCTCATCAAAATAGTGCTTCAAAGGGGAGAGAACACGGGAGGCACTGTAGGTGACCCTGCCCTGGTAGAAAGGAAAAAGACTGTCAGAGAGGGGCCGGGTGGGGCCAAGTAGGCAAGCTTAAACTGCATACAGTGTCCCTTTATGACCAAAAAATACTGAATTTGATTTATAAATGAGAGGAAGGATCATTTAGCAGGACCGAGGTGCTCTTCTCTATGGAGTTGTGAACGCCAGAAACTGGTTAAGTGAGGTATGGAGGCGTGAAACTATTCACCCTGAAATCCAGCTTGGCCGGAGAAATCTTCCTCATAAAAGGCTCACAAAAGTTGCCCTTAAGTCCTTAGGTTGGCATCAAATTCGGCAAGTTTGGTGGATTTCCATGGAATATGTCAAATAAAATGGCCTGGCTGTTTCTCACATGGTGTAACTAATGCTAATCCCCGCCCCCCCCCAAACCCTTTTTACTGTAAAGAAGTTGAACCTAAACCTCACAAGCATGATTCAACAGTAGGCCACATACTGGAGATGTCATTACAGCATGAACATCATTTTATATCACAAGCATGGATTATATGTTTGCCTGGCAGTCAGCATAATGCGACACATGCTATCACGTGTCGGGGTCCCTCCCAACCAGAAATACTTACAATATTGCGTCATGATGATGCTGTCATATGCTTTGGCTTCAGCCTCAGCCAAAGTATATGACAGCATCATCAAAAACATGCGGCAAATCCCCACAGTCCACACAGCCATTTGATTTCCTGATTTAAATAGTGTGGAGGATCTGCTAAAGCGGAGGTCTGTCTGGGAAGACTGTTAAAGGCTTTACTGCTAATAAAAACCGATATGGAGCACATATACCCCTGGTTCCTGGAATTTACCTGCAGTAGATGGACCTCCGGGCAAGGCTGCTGGTAGCCGCAGGGAGGCTGCAAATCCCGCATGTCACGTGGCTTTTTTTTTCCTTAATTCAAGCTCAGCTCTACTGACTGAGAGATATAGGATGAGTTACTAGATTTACCATTTAACATGTGGTAAAGGTTCAAACATCAAACTCAAGACTGAGACCAAACACTTGTTTGTAGATCGGAAAGAGCTGAACTGAGAGACAATATGTGTTAAATGAAGGTCCAAATGTATATTTTGCTTTCCAAAGTGTGCAAAGAGTGACACTCATCCTCTGAAAGTTGTCAATTCACATTCATGGGAATAACTTTACTTCACAGAAGGTAAGTAAGCGCAGTGGAAGACGATAATGCAGCAGAGACGATCACGGCAAGAACGTAGATCACGACACTTGATGGCAAATATACACAGAGCGTCTTGTATAAAATAGTGTCCGAGGGATTTTTATTCATTTTCTGACATGAGAACAAGCTCCGTGCTTGTTTTTATTATTTAGTAATTTGCATTATTTAAGAAGAATATTAAAAAATTTATAAATAAATTAAAAAAAATAAACAACATTTTAAATCAACTTTTCAATTGTTGCAAAAATGCATTCATACACGCAATGTGTTTGATGAGAAAAACATAAATCTGGATAGTTGAGTCAAATTTTCATACATTTATTTTGGATTTGGCTGCACATCGAATGTGTCCCTTCTACCGAGCATTTAGCCAAGTTGTGATGCTATCATGTGTATGAATCCTTTGGTTCACAGGTTTCACATACAGTTCCATCAGCGTGAAACAGTAAATTGAAAGCTCCAGACAGCCATCGGTGTAATCATTCCCCAAGCGTTAAGCTGGTTACATGCCTGAGTTAGCATTGTGTGACTGCTGCCTCCCCAGGAAAATACCGACTCATGCCAAATTTGATGGAAATCACTGTTTGATGTCAGTTCTTTTGTGTCTGAGTCAGCTGTCAGGAATGTGATCCCCTGTGAGCAGAAACAGTGACATGACGTCTAAACGCCGTGTGGGGTCAACTTGTCACCACGCGTTTCCTCATTCCTGCTCAAATTTATCTCGAATCGTGCTTTGGCACTAACTGTCAATACAAACCCGAATCACCTGAGAGACTGTTTCCAAATAAGGCACTCACACATTTTATGGGTTTCCAGAGAAGAGGTCTGTAATTAATGTTGGGTAAACACACGTATTACTCATAAAATTCAGCTGAAAATAATGTTAATAAGTAGGTTAGGGGTTTCGGTAAAACTCTCTCATAGGGCAGCTTTTATGAATAGTTTATAAAGTTAAACTAATAATAGCTTTATTAATGGTTAATACATAATTTTTCTCATTCCAGTTATAATAAGGCCATTAATAAGTAGCTAACTTAATAACTTTTAGGTTACAAGTTTGTAAATAAATCTCTCTCGCTTTTGAGTCTCTCAATTTCTATTCAATGTCATAAACATCAATAACACATGTTAGTCAAGTCATTGATAAAGCTTCATGGGTTTCTTACTTATTAATAAACCATCAGCAAGAGCTGGTAGGTCAGAATTTTTTCAATAATCCATTGAATCCAAAAGTTGTCAGTTGTTAATATTAATGAATAAAAATGTATTGTGGTCCAGAAGTGTCCTGCTGGAGGAGGGCTCAAAACACCACTCAAAGACATTTTTCACAACCTGGCAACCCAAACGTTTATATAAAAAAAAAAAAAAAAAAAAAAAAAAAAGGCTTTTTTAAATGTTTCATTAACTGTACAGCGCAGTCATTCTTTCTGCTCCGACAAAGAGGGAGACAGCGGGTTTGTTCACGCTCCTCTGGGTAAATGCCACCTCAGCTGACCGACCTCCCTGGGAAAATGGACAGCTCCTTTTTTGGCAGCTGGGTATGTCCTTATATGGGAAAGAGTTTTTTTTTTTTTTACCAAACACGCAGTTAGCTGTGCTGAGGAATGAGAGCTGTGTCAGTGTCATCAAACAAACGGGCAGACAGCGCTGAGAGGAAGACATCAATTATGTCACAGCTGGCCGAGACGGAGGCTGCACAGTGTGTGTGTGTGTGTGTGTGTGATCTACTTTTAGACGGATAGACAGTATCAGGCCCTTGTAATTACATGATGCATGCCAGTCAGACATGTTTCTGTGGATATGATGAGCTTCCTTCCTGACCACAGAAACATAAAGACATAGGAGGTGCAGACAAAAGCAGGAACGTTGCTTGTTTCTTCAGGCTCAAGTCCCAGAAAAATGGAATTGGTTTGGTAATTGTGTGTGTAGGACAGCACATTTTGAGGTGTTCATGAGGCATGCAAACTAATCACAGGTGAAAAAAGGTGAAAAAGAAGCAAACCACCCAACTGCTGGTTGGTTATTAAAAAGACAGGGATTACATTTGACGTTTATGAATTGATTTCCCAATCACTACTACATAAAGAAAAAAGGTCACAAGGTCGTTTCAATTAACAAACTTCAAGTTTGGCTGCGGAGCTCAATCATCGCCAAATCGGCAACTTCAATAACGTTAAAGGAGTAGTGGGATTTGGAAAAAAATGGTATGCTAGCTAACGTTAGACTCCACTGAAATAACGTTAACACGCAACGTTAAATCCAAATTGTGACGGCCAACATTAGCGTTCACTAAATAAAAAAAACAACTCAACCATATCCGGCTAATTAAGTCATATAATCGTCATACATTGTCATATGAGCCACATTTTAAAAAATCCCTTAGGTGACGTATTTTGGATTCAAAACGGCGAAATTTCACAAAAGGTGGAACGTTTGCATGAATGGTAGATTTGCAATATTTTAGTACGCATTCTGGGTGAAAATTGCACCTGTGTGTTCCAATTTTTAGAAAAGGACCTAAATACAAGTTTCCATCATGGCACCAGGCGCTTAATGATCCAGCACACCTGCCTAAAAGACTTTCTGGAATAATCTGAACGTTAATATAAGAAAAGATGTATCACCCAGACTTCAGACTTGCAGTATGCCAGGAATGCCCACAGACAGGAGGTGCGGGAGGTGTCCACAGCGAGGCTGGCCAGGCTAAACCACGACCACAAAGTGACTATTGTTCCCGTCGGGCACTGATCCCAGCTGCTGCCTTCCACACTCCCCATGTTGTTGTGGAACAGACTGTTTTAGTTTAAAAGTGAGAGCGCCCAGAGTGATTATCCCAATTATTATTAATTATCACGTCAGCACTAATCGCACACTTTCAAAATCCCCATACAAAACAGACAGTTTGCATTCATTGTTAGACTCTGAGTCACAACAAACACAAATAATGTGTCCAAGCCTCTCACCACTTCGTTCTCCTGTAATCTATCAGTTCTTTAAAGGATTGATTTGATTAAAAAAAAAAAAAAAAAAAAAAGAAAAAAAAGCTAAAGAGACACAAGATGTACTTTCTCAAGACTGCTAAACACAAAGCAGCAATTCAAAGCATATTCAACACAGTGGAATAAAAAAGCGTCAATAGAATACCTAAAAAAAAGTCACTGCGGGTGGGAATCTGTGTTTAAAAAAACCTGACAGTAAAATAAAGGGGTAGAGTTGTGTACTCAAGCTCATGGAAAACGCTCAAGAGGCATGAATGCAGCCTAATTTGCGTTCGCTCTGCTTGCCTAAGTCAGGGGCTTTCTCATCTGAAAGCGTTTAGTCAGAACGTGGTGGAAACCTCGCTTCCCATCGCTGCTGATGTGCTGGCACTGGTAGCTGCCGTGAGCCGCTTTGGCGGAGGCTGATTAGCAGCTGGCAGCGGGGACTCACAGGTCAGTGGGCCTGGAATCTGACCTTTCACAATGCCAAGGTAAAATATGATCCTACATTGTGTTTACTACTACACAGAATTAGACTCTCCTCGGCTGGTTTTTGTGAGTACAGCTGCAGCTTTATACAAAGGCACAAGCTTGTGCAAACTACAGGACGTTGAAAATCAACGCACTGCTCACACTACGAGACAGTTTTGTCCCAGATTGCTGGCATATTGACGAAGGCGAGACACATTATCTCAGGTGAGGAGTAATGATTACGAGATTACCAATATGCCAGTGGAGATCTGCGATTAGGACCCTAAACTGCAACTTGAAATGTAAGAAATGTAACTTTTTCATTTGCTTTCAAACTTTTGTCTAGAGGAGAGACTGATGTGAGATCAACTGCCGTGCCAGTGCTTGTGTTACCAGGTAAAGAATATCAGGGGGATTCCCATGAGATTATTAAAAATTGAATAGTTATATAAGTGCAGTGGTTCGGTGATAAACTGGATTGGAAAGGAGGAGAAAAAGATGTTGGAACTTGGTCTATGAAATGTAACCAACACTAGACTGCTGGCTGTTTTATGAATTGCCGCATTTTGGACAGTATGTACGGGAAACATATCAGTGTCATTTTGCTTTAGTGTAACATATGAGCTCAGGTTTGCTGATTCTGCGAGTGTGAGCATGTAATAAACCAAATCAGCTTACAGTCTGCTCTAACTTATTGACACAGTAGACGCATTTTACAGGCTGGGCCATAAAGTCCTCGTTCAGACCCTGAGGTTCCTTTGGCTTCATACTTTAATGATACTGGAAGATGACCTTGTTAATGTGTTCCGCACATGCACAGATGTGACATGGCTACTACCAAAAGGACAATGAAATGTTAGTTTAAAACTTCACTAAATCCTTTCTTTCTTTTTTTACAATGGGCGTTTTATTTAAAAGAAAAAATATAATATTTAAAATGTTAAGTTAAGACCACGAAAATGAATCTGCCAAGGTATCTGACATTTCAAGACGTGCCTGGGATTCTGGGAAACTGGGATGGACATTTTTCACTATCTTCTGACCAAATTAACCAATGAATTGTGAAAAACTCAATAATGAAAAATATTGTTGGTCATCAAGTTGGGGAACTAATGCAAAAGTTCGGCTTCACAGACTGGGTCTCCTATACGTTTTGAGAAAGAAAAGAACATTTTTTCCATTTCTGCCTACTCAAATGAAATGACATTTAAATATAATGCAATAAAATCTTTGAAATAGATCCATTTGGCTCATTTCTTAGTACTTACTATAATTTAACCACAGTTTAAACAATACAATTGTATTAGTATACAATACTATACCACATTGGAAATTTTAAAAAATGCCATGTTTTCTCCAGATCCTACAATCACTGCAGAACTATTGCAACACATTTCCACACAAAACCTCCACATGTAAAATAAATTCCAACGTCATAATAAAAGGAAAGCCACAGATGAGCTTGGTATAATAAATACGCGCAAAGCTCATTCTACAATTGGCAGAGGTGTGAATGGTAATCAAATGAATGATTAGAACAACCAAAGCCAGCAGGCTAACTAGTTCAGAGAAATGACTGATGTCAAACTAGTGTGTGTTTTTGTTTCAGAGAGGAAAAAACTTCAACAAGACATGCATCAGTTTTAATCCCCCCGCCGCCCTAATCCTTTCATCGTCAACCAAACAGAGGAACATCTGCCCTTTTTCAATTTCATGGCATAGTGTAGGCATGGATAGTTTTGCGGTCTTCCATCGGTGACGTGAATAAAAACGTTGTGTTTTTTTACGGTAGCTTGGCTATCTAAATATTGCGATTTGTGCAGGATGTCCCGTGTTACGCTAGTGACGATTCTCTCTGACCAATCACTGGTGTGCAGTTGTTTAACTTCACTTTCTAGTCTCGGTTTAGCTCGCTTTGAACCTTGACTGAGATGGTACAGAAAAGAAGTACCAGGTACTAGCCACAACTTTTGCTAATGGAAAACAAAAAAAGGGCGAGTTGAGTTGACTAGAGCAGTGTCGTACCATGTAGGCTAATGGAAAAGGGGCATGAGAAAACATTATTGGGCAACAAAATCAATAAAATGATGAGATTGAATTGAAAAAAGATGAATTAGAAACTAGCTAACTAACTCAACTACCTGTCAAATTAGCTACATTGTCCCTGATACCAGAAAAAAACAACATGTCTCCACAGCTAAAAGTGAAACGACTAAAATACACAACAACAACAACAAATTAGCCTCAGACAGCTAGCTTACGGACAGGGCAACATAAGCCACCAAAAGAAGTACAGTACAGTAACATAAACATACACATGAAGTCCACAAGAGTAAACGTACATTACAGTTAGCCCAACAGCATTTCATCATCTACTTAGAATGTAGCATTAGCATTAGCTCCAAACAGCTAGCAAAACAGCTAGCTTGGTGAGCAGTAAGCTGATCAAAGACAAACTAAATTCCATTAAATCACAAATGAACAAATAACAAAATAGTTGTAATACAAAATGTTTACTTTTAGGGAGTAGATAAAAGATTTTGATATTTGCTTTGTCACATAGTTACAGAAAGAAAATGGCGGCTGTAGCGACGTCAGTTAAACTGCTATGGAACTCCAATGAGAGGTTGCTATAGCGACAGAATGTATAGCGACCAGCTGCTGGCGTCAGATTACAGCGTGTCAGTACACTGTGGTGTCAGATTACAGCGTGTGAGTACACTGTGGTGTCAGATCTTTCCTTGCGTTTGAGTTTCTATTGATGATGTTGGACTTTTTCTAGATTCAGTCATTTTCTTTGTTTAGCCATGGGAGCTATCAGTGTTTAATGGTGATTATTCAGTTCCTCTCTGGGGTTCAAACAAACCAGAATTGTAAATTGCATCCTTATTTTCTGTGTCATACCATATTTTCCCCCAGGAAAGCTTATTAGCACAAAATACTGTGTGTTGCATGGCTAATAGTTTATCACTACTGTCAAACTGCTGCATGATTTTCATTTGTTTTCACTTCTCACTTAATTTAATATGACGTACAAGTCTTGTTAGCATGTTTTTATGCATGTTTCTGACTGTCATGAAAGGGTGACGTGAAGTGAAAAGGCTTTAGTTCTCGTAGCAAGTTTGGATGTGGTATTTTGTTGCATCAGACATTCTTATCTACAGTATTTTGTACTTAACTCAGCATTTATAGACAGAATGTCAGCTACCAGTTAGCAGCTCTTGTCAGCTTGCGAAGGATAACTTTCTCTGTCAATCATCTCCATGTGGCAGGAAACCAACATTTCCTGTTTATGCTGTTTTACACTGAAATGTACCTCAAGCACGGACGCGCACACACACACACACACGTCACACTTCTAATCATACTGTTTCACACAGGCATCAGAGGGCAAGATTAATGTTTTGGCTTCCCATGATGGTTGGTGCCAAATTGTTTCCGGGGTTTGACTTTAAGTGAAATCATAAAAAAAAAATATACATGATTATGCCAAAGGCAATACAATTCAATTTGGTCAACAGCTTTTCCTATTAAATGAGAATCTCAAATCTTACAACAAATGCACATGCTCACACGAACATAAACAGACATATTTATTCACATCCATGAAAAAAAAAAAAAAAAAAAAGCCATTAAAAATTGAGCAACTTCAGTCAGTGATTGTGTCTTTTCAAGCCATCTGATTTTGGTCAGAATAAAGATATGAGGGCTTGGTTCACACAGTAACACGAGTCTTGCAGGTATTTCGTCACAAACCAATGTAATGGACACACATAAATCTTGACCTGATGATGGTTCTACATGGAAAGTTAAAGCAGTCCTGTGATGAAAGTGTTGCTCACCAAATCGCATTTAACTTTAACCTTGGAGCGCTACCAAACATTTCCAAGTTTATAAAACCTTTTGCATAGCTGATTGAAGCATTTTGAATCCAGCACAGTTAACCAGCAGTAACTGTCTTGCAGCTCGTCTCCTTCTTCCCTGCCTTTGTTGACGCATCGAGTTGCTGAGAGCAGTAAAATCAGTGAATGTGCTTGATGCTGTCCTGCAAAGAGACGTTGTAACTCTGAGGCCTCGCTGAGTCAAGGTGGATGACATTTTCCAAAGCCTGCTTTTGTTTTTCTTCACCGTCTCATATTATATCTAGAACCAAAAATAGCTAAAACTAAAGGTTATTTCAATAAACTGCTAAACTCCGACATAATCCTTATCCTCGAACAATTTGAAAAACAACTCCGGTCTCACAAAACACTTGGCCTGTGGTGTAGATTCCATACAGGTCACTATAGTAACTTGTGTTTACTCAGATGACGGAGTCCTGCACAATCTAATCATCCCTTCAGAGAGATAGAGCTCCCTGCATTTACTCAGTGAGCGGGAGGGAAGTCTGCTCCTCCTCTCTCCTCGTGGCTTTGATGTCTCTCTTCTGCGGGTGAGGAAAACTGTTTTGGTAGCAGCAGTCAGACGGCCTCCTCCATCCCTGCGAGTGAGACGATCGATCCTCCTTGAATTCATCATGGGCAGTAAGGAAATTCTCCTGACAGTAAGTGGAGCCGTGCTTGGGCCAGAGACGCATTAAACAGTGTTTGTTTCCGTTCTCTTCGACAAACGCTGACAATCTCAAGAGTTTGGACCTTACCACTGCCTTGTTAGTGAGGGGCAGCCAAGTGCAGCGAGTGGAAACCGGACCGAATGAGGGAAGAGCGTTAAGTGTCCTGCCAACTACTTGCGTGGCCTCGCTGGACGTTTCTCAAAAAGAGTCCTTCACTTTCTCACGCAGCGGAGACAAGGCCCGGGTTCAGCACAGGAAGAGCATTCAGGGAAACCAGTGGAAATTCAGTTTGACGACACAGAGTGTAAAAAAAAAAAAAGAATATTTTTGATGTAACAACAAATGGGGAGAGCATAAATTAGCACCCACACAGCACAAGTACAAATATGAACGCGCACACACACACGCACACACATTCACACACACACTACAAAGAATCTGAATCAAACCTGCACCTGATGTTTTACAAACAACTCCTGCTGCCATGGGCTGTCAGGCTACTGCATGTGTATTTTAAAAAAATGTACCGAAAATGTATCTCTGAGTTTCATGTCACGCAATGTCCCGCATTTATTAATCACTGCTCTTGTCTCAGATTTGTTCAGTGATTTAAAAAAGCCAGGTGCTAAAGACACATTAAAGGCTATTTGGTGAAACAATCCACGAATAAGAGCGATGTTCATGAGATTAAGAATATCCCTGAATGCTAGCTTCGTAGCCGCATCCATGAAAAATAGTGACAGAAAAATGGCGACAAGAGCGGATGATATCAACACAGCTGTACAGGTTGTTCTAAACACATTTCTTTAACATTCCTGAAAAAAATGTTTACTGCTCTTCTGACTGAAGACGAGATCGGCAGGAAAATACGTCACATTGTGCATTGGCGGATACAGCAGGTGTGTGAAACGCTACACTGCGCTGTATTTTTGGAATCTATGATAATCGGGTCGCCGTCACACTTCCTCTCCCCGCACTTCTCATACTCAAAAATCTGAAATTACATCCAGTACCTACTGTTTTTCTTTTCTGATTTTTTTTTTGCTGCTGTAGGAGTGTTTGAGAAGTTTGTATGGACATTTTAATACTTTTGTTTCGGGTCACCATTGGAATCTATTTGAACTGGTTTCAGCTCTTCGGCGTGCTGAGAAAAGCTTCTCTTTGTGACCTCGGCGCGCACACGCTGCTTATCTCCTGCCTATGATGTTTGGCAGTCCTCTCATCCTGCACACATGCCTCAGAGCTCAGCTCTCTCGGTCCTCCACCACGACCTGCTTGGGCCACCCACCGCACCGCCAAACAAAACCAACTCTGTCAGACGCCGGTAGCAGCGTGGCAGTTTCCTGCTTTGGGCTCCACGCAGCAAACCCACAGCCAATTATCTCAGCATGGGGGAATAGATGTGTTTGCTTGGTTTTTATAGTAATGAAGAGTGTGTTCTCACTGAATGTAAGGATGAATTGTCCCTGAATATGTTTTAGTAGAAGCTCGGGGGCTGAATTATGTTTTGGTGGTTTAGTCTATTGTTCTGATCTGATATTGGAATTGGTGTCAATTTGATCTCAAAGTCAGTGTAGCTTTTAAAGGACTATTTATGGTGATGATATATTTTGTTTTTTGGCAACAAATCCCATGAAACTGCCAAAGATCCTACTCATAAGTATAGTATTCAATTCTTGTCCAAAAGCTAATCATCATCAACACATAAATTAGACACAACGTCGCACTGAGTGACATGTTCCTTCATTATAAATAACACAGGCACTGTATCTTATATGGAGTCAATCCCACATACACCATCCTGCTGCCATTAATACTGACTCACGCACCAAATCCACGACTAAAAATAGTCCCCCAACAAACACACTATTTACTTCTGTTTTAGTAATATTGAGTATTGTTTTCAGAAAATCAGGAATCAATGGGCTTGAGTGCCACAGACAGGCCGGAGAAGTCAGAAAGAGATGGACAAAGTTGTTGGTCTTAGCATTTTCATGGGATTTGTTTACAAAAAGAAAATGATAGAATTGTTGATTCATAAAGATTCATAATTGCACACAGCATTTACACATTCATCAGATACGGAGTCGTTTGGAGTTGTTTCTGTCCACATGATGGATGCGTCCAACATTCTGGTAGCATGCAGGCTACTGAATTTGATTTAATAGCAAATATTGTTACCTTTTAAACTAGCCATTAAAAACAACAGCCTTCCTCTATACGATATTCTACGTTACTCGAAAATAGCCATAAACTTGAGCGCTCTGAGCAATGAAATACAACACACGTTTTTTTTGCACCGTGCATTTTGTTTTCACGCGACGACTCATGAACACGTGCACTTCCCACCTCGGGAAATCGGAGCATTCGAGGAGCACATGACCTCGGCCTCTCTGTTTCCCTTCCTCTGCTGCTCGGTCCACATCAGATACTCGGTGGACTTTCACGCAGCAGCTGTCTGTAATCCAAGGCTTCCTCGTCTGGCACAAACGCTGTGAACCATTTTACCTGAGGCTGTTCTTCGGGAGCTTGAATCTACCATATGGAGAAAGTGATGACATGAAGAAACGAGAGATTTTGGTTGGAGGGCTGCGGAAGACTGGAAGCACCGCGTTGTTCATATTACCTTCAAACAATCTTTGTCTTCAGATAAAGCCATTTTTAAAGCCATTAAATTTTTCATTGTATGCTTGTCATTTGTAAACTCTCGCACCTTATTGTCAAACACTTCCCACAACAGAACACTGATTAAACATCGAGCTTGTCATCAAGCAATGTGCTAACCCTATTTAATATTTTTAAGCATTATATTGTTGCTGTCCAATGAAAGCCATGTATCTCCAAATGTGTTGATTTGGAATTTTTCAGACATACTTAAGCATTATTGGTTCCTTTTTGGTTTATTAAAATGATCCTACTTCTTAAGCAAAAAAATAAATAAAAATACATTGTCATAAGCTGAATCTTTGGAAAAAAATGGAAAAAGTAAAAGCCATAAAGCCTTTGCTCCCGTTCATCTATTTATTTGCACATATCTCCATTAAGTCCTCAAGTTTCAACCACATTCTGAGCAGCAGGTGATGAAGGTCCAGCCAGGGACGACCACATGGCGCCGATGGCGAGCCCCCCAAGGCCCCAGGTAAAACACCAGGCTTTGAAGCGAATTTTCGCAGTGGCCAAACCGTGTAATTCCAACTTCAGTGTCAGTCATGTAATGGCATGGAGCCCAAAAGTACTTTTTCCCATTGACTTACATTGGGAAAGAGTCGTCTGTAAATCAGCGGATAATCTTTTTTTGAGGTAAATCAACTTCCCAGTACGAACACTTGAATAGCCCTTCTTTAAATCATTAGGTCCTAAAAGTTGTAAAATGCGCTAATAGCCAAGAAGAAAACACAAGTGTGCACGCTCGATGAGCCCCATGGATACGAAAGATCGCTGGAGAATCCGAGTAATTTTATACTCAAAAGTAGAGCCGCACGGCTTCACGCGCCAATGAGCGTGGCCCGGCCTCCAACGCTGTATCCACTTGTCTTTTTCAACCATGGAGCCAACACCCGGCAAACTGTATCTCTTGCTGGTTTGGTACAACGTTTCCAAGCATAAAATCCCCTTTTACAATATCGTATGTTTACAAGTTGCATGAAATGATACTTTTCTTCTGATTGCATTGCAAGGATATGGTGCATACAGTGTTTAATGATGAGATGGGTTTAATTAGCTACTCCCTCCAGCTCCAGCAGGTTCACTTCTAGACTGTGGATGTCAGAATCTTATTGTTACGTTTTACTAAAAGGTGTCGTAATAAATTTCAGATTAGTGTTTTAAGACTAAAATACGTCCACATTCACACAGACTACCTTCATCTGCCTGCCACTGGAATAATGACGAACATG
This sequence comes from Bovichtus variegatus, assembly GCA_943593645.1. Lineage (NCBI taxonomy): Eukaryota > Metazoa > Chordata > Actinopteri > Perciformes > Bovichtidae > Bovichtus > Bovichtus variegatus. The sequence goes on from CALSCE010010644.1 coordinate 4,666,404, forward strand.
CCTATAAGGACTTCTTGTTTATTAAAGTCAAACATTTGTCAACAATTATAACCTCTCCAGTAAAGATGTGTGATGTGTGTAACGTTAAAGCAAAGTGTTAGAGATACAGGACATAATTGCGGTGGCAATTAACCCCTAATTTCAAAATGTTTAACCATCTCATTATCACTTCATAACAGTGTAATGGCAGAACTACAAAGTGTGCCGGTTTGGTCATAAAGCAAAAGCTCCAGCCTCCGAAAAGGCGGCAGAACGGTGGCATACACAAAAGCCAGATGTGCAGGCACATTGCGTGGGATCTGCTCAAACAACAAACATTTTTGGAAAAGAAAGGCTAAATAACACATGGTATGTGAGTCTCAAACTAAAATAAGATTGTTCCTTCTTTCCTCAGACTGTTTATGACATCTGTGAAAGAGCGTTTGTACACGACAGCTGTATTTTTGTTACCGAAAATGTAAACAAAATCATGAAAGCATGAAAATATTTCTTGATCTTGATACTTAATAATGGGTGTAATAAAGTGCTTTAGAGAGTCGTGTTACCCTCGGGGTATTTACGGCAGTGGAATGGTAACAATAAACACATACATTTATTTTAGTACAGCTTAATCCAATTTGACTAAATATCTTTCAAGCCTCTATCCAGGTACAAGTTTGGCAATTAGTTTTTGCATGAGAGTAATTTCTATTCTTTAAACAACTCCATGTTTTTTTTCTCCGCAGTCCGGAGAAAAGTGACTTTTATCGTACATCATAAACAGCATGAAGAGTGCAGAGAGTGGGAAAAGGAGGTGCAATAAAGCATCAAATTATGAGCAAATGGTCCAGAACTTTACGAAGGAAAATCGCATTAAAGCTGTCCAACCTTCGGATGCAGTGGGAGGTGGATTTAAAAAGGAAAAAAAAAAAAAAAAAGCTGATGATCTGCAAATTTGCCAAAAATAAGTTCCCTTATGGAAACAATTATGTAACGTCCACCTCTCTGTTCTTTTCATGAAGCAACGTGAGAACTAGAGGGGACAAGTGTCCCTCCAGGGGTCTGCACATCCCCATGTCTGCTCCATCAGAAAAGCTGAATAACAGAAGCGGGTCACATCCCCTTAAAACATAAAAAAAAAAATCACTAATCTGTCCCTCTGATTTCCTGAAATGTAATCCTACTGATATACAAGGCAAGATAAAAGATGTGTGAAGTCCCAGTGGGACAGACCTGCTGATGCAATAAAAAGACTTATGACCAGTTCAGGTTGCATCCACTGACTGTGCAATTATAAATAAAATTTAAAAAAGTCAAATCATATTTTCTAAGTAAAACATTATGGAAAGTTGTACAGCACTAATCAGTCAGAAGAAAGCAACCATAGGGACGACCTTTAAATAATATACACTCACGTCATGGATTACAATACGAGTAATATCCACTCAGTTGTCAGTTTATTAGGTACACCTAGCTAAAACTAATGTAGTTTATTACAACAGTCCTGCAGTAAATATTGCCTTCATGGAGGTTTAGTTTTTGTTAGATGTTGTTTCAACTATATGATAAAAAATCGGGGTGGACAAAATATTAGAAACACTCGTCAGTATAAACCGACACAATTCAGCAGCAGCACAAACTGCAGCTTCCAGAATGACTTTTTATTTCTATAGTTTTTATGGTTTTGTACCGTACAAATTATCTGTAGTAAAGCCGTAGTAAATGTCATGTCGGAATTATTCAATTTATCTATGTAGAAACAATAATAAGTCATTTATGAACGTGTTATGAGTAATACTTGGCACCAGGCTAAGTGCAATTATTGAGTTAACAACCCTTTTTAACCATCTGCAGAGTGTACTGGCCCTTTAAAAGCCGCGGGTGGCTATATTCAACCTTAATTTAATGTATCATAAAAGGGTTATGTTGGGTTATTAATATGTTGAACCATTGTTTGGTTCGGGGCTGACGTTGTTATAAATCCTCAAACACAACAAGATTGCAAAAATGAAAACAAATACAAAAAAACGAAAATCAGATTATAAAAAAGCAAAATGAGATGTGTGTACGCAAAGATAACAAATAAAGGGAAACTATAAATAACATGAAACACAGATGCAAAGCATAAAACAGAATAAAAACAATCGGCATCGCTTTCTTCGCACGTCTATACCCAGCTGCAGCGTTCTCGTTTTCAATAGCGTTTACGTAACCGGGTACGATCTCATTTACAAGGGAAAGCAGTACAGCTGCATCAGGTTTACTTGTTCCTTCCTTGTGTTCTCTGCAGGGAGAACAGGGAGGACCACAACTTCCCAGTCTGTTATTAAACACTTTTATTTACATCAGCCAACGCACATATTCAAGCCGTGTACACAGAAATGTGACTCACTGATAGCAAAATGGTTTTGTTTGTAGACAAACCAGTGAGAAGGATCCGTCACGGGCTGTGCTGCTCCGGTTTTATTCCTGCAGCCAACATCCACATCAAAAAACTGAAGTTATCCCATGGTTATTTATCAATATTTCAAAACTGCACGGTGAGTGTGTGCATAGTGTTTAACACGGTGTATGCAATCTCTGTTTTCTTTTGGGATGGATGGATCATTTAAAGTCATTTTTCAAGCAGGAAGTTCTTTTTCCAGCTTCTCAAATGTGTTGATTTGCTGCTTTTCTTTTTCTTTTATGATGAAAAAAAATATCTTTGGGGGTTTTCAGTTTTGTTTTTGGACACAACAAGCCGTTTAAAGATGTCATTTAGGATCTGGACAATAGTGATGGGCATTTCTTACTATTTTCTGACATTTTTACAGACCAAACAATTAACCCAATAATTGAGAAAAGACCTTCAGCCTGAGTGTGGTGCTTGTAATAACTGAGGGGCAAGTGGATTTATTGAGCCACCAGCACAGACTGTCACACTACACATATGTGAGGCTCAGTCAGAATTCAAGAAGGATTCTACAGGTGCTTTATTCTATACGTTTCCTGGTCAAAAAAATGTATTTATGGTTCCACAGATCACAAAGGGTAAATCCTTTCAGAACAAAAGTGGACTGCTTTTGGTTTAGTATTCCACAGGTCTTAACAGTTTCTTGTTATTTCATTCAATATTAAGCAGTATTTTACTACTTAATACCTCCGAGACACTAATGAAAAGGGTAAGTGGATATCTCCGCTGAGGAAGTTTTATAATACTGTATTAGGCAGATCAGTTAAAGTGCTGACTGCGCCTGCAGCCTCTGTTTTTCTCATAGGCAGCCTCCCCGGATCAAAGGCATACTTGTCCAATCTGGGCAGTAATACAGTGATTTTCTCCAGCTCCTGTGATGCATTAGGGCCATTATGTAACAACGCTTTAGATCGCTCCAGGGAGTTTCACCCAGTCTTGAGCGACCGCATCTTTTTACTTCCTTTGGGAATTGTTTTCCATCTCGTTTTTAATTGACAGAATTAGGCCAAGGTGGATTCGGACATCCAAAAAATTACAATCATGGAAGATATATTCGGTAAAAGGAATGTGAGATTCAGCCAATTTTTCATATTCAGACATGAAAATTGTTCTTCCACACACTTTAAAAAACCATGAGAACATTGGGCTGAACTTCTGTCATGTCATCACAGTTCTTGGACAAATTCTACTGACCACATATTTTGGGGCAAAGCTGTTTGGGTAAATCAGCATCGGTATGTCTTGACAGGGCAGTTATCCCTCAGACACAATAATAACCTCAGAGCAATTAGGCTGCATCTGATAGTGAGAGAACGTCTTATCAGTCTCTAAGTACTCTTTACTCTGGCCGCGATCGAGGAAGAGTGCTTCCGTTTCGACTAAAGGTCAGAACTGCTGAGCTGAACAACTCATCTGCGGCCGGTGGAAAAAAATGCACGGCAGCCAGACTCCTCCAGTAGATAACAGGTCATCTACACGACCCCTCTTCCTGCTGCTGACCTCGGTCGATTGACAGGTTGTAACTCCATGCAGAAGAAAAAAAAACAAGTACGTATGAAGGCGACATTTTTGAATGTTCATTTTCCATTTCTCTCTCACAGAGGATGTTTACACGCAATTATGAAAATGAGCTCAAATTAAGCTTGTGTTCCCTACAAATAACATTCCCTTCATTCATAGCACACATTCCTACCGAGAAATCACAACTTTGGATCTTCTTGAAGGCACTGTGTCAAGTTAGATGTCCAAACCTAAGTGCCCTTGTGTGGACAACAATAACCCCCCCCCACTACGTATCTGACGCAGGCAAAGAGATGAATTGACTGCATTTTCCACCACAAAAACGTGAGCAGGGAGAATTATTTGACAAATGTTTTAATCACATGGAACTCCTTCACAGAGAGGCTTTAAGGTGGGTCCACCTCACTTTGTTTTTGTAAATTCTTCCTTGAGGTTCTTTTGTATTTGCCACAAACCGCCAATGTAAACCGACATTAAAGCTGTTGCTGTTCACATGCTAGTGATGTAAGAACGATTAATGCGGTTTGTGCTGCCGCTCCGACTGAAAATTCACCATGAACTCAAACCTTGGGTTGTCAAAAATGGGTACGGCGGAGCAGTGTCGAAGCAAAACGCACGCCTCCCCGCGCTAACACAAGCAGTGAACTCGAAATGTAAGTCAGGATATGGAAAAGAAAAACATGTGACCGCAAAAAAAAAGAAAAGGAAAAAAAAGAAAGAAGCAAAAACAAAAAAACACTATCGTCTCAGAATTTCCGAAAGATTTCAACTAGTTTGGACACATCTTTGCAAACAACATTCCTGCATCCTTCTGAAAGAGTCGAGAGTCTTTTCTTCTCCGAGCAGGAGACCAATGTGAGAAGCAGAGCATCCCAAACAACTGTGAAAAGAAAAGTGTTTTAGCAAGTGACTTTGCATTTCACTGTTTAAAGGGCTGCGTCACAATTATTTGAACGGCGTTCATCTTGCAAAAAAAAAAAGAGATTTATTATCTGTTATTACAAGTAATTTCTTAATTATTTAATCAAAGAACTGGACTGAAAAGTGTACAGTCCAATAATTTGGGAAACAAAGAAAAAAGTGAGTGACAAACAAGTCTGTGAAGCGGCAACAGATCCAGTCTTACAGTGGTGAAGGAAAGAATGAGAGGAAAGGGGAAGAAGAAACCCAGACACCCAGCAGAGGAGCAGCCAGATTATAAATCACTTAATTGTAACCAGAAAGGAGACGCTCGTTCTGCAACAGCATCACCGCTTTTCCACTGCAGCTTCAGCCGCCGGCAGTTAGTTCCACTTCAAAACACTATGGCGAGATGATGGAGGGGAGCTGCGTCAAAACCCAGAGTATTTATGGAGAAAAAATCGAAGGGGAAATGTCAGAATTTGACTTAGATTTCCATGAAGCGTGACAACCCAGATTACACACCGTCTACACTTCATGTTTCCTGTAGATCTTTGGCCGCGGGTTTGAGAAGCTGACTCGTTAAAGCTCCTGAATATTATACATCGCATTTGAGTTCAAGAGCAACGTTTTTGGCCGCGCGTGCGACACATGATCGTGCTGTTGTTTGTTTATTGGCTTCAGCAGTGGGAAAGCTGCGAGGACTGTTCGCTGGAAGTCAGCGCTCGAAATTCCTGTGCGTTTCACTCTGGCCGTGCGCGATTCCAGACAGAAGCTTGGAGCGGGACAGTGGACGGGGAAAGGCTCGATGACTGTGATGACAGTGAGTCGGAGGGACAAAGACAGAGCCAGACAGTCTGAGCATCGCCACGGGGGGGCACGACTCTTTCATCTGCTGGAGATCCTTCGATATTCCCATGAGTATCAGTCTCACAGGGTGTGACGCAGCACTTCAAGCAGATAACCCCTCAGACAATTAAGGAGAAGCGCAAATACTACAAATATCCACAGGTGCACCGCGTAATATAGAGCATAACATGTCTGCTGAGGTGAACAGGTGTTCTGCTGTTGTCTTTTTCTTTTAAACCATTAATCATAAAACGACGCTGCATGATGTGCTCACGTGTGGCTTAGACTCCAAAACAAAACCTTAGAACAAGGGAAGTGAAATCATGACATCTGCGTTTCAGCTCATTTGTTTGCTTTCAGAAGATTTGTAGCGTCAGGTAGATTTGGGCAGAAGACACAGATAAGCCCAAATGGGGTATGAATGTGTATTTGATATGTGGAAATTCATGGGTATTTTTTTTTCTTCTTAGGGTCAAGGAAAAACAAGGCGTTTACGCAACAGTATTTTCCATCTTCTGTTGGCACGCTTTCAAAGCTGCTCATTCATGGACGTCGGCCGTGAGATGCTGGAAATGTCTGAGGATTGCCAAGGACATTTTAGTGATAAAAGTAAACCAGGCCGGAACGGCTCCTTTAACTTCTAAGAATCGCGATCCTGACGTAGAATCAATCACTCTTCAGATGACACGACTGTATAACCATCGGCGTGACGTGGGGGGAGAAAACTTGTCTTAGATTCTTTTTTATCATCTGTGAAGCTACTGTAGCGAAACACATACAAATCAAGTTTTTCACAACCGAATATAACAACAGAAAGAGAAGGTTTTGAATTGTTTTTTGGAACTTCTGGTTACTGTTTGATTCTCACTCGAGAGAGGAAGGTTGTTTACTTACGAGTAAGCTTCATCTACAGGGGGCGCGCACACAACACGCGGCTTACTGAAGAGTCCTGTATCCGCTTGTTGTTAGCATGTCGCCGGAGGAATTATCCAACTTGTGCAGCGATGATAAAGAAGCGTATCATAGCTGAGGCGTTGAGGGTTAATTATCGTATCGTATGACCATGACCTCAATCATTTCTGTTAACCTCGATATCGCCTGTTATGTTTACATGCGTGCAAGTTGTTTAAAAATAATCTAAAAAAATGATTTAGGATAATTAAAAAAATAATAAAAATGTGGGCCGCCGATTTGAAAGAAAATCAGATTCCAATGTCTGAATAATCTCAAGAATCTAAAGTGCATTGCTCTTTGAAAGGGTGTACTTGAATTATTATGCCATTATATTATCATTATATCAGTGGCATGAAATGGACTTAAAATGACGGTAATATCGTTTATCGTAATTATTTCTGGGACAGTATATCGTCCAACAAGAGCAGTTACCGTGACAGGCCGAGGCACCCTTTGCCCGAAATACATCCCGCTCATGTCAGGAGAGACGCTTCGGAGAGCTGAGCTTCCAGGTTGTGTTCCTGAAATGAAAAAACCTCATTCAATCTGTAGTAACGCAAATAATCCAGCCATGGAACACAAACACGCTCAACGGTAGGTTTTGCGAGTCACTATACATTGCATTTTTGAAAAAAACGATCTAATATTGTTTTATTTATCTCACGATGTGGGAAGTTGCGTTCCCAACTTTGCTTTTTACCAGCGAGAAGAGCTCTTGCTGCACTTGAGAGGAACTAACCAGTTGCAAAGTAACATTAGCAGGTACACTAACGTCTGAGCGAGTGTGCCTCTGGATGCTAATTTGTACAGTGTGTTCAGTGACAGCCGGGACGTGATGCCCTCAGCGATAAACAGCGTGCGAAGAGATCGTGTTGGAGATTATCTGCCAGCTGCTTCGCCCCTCATTACAGCCTTTTATCTCGCAGATGCTGGGGGGAGATATTAAATCGGAGAAATATGTTCGCCCCCGGGAGGCGTAGATGCTTCTCTGGTCTTAACGCCAACGAGGATCCCATCATCGTGTGTGACAAGCTTCACACACGGCCCAAAGCGAGAGGAAGCCCAGGACAAGCAAAGACAGGGAAAGTGTCTAATGATTTTTGAGTGAAAACTAGTTAGGTACATGTTTGTTATGGCGTACTTCACCTGAGAAGGAGCAAAGCTGTCAATAGACAAGATCTGACGTGCCTGAACTTCTACTCCGTGTCTGACTGAGCACAGACGTGGATTTGTCAGTTCCTCTGTTTGATCTTCCCGACTAATGATTTTTAAAATTTCTTTGCACTACCTGTAAATGCTTTGACTACCTCAGAGCAATAAGACACAATGGTGTGCTGACAGCCGAGGTGACATATGTATAAAACAAATATGTTTCTCCTGTATTCCAACCTACCACAGAGACACGGCCTTGAGGAATGTAAGTGAAAATCACACCTACAGATGTTTTGATGTGGTCTGACTCTTTAATGGGCAGGTTAAAAAAAACAAGTTTCCACACATTTTACAAGTGGTTTAAAAAAAAAAAATGTACTGCTCACATGTGCAATGCTCATTGTTGTTTATATGCTTTACTCATCGAAACTACATCCTTTGGTATTTGTGGATTTTACGAACTACAGTCGTTACTGTATTTCTTTAGCCTTGATGTGTTGCACATCAATAATGAGCTGGGGGAATATTTGGGAAGTTGGAAACACAATAAGGCTCTAAAACAAAATCAGGGAGTTTTTTTTGATACGTTGAATTGCTGGCATTGGTGGATTTGCTGCTTTTTTTCCCTTCTTTTTTTTTTTTTTTTTTACAAAGTTTTTTTGACAGAGTTCTGCAATTTGTTGTGTGAAGTTGGAGCTATTAAAGCCTGTAAAAAGTCCCACATAATGTGAATGGGATTTCCCCTTTGGTAAATTGTAATTACAATATAAGTGTAATGTACTGGAGCGTGACTTCGTGGTATGTAAAATATCCAGTATTGCACAGTTTAAATGCACCGTGCAGCTAAAACTGAGTAATAATTAGGCCTACTGACATTTCTTATGAAATGCTAATATTTGTACCACAAAAACACGTAACTTGTCCACCCACGTCTGACACGTAGCACTGATTTCTTTCAGGACACAGTTAAAACACTGTTCTGTCGCGTGTGTTTATCAGGAGGGAGACAGGAATGCGGTCGTGAGCTATTTTGAGTTTTTAAAAGCAGCATCAGGGATTTGTGAGGCCTGACCTCTGACGTAATATTTTGAAGACCCACTCCTCTTCGGTCAGCGGCCGTGTCTGACTGCCCCCGCGGTTTGAGGAGCTCCCATCACACACTGCTCACACATGTGCAGAGCACACAAAACGGGCGCGCACATTTTATGGCTGTGCTCGTGAGTCATTGAATGCCTTTTTACTTCCTAATCTAAACGCAAACTATAAACAATAAACAGTGTTTTTCCAGAGGGACATACTTAAGACTGAAAGAAAAGATTGAGTGACGAAAAAGGAATGTTGACAGAAGCAATCATTAAAGGAAAAAAACGTTCCCACACTGAGGAAATATGTATAAATCCGTATTTTTACGTGTATCTGTACATGGGCACACTGTGCTAACAAGCCTTCATTCATCCGTTTTACAGTCACCAAGAGAAGAAAGTCACTGTGGCTGTTCCTTGTATCATGTCACTCTTTGGCTCAATGCTTTGTTACATTAAAACATCCAGTGTAGTTATATTATCAAATGTCCTACAGTCATTGGAAAATCATCACTAATGAGCTACCTTGGGACAGCAGAGGGCGGGGACCACCCGGCATCTCATCGCCCTGGCACACTGCAGCCGTCATCACGCTGTCAGAAAGTGCCCTGCACTCATCAGTCATAAAACATAAGGAGAGGACGGAGAGAATGGCACCCGATTATGATGCATGATTTAGGTTTAGCTTCTGTGCCTGCCCGCAGGAGAGCTCGCTGATTTATGCACAATAACGAGGCACGATGAGAGAATTTATGATGATTGGATTTTTGTTTCAACCCAACACATGCTAACCTCTGGCCTCTTGGAAGTCACGAAGGGAGAAGTCTGAGCAGCCAATCACGTACTCTCAAACTGTTTTGGCTTGAAAGTTTCATCTCTGTTAATTTGACTAACCAGAGGAGTCAAACAGGACAAGACTTGAGTGCTGAAGATGTTGCGCCAACATTGAAAAACCACAGATTTCCACAGATTATCAATTTTAGGCCATGATAGGATCTGTTTTTCGTTTTGTTTTTTTTAACATGCATGCACCTGTTTTTGCAGGATATTTATTTTTTGGTATGATCACAACACATATTTGCTATCTCCTTCAAACTCTGCACCACAGCTATACTTCATCTGGGCCACCTCAGGCCAAGTTGCGAGAATTTGGTGTTTGCTTGTTACATAATGAGAAAAAAGTCCATGGAATTGGGAAAAAAAAAAAGGGGAGGATCACTGTATTTCATGCTGCTATCTGCAGACACTACACACACTTTGTTTTTATTACAACCTGCTTATCTATTTACTTTATTCTCATTGATAATATAAGAATAAATAGTTTTTATTTATGTTTGGAGTATATAGCAATAAGTTCCTTTTTTGCTTAGTTTTTTATGCATCATTTTGTGTATAGCAGATGCTCATACTGTATATTGTCATTTAAAGGAATAATTCAACATTTTGGAAACACACTTATTTGCCTTTTTGCCAAGATTTGGAGGAGAAGATGGATTTCACTTTCCTATCACTTTGCTAAATATACATCGACAGACAGCAGCAGGTTAGTTGGAAAAGAGGCAAAATAGCAGCACATCTAAAGCTCACTAAATAACAAATGATGTCCTGCTTGTTTAATCCGTGCATGACGGAAGTGTAAAGTTGCAGTTACGTGGACGATAATACAGACATCAATGCTGCTGGTCAACAAATAATCCATCACAGTGTCCTAAAACCGCAAGTTGGCGTTTTTACCCTTTGTCACCTTTGGACAAAGCCACCTGTTTCCTCCAGACTTTATGCTAAACTAAATGGTTCACTCTGTAGAAAGCCTTTGGAATTGATCATCAAACACAGTATGTTTCTTTCTGTTTTGTTAACCGAATGATCTGTTTCAGAACAAGCACAGAGAAAACTAAAAAACATTGCAATGGTTACTCCTCCCTATCTAACTGATGCTAATTAGCTAAACTTGTAAATCGGTGCCAAACTCTTGAGTTGCATAACAATCAGAGTGATGTAATTCTGCTCTTACCCTTTTAAATTCGTGCTCCCTGCTAGTAAAACAGCTGCACTTTGACTTTGAACAAAAACAAGCGGAGTACCAGATCTCAGTCTTATAAGGAATACAGAAAAACATGATCTATTTTGAATACATAGAGGATCAGACCTCAGATTGTCCTTTGGTTTGCTTTAGACGTGCTTCTGGTTTGACTGAGCCGCTGAGGCTGCTGGATGGTGAATGAATTGGCTTTTTGGCTGCTGTGGAGGTTTATAATGTCCTCACTGCTCTCAGCTTCCTGGGTCCAGTTCAAACAGTCCCTGAAACCCCAGTGGCTTATCACAGCAGGCCACGAAAAACAGAGCAAGATGAAAAATAAGACAAGATTGAACTCTGTTTTTCTTAAAATGTGTTTGAATTGACCCATTGCGATGCATGTAGTCATGCTGCAGGTGCATGTGGATATGCAGATTGGAGGGAAATTGAACACATTCAAATCACTTTCCATTTTTCTTCAAGTTTGGGCTTCCTGAAAAAGATTTTTTTGGCCTTAACTTGCTCGCTAGTCGATAGCTTCCTCTGTCTCTCTGTTTGGAGAAATTAAAAGTGCCTCAAATGCTCCACAGAGCTGCAGAGATGGGCGATCATTTATGTGGGTTTCTCACTACAAGTGACCCCTTTACATTGTAATCATTTGCTTTGTTGTTGATGTATAACATAAATAATTATTAAATCACCGCCACCCAAATAACCCCAAAAACATCTTTAACATAAACTACAGTTGAGCAAAGCAGACTGTGGTCTTGAGGAAGTGGAGACATCCTCTCTTCCACCCTCAGGTTGTCCAGTACCTGATGTTTCCTCCAGCATCTGCTCCCCATTCCAAAGACCCCAGAGCACAGGGCCTCTCAGTGGGAGGGAAAGTCACTTTATGTGTGAGCCTGTCTTGGAGCAAGAAGCTTTACAGAGATATAACTTTGAAAGGGACAGAAAACAGAACGAAGAAAAGTTCACTAGATTTATGTTGATCATTGATGTTGGTTCTGCAGCAGATTGAAATAGATGACATTCTGCCCAAAGGAAGAACATGTGAAAGCTTCTAGTTTGAAGATGGCTTTGTGCCAGACTGAGGATCAATCATGAAGGAAGAGCAGGATTTACCAGGAAGTACATTGTAGTATTGCCCTTGAGCTTGGCATTGGTATGTCTCATTATATTGCCTCTCTTGTTGATGTAAGTTGCAACAGAACAATGAGATCAAAGAGATAAAATTGTAAAAAGTTGGACAAATAGGCCTATGTATCATGCTGCGTACCAAATAACCAACAAACAGATAACGTGTACTTTATGTACCATAAAACTGACATTACAAAGTCAACATAAGACTTGAATATTAACCCTTCTGGCTCAAATAAGCATTTTGACACATGCAATTCTTTCAATTTGGACACAGTCTGATCTACCATATCAACATCAATATGTCAGGTGGGTCTTTTGCAAGTAAAAGTATAAACCTGGGTCGGAAATCAGGCCAGATTTGTTGTTTCTACTTCATGAGCTCACATTCGCAGGTCAGATGTCCCACGGACACTCACTTCTCACTATCACTCATTTGCACATATGAAGCTTTAATCTCAAATTAGTAGGATTATTTGATGCTAATGATGCAAGGGAAGACGCGCTTTTATATTATGAGTCAAACTACATAATGGCGAGATAATCACAGAAAGCCCCGATACAAAGTGCACTTAGTTTGACACACACACGCACAGACACACACACACACGCACGCACAGACACACACACACACACACACACACACCTTGCAGACAGTCGGCGCTCAATGAATCCAGTGTGTTCCCAAAACTAAACGAGGCTGCATCTGGTTCATCTCAGAAGTGTGTCCACCGAAACCGCGACCCCTTCCTCATTATGTAATATTTGCACACTGGATAGATTACATAACTATCACCCTTTAACCTCGGATGAAAGAACATGTTTTTGGTTTTGTTTGTTTTTTTTACTAAATTGAAAACACAAAAAAAAAAAAAAAAAAGCGTGCAAATGTATGTATACGGTAGCGTGTGGACACTCTATACCTTTGTTTGAATCCCCTGATTTATACTACGCTTTGAATTATTGGCAGAGGATCAAATGAATGATTTAATGGGTGACTTGGCTAAGTTGTTACACCTGGCATTGGATCATTCCTTATAGATGTTGGACAAATTAATCTTTCTCATGGAAAGGCTTTTAAACCATGAGCCCGGTTTTCATATCATGAATGAATGTATAAGTGAATTCTCCAACATCAGGATTTATGTAATTTGCAGCCCGGTTTGGAAATGACTTGAAGCATGTCGACAGATATGCTTTAGAGATTTAATGATGTTACAAGATGGCACACATGCCGCTTTAAAAATCAAAAAAGGCCGAACGTTACGCAAGTTGTAGGTCTCTTTTGAAGCTCAGGGATCATGGTTATTTCAGGAGGATGGTATAAGATGGACGCAGCTACGCAAGTCATTCATTTAAAAGTGAAATCGCTTCGAAAAAAAATCTATTTTCTAAATCGCTGGCATTCCTGGCTCTGTTGAAAGTTATTATTGGGTTTCATTTCTGCCATGCATGAGAATCAGTGCTGAAGGGCCAACAGCACCTTCCTACTACAGTTATCCTGTGATAACGAATGGTGCAATAATAAAGCAAGACACCAACTCATGGCTGCAGTGGAAATAAGAAAAATATATAAATATTTGCCAGTTAAGTTAGAGAGCGAAGCTTCCTCACACAGAGAGATACCGCAGGTCAGACTGTACAACCACCACGGCCCCTGGTAGACCACCACACACTCGATGTGGACTGTAACACCACTGTTCCCCCGCTCATGTGCAATACACGGGGTGCATATGTACTATTTATTATTGTGCAATACATCATGTGCAATATGCATGTGCAATACACCCTGTTACTATTTATTATTGTGCAATACATCATGTGCAATACGCATGTGCAATACACCCTGTTACTATTTATTATTGTGCAATACGCATGTGCAATACACCCTGTTACTACTTATTATTGTGCAATACATCATGTGCAATACGCATGTGCAATACATCCTTTTTTACTGTGTATTATTGTTATTACTGGCTGCTAGTGTATTACTCTCACAGTCTTCACTTACTGTATTATGTTAACCTGCTACTTACTTACCACGGTTGTTGTTTTTTATTCTAACTTGTACTTATTTTATATTTGCCCTTTTATCTGCTCTGTCCCTTTGCTGTTGTAGCGCTGTAAATGTCCCCGCTGTGGGACGAATAAAGGTTTTTTGATTCTGATTCCTGTGAGGAATTGTTTTTAGTTTTTAAAACTGGATTTCCGTAACTTTAAAAAAAAAATTTTTTTTTTACAAAAACCAAATCAAAAAATGCAAAAAGCCACTATTACATTAATGCTTCTGAAAGCTCATCAGGTCACCACCCCTGAGAGTGTAGGCCGACCTTTTGGAGTCTCAGTACAGACAGTGCTGGTTCCTACAGAGTGAAGCTGGATCCTTTTGCTGTTAAAGGCCATACACACGGGTAATGAGCTATTGACGGTGACATTACATTATCGTAAAGGACAAATGCTGTAAGGTTAATTAGAGAATAGTATTCCCAACATGTGATGAATAAAGGTATAGGTGTATTTTGGTTGCATGTCTTAATTGCAACATGCTCTGTCCCAGTCGAAGCATTTCAATAATTGCTTAACAAGGTGTCTGACTGTTGCTTTGCAGCCATTATGGATTGCAAAGCAGCTGCAGCTCAAGTTGTACACAGTCACTTCCGCACTGAAGTTTATTCTTGATAATCTTTCCGGAGGAATTTATGAAGTTTCCTTCAGGCGAAACTGTGACATGGCAGTTGGTTTTTAGACAGAACAGCTCCTGGACATCAATGTAAAAAGAAGAGAAAAGAAAGAAAAATGTTTGTCGTAGAGTAAAGCACCTTTTACATTTAGCACGCTGCTCAGGGTGAACCTAATGAGCACTGTTTTAGTCACATTGTATCTCCACAGCTAGAGATAATGAAGGAAAAAGGCTGGATTGATTAGTATTCAAAAGGATGGAAAATGATTTAGCTTAACTTCTGTCCGTTTGCGCAAAGGAAATGTGTCTGAACACCTGAAACTGGAGCTGCCTCAGGGACAGCCACAACATGTTTTATGATTTGACCAAATATATCATCAACTCAATATGTCATTCTGTAGTTTTTTCTTTTTTTTTTTGCATTCTCCTTTTATTCTGTATTGCTCAAATATACAATAAAATCACTAACTTGAACTTGGCATGACAGTCAAGAAGAAAAGCCTTTTTGCTCGCGAGTGTAAATCCCTCAGCAGTGTGAGCAAGACCAGCTGCAGTCCAGCAGAAAGAGAAGGCTGAAAGACGTAAAGCGTAAAAAGAGTTCTTCTTCTCTTTTTTTTTTTAAACTGCATATTTGATTTTTTAAAAAGCACCTCTCCAATGGTGTTCGTGAGGATTTCTTGAAAGTCTTTTCATTTCTTCCTTCATCCTCTGATCCGAATGAATCATCAATTTTATATATTTTTTTTTAAATCACGCCGTGAACTTAGAGGCGGCGAACAAGAGAGCGCGAACACTGCTCGGTAACGGCTCCAACACTGGTAGCTGTTTTGGTTTCGATGGAATCACACTGGGAGTGTTGAAAAGCACACATTCCATCACATTTCCTCGTCTGCAGCCTAATCGAGTGGGGGGGGGGGCTGCTGTGATTTGTTCTGTGCCTGGTGTTATTAGCTTTATCTGCAGCGGGCCTGCCACTGAAATATGCTGCTCTTCTGTGCTCCCGAGACCTCATTTGGAGATACGATCTAGACTAACTTAACCCTGCGTTTACAGCTTGAACATCGTACCAACAGGCCATGTGAGGCTAATGCGCGGCTAGCTGGGGACGGGGTTAATTTCACTGCTGGACAATTACGTAAGAGCCCACTGGCTGTCGTAAAGCCTTTTATAAGATGCCATGGATTTCTTCTACAGTAGCAGCAGAGGCAGCTCCTTCAGTAAAGTGCATAATGGTGTGAAATGAAGGACTATGAATGCATTTATAGTGCAATAAAGTTACAGGTTGTTTATTTAAATGCTCCAACAGCTGGTTTGCTTGCTGGTCTGCTCTCCGCACCGGCCTATTTACTCCAACACGCACTAACGCCAACCCCTCGAGGCCTGAAACTTTATTAAGCTGCTAGAGATGCCATTCAGGCCAAAGAGCCCGTTGCACAATAAACCTCCAGCCGCACTCTGACCTCCCAATCCAGATAATCTTTTCAAGCTACTTCTCTGCGGATTAAGTGAAACTCGCAACACTTGTCTGGTTAACAGATGTTTATTTGGGGGGGAAAATGTTTTAATCCTCTCGTGTTTTTGTTTTTCATCCCCATGAGTCACGTTTTGTGTCGCATGCAAACCTCAAACCTCAGCCTACAGTACGTTCTGGTCGGTGCCTTTGGCGTCTTTGATGAGCCGTCGTTAAAAAAAAGGAAGATGAAAGGGTTACAAAGAATCGCAGGGGGAAATACTTCCGATGCGGAAAGAAATATTTGTGTTCTGTGATGCTGCAACCGGCGGAGAATTGTTGGAGGTTGCCACAGCTAAGTGCTTTCGATTGCAGTAAATGTGAGATGAAGCAGATAGCGTGAGCAATAAAGCTGTGCCGTCTCTTGTAGCTTTTCGGGGGCGTTCGCCTTCATTAGGTAGAAGAATTTGTTGCATCTTGTTTGGTTTTGCAGGAAATAAGTTCACCTGAACAAGCACAAACGATATTAGTTGGGGTTTTTCTCGCTTGTGCAACATGCAACACTAACATCGACACGTTTCTGCCACCACAAGAATTTCAGATTTGATTGACTTTGCTGATCACTCCATGAGGAGTGTTTTTCATTACTGCTGCAGAGATGATACTCTGCAATGGTTAATCTATGGAAGACAATAAAAAGAAAATTATTTGGATGGTTTAGTTACAGCAATGCTGAGAGAACAAAGGAGCCTTTGCTTAGCAGTTGTGGAATTTATTAAGAGTGGGCAATGATAGTGGGGCTTTTTGGCGAACGGGCAGCTGTGATGTGATACTGAAAGGCAGCAAATGTGTTGTAGCGTAGCAATGTAATGCAGAGGGTCTGTTCATGTTGTCAACGTGTTGGGAATGATATGCTTGTGCTGATCATTAAAAGGACTGCAACGGCACATTGAGCAAGGCTCTCGAGGCTTAGATGTGAGTAGCTCTTCACTGTTCCCTACACTTCGTCAGCTTCACAACAAGTACAGGTTGTTCCTGACTCACATGTGACTGAGCTAACGAATCAGAACCTAAACTGAGGTAAACGAGAGGAAAACCACATGGAGAAATACTCAACTCTAACTAGTTAACATAACATATTTTAAGAATATATTTCTCTGGTTTTGGTTGAGGTTCGGCCTTTGTACTGTCAATCAGTTTAGCATGTTTTCCGCCACATTTCATCTTGGGGACAGATGGAATAAGTACAAGAAGAACAAGTCATACATATTGACACGGTGGTGGACCTGCAAGACATGTAGCCGCGTGCTTTTTCTGACTAGAATCAGTGCCGTTGGGATTATATAAAGTGTGGTTTTAATTTAAGAGCTAGAGTATATTAAGGTATCACAACTCACTTCATTATAAGACTAAGAGGCTACAGAGATGATGCTATGTTGCTAGCATAGCTGAAAACCTTTTCGTGTACGTTTTGTGTTGGTTGGGATTACAAGACATCCATCAAGCCGCATGGGAAACTCCTGCAATTCCAAAAATGTAACACTCAACCGTTTTGCAGATGGAATAAATCGCCTTTTGAGCGCAGATCATGTTTTGGCCTTTTGGAACAATGTCAGTGCTTATCCTGGCGTGATCCATCTTCATCCCCGAGTTGCCTCTCCTGTTAAATGTTTTCCCTTCCCGCCAAGAAGGTCACGCTCTGTCAGACGGCCCTCTGCATGCCTCGGCCCTTGACCTCAAACATGGCCGTGGCTTTCTTTTCCCCCCCTCTTCTCTCCTCGTTTCATGTACACGGCCGGTCTGTTGGTTGGTTGCCAGGTCATTAATACCGGCACGTTGACATATCTTTGTTGTTTGGGTACACATGCAAAAATGTATCCCACATTTGTCCGTCTGTATCAAAGGATATCATACAGCATTTAATTAAGTTGTGAAATAAATGTAAAACAATATTTTTCATCCAATTATTGAGTGAAGGAGGAAGTCCACTGTATACATTTCAATCCGAGTAAAAGGCAGCCACTTAGGTTTGGGAATGTCATTAATTTCCTGCCAGTGTTGTCGGACTCGGTCAGATTTCTGTTCTGGAGTGTATGGTTTGGCGGAAGCCCGCTGAGATGATGGAGGGCAGCTGTTCGTATCAACTTCTCTTATTTTTCCATGAGAGAGCAGCAGCAGGAGGATGACAGATACTCTCACAAGGCTAATAAAACTGCTGGAAAGCACTTGATTCGCTGCTACTGATTCTTGTGAATGGAGGGATCGGGCCGAGGCGTTGGACTGTGGTGGTGATCTGTGCCTCGGGCTGACAGGAATGGGACTCAGGGTATCAGGGCGCAGGCAGAGGACGTGTTTTCTGTCCATGCAGCATATGTGTATGTAGTTAAGTTCAAGCATGTCAACACTTTCTGATGGAAATATACTGAACTGTCCTCTTGCTGGTAGAGAGGATGTTACTCCTCCTCACTTACACATTTTTGGAGAGCAAGAGGAAAGAGAAGAGCGTATAAGTAATAGTGAAACTCAGGGTGGCCAATATGGACACAATTAACTGCATTGTGTCAGCTGGTATGTTAGGATATTGAGGATATTCAAGGATATTGACTCGAGTTTTCAAAATCACAGTGAACTCATCTTCTACTCTTTGGCTGTTTTACAAGAACAAAATATTATCACAAGTATATTATGTTACTATATTAATATTATTTTCCAAAGGCAATGCTAGACACTCTTCTTCCGACCTTTTCACACTGTTTGGCTGATTGGCAGTAACAGACCATGAAATGTAACAATGTGCTCATAGAGGCAGAAGAAGAGTATTATATACGATAAACTTTAACAGCGCAGGTTCCAAAGTATCCCAAAAAGAACAGCCTGTCGCGAATGTTTCATGAGAGAGAAAGCATTTAACATGTAGAGATAATGTTTTTCGGAAACACTAAAAGTACATCTCAAGCTGTGTTATAGTCCCAAGTGGACACGTAGCAGTGCCGTTTATACTGCTCTGAAGTCCGCTTGGAGGACGCGCTCCACACATGTGCAACAGATTGTACGTGCTCGTCCACACGGACCCTGCGCGTGCACCCTCTGAAGGCAACATTTACGTTAAAAATTTACAAGAAAACTCAATAGGGTACCATTAATCTTTAAAAAACAACTTAACACACATTCAAATTTATGAGTTGTTTTGTGTTCAAACACGCAACTTACTCTACCGTAGTCTTAAACAATCCAGCCTGTTGGTATATTCAATGAGTTGCTCAGATAAAAAAAGGAAACACACAGTATACACACCAACATCAATGGTGCGCACACAGACACACACATTTACACACACATTTTTGGCATAACTTCGTCTCCTGTCACAGGTCTCTCGGGACGGCAAACACTTTCATACGGCCAGGTCACAGCTGAGCTCCTGTTCCAAACACATCCTCCGCCCCGTCACAACACGCCTGCTTCAATCAGCTCACATTTATTTCCCTCCTCGGCTCCTCAATGGGCCTTTATGGACCATTTTCATCACACAAAACCCACCTTTGTCCACCGCAGCCCCTTTCTTGAGGAGTCAATCTGCATTTTTTTTTTGGCAAAGAAAGCCTTTGATGTGTGGATGTTTCCACTGGAATCGATGTAGTTCGGGGAAGCCAAACAACTCTTCATGCGAGCGGGGGTCACAGGTCCCCTGCTGTTTTGTATATTATGTAATTCAGCCTGTCAGCTGGGGAAAATAGATGGGAGCAACATTTTCAAATGTAATAAATCAAACGAAAGTGGGATAACATATGTTTAATCCAGGCATTTAATCACGGTACTAGAAATAGAAAAATAGTCCCATCGCTGGTCACGAGGGGCTTACACCAATTATATTACAGCAAACAAATAAAAGGGCAGCCAAACATGGCTTTGAAGTTCCTTTTAATCAGCACCATTCCCCGTTGAGCGCAAAGGTATACATTCAAAAAGTGTCTGTGTGCAGTTAACCAAAAAAAAAAAACATCCCCCCTGTGCTGCGGGCAGAGGCTCACTGAGGCAGGAGGTGGGGGTTAAGAGGCCCGGAGGACACTCAGAGATAAAACTGTCTCGCAAAAACACTGATTTGAACGACCTGGGCCATCAAAAACACACCCTGACAGAGAGAAAGTAATTATCTTTTATGTTTTCACCATACTACTCTTGCCTACTTAGGATATATACACTATGAAGGTTGGAATGAGAACACGTTAAAGTTTATGGTCACATTAGTGTGCCACCATTGGCTCAGTGCGTTTTTAGAAGTGGCCTGCAGGTGAAGCGTTTCTCGGTGTTCATGCGTGGACTAGAAGAGGACCTTCACCTTTTGACAGGAACACTGCAGGGTTGAGTTACTGGTAACTGCACATTAGATCTGCACATCTACCTGATGATCCATCTACTCTGGATGAATTACACCTTCTTAGATACAGGATTTGTCTTCACCAGACACCTGTTTACTTTGGCTCTCTGCTGTTTTGTGCCGGGCAGGTAGAATACAGCCAGTGTGCTGGGATAAGATGCATGCATTTGAGTTTTTTTGAATAGTTATGGAGAGAAGTAACAATTTAGTTTATTTCCAACAGAAAAACCAAAACAATTACCGTAATTTCTGGACTATTCAGCGCATCTGAATGTAAGCCGCACCCACTGACTTTTTAAAAAATATGTATTTTGTACATAAATAAGCCGCACATGTCTATAAGCCGCAGGTGCCTACCGGTACATTGAAACAAATGAACTTCACACAGGCTTTAACGAAACACGGCTTGGAACAAAAATAAATAGGCTTTTAAACGCCTTCAACTTGAAAGCTGCATCATATGCCTTTCTCCGTGTCTTTGCCATGATGAGGGTGACAACATGACCGTAATCAGAATCATGACCATTCATAATGTCCGCTGTTTAAAATGTCCGCTGTTCATAATGTCCACTGTTCATAATGTCCGCTGCTGAAGACATTCCAAGAACTAATAATGCAATTGAAGGTTGGCATAATGTTTTTAGAGGTTCATTTGGTACACTGAATGAAACACCGAGAAATTTCGTAAAAAAGTTAATTACCGTAATGAATGGGAAGTTTGAGCGCGCTCGATTTACGTCACATTATGTGACGGTGCTCAGTTTTTTGGCGACATGAAGCTTGTGAAAGCGGGAAAAATCCATAAATTAGCCGCGTCATTGTATAAACCGCGAGGTTCAAAGTGTGGGAAAAAAGTAGCGGCTTATAGTCCGGAAATTACGGTGGATACAAGTTTCTGATTTTAGGACATTTTCCTGAGAAGTTACTCATATTTTTCGGACATATTTTGGACAATATACTAATATTTTGGATATTTTAATATTTATTTAATTTATTTAATATTTAAAAAATTTTTTGCTAATTTTTCAAAGAGTTTACCAATATGTTTTTGACATTTTAATTTAAAAAAATTCGGACATTTTACCAATATGTTTTTGGAGATTTTACTCATATTTGTCTGACATTTTTCAGAAATAACTATGCTAACATTTTTCAGACATTTAAATAGGAATAGGAAAACCAGCCATTTTCAATAGGATCCAGAGAGGAGTGAATAACCACCACCATCCAGTACATTGAAGCTCTATGAAATAAATCTCCTTTGAGGTTTGAACATTTCTATCCTTTGTCTCCCTCTTCATCTATAGATGACAATCCACGTGTCACACTGTACATTTCAGGACAGTGACAGATAGAGGGAGTCAAAGACACTGAGATAAAGACTGTATAAGTTAATTAAAAATCCATTCCAGGCATAACTGGGTTTGGTGAACGGGCAGTGTCAGCGGCTTGTGTTATGTAAGCGAGCACCTGGGATCCTTGAAGCATGCAAGAAATGCGGGTATGTGATCAGGTGCTGCGAGGGCGCCGCCTCGCTCAGTTGGGCCTGTATGACCAAGCAAGTTTGCCTCAGTCCGGCTCGGCCTGGGTTAACTGGCTTCACTAAACTGTCCTGAATCTCTTTTCCATGTGTTCACATGGACGAGGTTGAGTTGAGAAGGTGAGTTTTTAATATGAGATAAAAAAAAAATGATATTGTTGGTCCCTGTAGGGGAAATAAGGTCATTGTGGTGGCAAACAAAATAGAAGTCTGTAGAAATAGTTGAAATAATGATCAAAATGTGGGGGATTTATGATGAAATATATGGTATTTACAACATGTTAAGTAGCGCAGAGCAAATATGTGAAATCAATGATCCTGTGGCATGTTTGCTCTTCTGTCTCAGGATGAAGAAAGATTCACTTTGTTTGCATGAACTCACAAAAAAAAAAACCTTTACTAAGGTTAGTACTACATCTGTAGTAACCTAGCTACCATAAATACTCCTACATGGGGATTTGCGTGCTGAAATTAAGGATTATGTGTCTTTCCCTTTATTTATTTATCGCTTTTGACTTCTGTTATCCTGAATGACGGCTATTTCTCTCTCTTATAATCCAGAGTCTCTTATGATGTACGAGACCGAAATGGTTTCTTGTTTGTTTCCTTTGGCGTGGCGATGAAACTCCCCAATAACTTAGCTGGAATTTAAATTCTTTGTAAACATGTAAGAGAATCCAATGGTTTACAAATGTTTGAAGGGTCACATTTCCCCCTTTGATTGTGCACAGAAGTGTAACGGCCTCCCCAGACCAAAGCTCTGGACCACACCATGATGTCACTAAACAACAATCAAAACCTCTGTCATACTCTACCGTAAACTGTGGCCGCCCCCCCTTTCAATATGTGGCTTCTATGGTGGGCTAATGCTCGTAAATAGAGAGAAGGAAATTGCTGAGTGACCGCAGAAAAACATGGACACACACATAAAACGCATCACTCCATCACTCCCTGTGTGTCTCTGTAGTTCTCTTCCTCTGTTTCTTTGTTTCTCCTCCTCATTCTTCGTGGGAGTATGGACATCTGGTCCAATCTCATCCCGTCCGCACTCAAGATCTGAGTTAACAGCTGAAGTACGACAGCGTCCAGGGCAGAGGAGATATAAAGTGAGTCTCGCCAGCTGTGTAACTTCTGAAATACATGATGGATCTAAGACGATACATTTGCAGGATGAATAACTACGTGTCTGGATGTTGTGAGCAACCAAACTCTGTCTTTCCCCGTACATTATGATTTTACTTTGACGCTGGATTACAGGAGAACAACGTCCCTCTTTAGTCCATTTAAATGGGTAAAGCTGTCGTCTTTCTTCCTTTATCAAGCATAAAGCTGCTCCCTTATAATCTCCCTATCAAAGCCCCTGAACGACAGAGGCGCCAGAGCAGTGCTCCCAGAGTGAGCCCTCTAGGCTTCTGAAGGAGTGTGTGGGTGGCTGGGTATCGGTGAGGGTCTGTTAATTGATAACTTGACCCCCCACAAAGACGCTAATTCTTTAAACACTTACGGTTATGCAACAGTGCCTCTGCTGCCACAACATTTTGTGACAAAGTTCACTCGGCTGTCAGGTTTGCTCTAAACCCATGCCGTGATCCCTGCACTGT
Organism: Bovichtus variegatus; assembly: GCA_943593645.1. Taxonomy (NCBI): domain Eukaryota; kingdom Metazoa; phylum Chordata; class Actinopteri; order Perciformes; family Bovichtidae; genus Bovichtus; species Bovichtus variegatus. The sequence continues at coordinate 4,690,096 of CALSCE010010644.1, forward strand.
TTTTAATGTGCAGAAAACACTTCAGTCAGGCGGAGTAGACGCTCGTGTGACGACTTAGATTGGTTCTTTCTTCAGCCATGCAGGCAATCGCTGCTTGTGCTAACCAGCCATAAAGCCACCGCTAAAAGGGCCATCAGGACAGAACAGCAAGCAGACGTGTTTTGATTAACTGGGTAAAGTTAAACTCTGAAATTTATATTTATTTGTATAAAAGTATAAAACTAGACACCATCTTGTGATGGGCTTACATCGGCCGCAACGCCAAATTGGGCCTGGAGCGTAAATTGTGTGCGAAAATTGCCCCTTCCCCACTTCCAGCGCCCTTTCTAGGACCACACCCATCTTCTAACTCCGCCTTCTTTTCGATGTCAACTACACACCTGTAAAGTTTTGTGACACCACATCGGACAAGGGGTGTGAAGTGCTCGGACCACGGCCATCTTCAAACTCAACCTTCATTTTGATCTCAACTGCATATTTTTTCGTGACTTTATCTTTACGACACTATTGCGGTCACAATATATGTCCACAGATAAACACCTGGCAAAGCATTTAAAACCACTTCTGTGGTGTCTCCTTGAACACATTTTCGGCCATGATGACACAAACAAATAGTCTGTGTCATCTCCTGAGAAACAAATACTTTCTCAGGAGTTGGTGGAGACCAAAACAGAGCTACAATGAGAGTAAAAATTAGACTTGAGTATTTGTCACAACAGAAAGTGGCGCAACAAAGTTCATCCACATGTCCTTGTCCACATGTGTTACAAGGAGATTGGTGACATAGTGACTACATGCAGGGCTAGTTGCCAAACTACTGTAGCTAGAAAGCAAAAGTTGAACTTTACATGGAATTACTGCGGCTATTCTATTGAAATGCATAGATGTTGCCAGTGGGAGCCACATTTCCAGAAACATGGCTCCAAATAAATCCCAACACAAGTATTCAGTATTGTGTAACGGATTATATACTTAGGAAGTATCCATCTCCACCTCATGCAAAGAAAGGTTGTATATGTAGAGAAGTATATGGCGGCAGGTCTTGGCATTACGAACAACAGTTTATCATGTGGGTGGTCAGGACTTAGCAGCTGCATGGCCTGATCCCATTATGATAATATTATACTGAAGGATTTCATCATGCAGCCTGTAATGAAATTACTTTTGTTAGTTTTGTTACTTGTGACTTTTTTCTCTCTCTCTCGCTCTCTCTTACGGCCTCGTCGTGGCTGACAGGAACTCATTCCCTCTTTTGAAAATTCCCAAAAAGGTTTAAAAGTGTTGAAAGAAAGAGGAAGTAGCTCTCCGACATCTACTCTGTTTTTTGGGGGGTTTTTTTTGCTCGGTTCTGAAAAGTGATGGAGCCGCTGCCGTCGTCTCTAAGCACAACCTGTCATTGTGGTCCACATTTTCCCAAGGATTACTGTCACTGGCCTCTTCCTTTTGGGCAATCATGGCATCACTCACACTGTCCTTGATTACAGAGGCTGGCAGGTCAACGTGGAGGTAATGGCTATTCACTTTCTAATCCCTATTCTCATATTTGAAGAAAGAGACAGCTCAGTGGATCTTCTCACCACCCATCACTCCTCTCACTTCTCCTCACTTTCTTTTGTTTCCGTCTGTTCTCTCTCCCATGCCGGTCAGCTGCACAACAGGTCCATTCTCCTCCCTGTCCCTCTCCCAGTTAAATGCTTGGATAGGCCATTAAGTGCTTTAATGGCGCACGGAGGCGTGAATGATTTCAAAGAGAAGCAAATGTCACCTTTGAGACTTGTGAATGTGTTTAATCACAGATTTAAGGTCTTAAAATCCCTGTGATGACAATATTAAAGTTGAATCAAAGGTAAACTGTATTCTTACATAAAACTCTTAGTGGGATCAAAAGTGTGCGGCCGTGGGAGTGAAAATAAATGTTTTATTAAGCTCTGATCTCCTTCCAAGAGCTTCTGTTTCTGTGATTACAACTCCATGTGACATGGAAAACAAACATATTTAGGAGTCTTTGTAATGCATGACCAGGAACTAGAGGACATGAGTTATGTGATAACTAACACATGGGAACCAGAGTGGATGAGCAGTGCTACAAATCACACTAATAAGTTACCACAAAACGTACACCTTTGAAATGTTCATTTCTTTGTTCACTCCGTGGAGGAAAAGGCATTTTGTTGTGTACAGATTTGAAGGGGACAGGGTTAGGGTTAGAGACCTGTAAGACTTAATGTACAATTTGCTCACGAGGACACTTGACTTGGACGGTTGGATGTCTTGACGGTGGTGTGAAAAGGACCCGACAGAAAAATTAAAAGTGTTTTGTTTCCTTTCACTCGATCCGGTCAGTTTGTTATCGTGTCTGACCAAGTCTCGTTCGAGGAGAAGTCTCGCTCTGTTAAAAGCCGGGAAGTCCAGGAAGCATAGCTTAGTGACATCTAAAAGATTTTCAATGTCAGGGCTGAATATTTAGCTGACAGGCCCGACCCTCCTGTAAGATCTCAGAAGAAGACTTCTCCTTGAGCGAGCCTTGCTTAGACACAACAAAAAAAGTTTATTTCTGTGTAGGGTCCTTTCCACGATGTCCGTAATCTCAGTGGCATAAACAAGCACATTCAGTGAACGTACATTGCGCACCGAAGGATTATCATTTCGCGGCTGCAGCGGTCTTGCTCAACACTGGACCAATTTCAGAAATGATAAGTCACCATTAATCGCTCAAACATGGGAAAATAAGGTCCAGGTTGAAAAACACTGAAGTTACCATTTAAGGATCTGCTCAGTCTCTGCTGATAAACACATGTTGGAGAGAGAACAAGGTCGGGTCATCTGCTGTCAGTGGAGAACTCACACTCTCCCTCTATCACACGCGTTACACACACACACATGTACAGATAACTGCTTTTAGGTCAGTATTGCACCTCTACTGTCTTACAGTTGACATTTTTGGGATTCTGGATCAAGTACAAGCACAAGCAGCGACACACACACAGCCATCAGCGGAGCCTCTCAGCCCTTCAGGAGGTCAGGAGGTGAAGAGGCAGTGATTGGTCTGTCAGCTCCCCTCTTCTCTTCAAGGACCCACGCACCAAGTGCACCCCTGAGACAAACTCCTCACGGACGAGACTGATCCGTCTCCGCAGACAGACGCTGTAATATCAAGCACTCAGCCTGTAGCACTTATCAAGCCTGTGGCACCTGTGAATAGCTTCCTACAGGAGCTCCTAATAACCCTCCACACAGCTGGAAACACACACACATAAACATACAAACACACGTGCTGCACAGGCACGAAGCACTGGAGATGTAGGACACGAAGAGAAAATGAGTCAAAAGCTGCTGATTATGGATTAGTTTCTCCAAGTAAGTAAAAGCAAACAATAAGCAGGTACGCTCTGGAGTGTTTGCACTGCAATTGTTATTTTGAAATAAAAATCTGAATATTTAGTTCCAGTTGTAATAACATAAATTCCCTTGCTATTTATTGGAAATACTAAAAAAAAAAAAAAAACTAATATCATGTATGCAAGCTTATACATACACATATTTTCCAAATATTTAATCCCTAACAAAGTACAAAAAAAAAATCACTGAAACCTAAACTTTTTATTGAAATATAAGAGGAAGAAGAAAACTAAACACTTCTTGGGATCTGCTGAAATCGGCATCGCCAAAACCAGTTCACCCCATTAACTGATCACCCAATGATTATCAAATTTATCAGAATTACTAAATCAAATTACAGAAGGTACATCTCAGTGGCTAATATTCAAGTAAAAAAAACAAACAAAAAAAAACATTTTTTGAAATCGCCAAAATCAGGCCTGTGTATCTTTTATTAGTCAAACACTGTGAAGTAAAACAACTTCCTGTTTGACACGTTGGCTTCACACTTTGCGGTCTGTCTGAAGCTCTGCATGGCAGCACAGGATGCCCGTTCAGAGACCAGTAATCACAGCCCTAATGAGCCGCCTATCCTGCATTATGTAACTTATAAACCCTTGAATGTGAGAGAGGGGGAAACACGCGTAATGGAGAACAGACATGGCAGAGACAACCAACTTTAGATATTCAGCTGATGTTTGAGTGTGTGATCAGGTATGTAATAGTAGTAGTACTACATGTGTTGAATATATAGAATATCCAGTAAAACTTTTGTGACTTTGACCATGCACACATCCTCTGAACCTTATTTAGGGAAAGTTTCCTTATCTCTAAAAGTGACTCATTCGTTGCAGATCAGAATCAGTTTCTACTATTTATTTTTAACTTTAGTAAACTAAGGAAATACATGGTTACAGTTATGGAAAGACCACAGTCATGGTTCAGGGTTCAGGAAAACAATGTTGACTGTTGGTACAAACTGCCCCAAAGTCAATTTTTTTATTTTTATTTTTGGCTTTTGTGTTCCTAATCCCTGCCAAAGAACGGCTTCATTACACTTTTTTTAACTTCCGAGCACTCTGGACCTTTGCTTTTTTTAACTTGCCCGATGGGCTTGCAGTAAGGACATAAGGCAGACAGCCAAAGTTTCAATTTCACCATTATAAATATTAATTAGCTTTAGTTGACATATTCTGCCACCATTTGACATTTGTTATTTTAAGCGCTAAAGATAAGGGGCAGTTGAAAAATGAGGCCTGTTTGAGGAGAGATAAAATGTTTTATAAGACATTTGTTAACAGAGAGAGCTAAACAAATCTGTGTATTTTGCAAACCTTGAACCAGATTCAAAATGGAAACGGCTACAAAACCCCGACCCTCATGAAAAGCCTTTCTTATACGCGGATGAAGTGTCTCGCCACCGAGAGGGTTTCTAACTACCACAGTGACCTCTGACATGGAAATGCGCTCTTATCTCCTAAAATATTTCAGTGTGTTTCCTGTGTGAAGGAGCTCATCAGAGTTTTTTACAATATAACGATATCTGCAGCGGAGGTCAAAGGCTCTCCCTTCTGTAAGTACCACAGCTGTATCATGCAGGCCTGCCAGTGCCGCTGTGCTCAGCCTGGACTCATTCTAGGTTTCGGACGTCTCTTTCTTCAGCATGGCGGCTTCCCTCACTAATAGAGTCCACCAACCGGTTCTTGGGTTTCTGCCATGACAAGCAATGACCACCTTCTGGCCATGCTTCCTTGCAGCTGTTTTCATGATGGAAGTTTTGAACAGGGTCCACTCTGACATCGTGTCCCAAACCTCCCTTTAAAACACGAGCCAAGTTTGCTCAGAGGTGAAAACAGAGGCATAAGTAAGAAAGATTAGCACATTTGGGTGTACTGTGTTTGGCAACCTCCGATTGTGTCGTATCCAACTCCCCATCAGATGGTGATTTTCATTTGATTGTCCAGAACATCAAATTTTGGCCGAGCGTTCCTTGTACACGCCTGATATTCCAATCCCTAACAGGAGCCAGCGAGTCCACGGCCAAACTGCTCTCCATTGTAAAGCTGTTTCCACTGGAGCACTGAAGTCCACTATTTCTGCAGTGTTGGCTATGTGTACAAAGTTATGCCAATCTTCCAATGTTTATTGGCCAGGTTGTGAGAAAGTGAAATATTCGTCAACATCGTGCTACTAAGCTGGTTCTGTTGTCTCTCAACAAAAGTTGAACTCAAGGTATAGTAGCTGTGTTGATCTGGGGAGTGAATGTGATCAAATTGCTGCTTTTCATCTGTGTTGAAACAATAGTTGTGGTCGTACTTTTCGTACACCGCAAGTGTTGTAAGACCTGCACACTAACTTGGACAATTGAGGCCGAAAACACCAGAGTCACGGTCTTCAGGAGAAGGTCTGAGCGTTTTATGCAAGTGTTGACAATTTATAAAATTTCAAATGAGCTTCTTTTGGTCCACTATCCACCCCGAGGATCCATACCCACGGACAGCTTATGTATTCCCTGGTCAAACATCGTGCAGTCAAATCCTGTCCTCCGATCCACAAGCAGGTTCCAGCTCTAGACATATATACAGTGGATGGCCCCGTTTATGAAGTGGTATTAGGGTTTATTAAACTTGTGCTGCTGCGCTCTGGAAGCCCCCTCTGATAGAAGATCGAGATTCGACATTCCAGCCTTTGATCTTGGTGCTAGTTCAAACCGAGAATACTATATGGGGAGGAAGGGGGAAAACAAGCCCGACGTAATTATGGGAGAACTCATTTCTCCTGGCTTCCTGTTATTGAGAACATGCCGCAAATAGGCTGACGGCACGGTATCAGCGACATTAACAATGTTTCCTCTGACTGGGTGACTGCCTCTTTGATCTGCTGAGAAATCGTCTCACACACACACACGCACGCACACTTCCAGTTCTGTAAGAATTAGAGATAGAGAGATAGATGGGCATATTACTGAGGGAGGTAGAGAGCAAAATATGAGAGAGTGAGGAGAAAACGTCGGAGGGAGGTGCGGAGACAAAACACTAATAATTTGCTTAAGAGTCTGACCTTTGACATTGAAACTTTGCTGTTGACAGGCCTTATCGTCTTTAATCATAATGCATGTCTGCAACAGGGAAAAGCAGATCCTTTACTTAAGTACAAGTAGCAATGCCACCTTGTGAAAATACAAAAAATTAAAATTTGACCTAAGTAAAAGAAGGTATGTATTGGCAGCAAAATGTACGTAAATTATCAAAAAGTAAAAGAATAAGTCAACTTTTTATGAGCTCAGAAAAACAGGCCCATTTTCAGCTTTGTGACGAAACATTTTCCAGCTAACCCAAGAGGGTTTTTAAATACTTTATTTAGCTTAAGAATTAGGCGAATTTCAGAAAATCTTTTAGTTTTTCAGATAACATTTAAATTTAAACTCACCAAATTTGGAAATACGTGTTTTCTACTGGACAGGAAGTGCATGAAAAATCGAATCTAAACAGTAACTAAAGCCGTCAGACCTGTGCACCTCAGAACCCCAGCCCTCATCTGAAGTCACAAATTGCAGCGTATAATAATAAATACGCATGAGCCACCACTTTCAAACTACATGTGTACAGTGATATGATTCTCTCAAACACAGTTTTCATGTTTTTCTTTTAGTGACATGCTTGTTCAAAGAGTCTAAAGACAATACTGAAAATAAATCTCCTCAACTCTTGTTCATGGAAACAACTGCGCCATGGTTTAGTACTGAACTCCCAACAATGCCACCAAAATGGGTTCAGACTCAAAAGATTTACTGCAGCTGGTAATCTGCGGCTGACGGCTTAGAAGGAAAATGATAGATGCCACACAAAAATTAAGTGAAAATAAAAGGAAGAGGCGTATCCAAATATTTATATTTAATCCCAAATTGATATGTTTGTGTATAACATTTCCCTAGAACTTTGTGGTTTCCCACTGCTGCTTGGAGCGAGTAAGAAACGATGATCCAATGCTGTAGCGGCACGCAAGCTGTAATTTTAATGCAAACACAATTATAAAAGTGGGATCCTCCACTATCATTAGTGGTGAAAGTCTGAAAGACAGCAACGGGCGCAGCGCCGCATGCAGTCGACATCACATCGCTCCAGAGCGACTTGTAGCTGTGGAGTCGTCTCATCTGAGACTTGGAGACTGTTTGGACCTGCTATGGTTTCAGTAAGTCAATGATCCCCAACATCCTGGAAGTCAAAGACAGAATGAGCAAAAAAGAAAAATGAAAATTTAAGAAAAATGCAAGACAAATTTGATACCCAAAACTAGCCAAATGAAATAAGGCCTCAGTACCAAACCAAGTTTAAGAAAACATGATTTTTTTTTCTTTTTCTTTAGGTGAAGCTCAGTTTCGATTATCCGTTCAGTTTGTGGTGCACAAAGATTTCTGCTGATGAAGTGTGGCATCTCCAAGCATAACAAATATTGTTATCATTTTTCTGCTCTGGCAACAGCAAACCTCGAACAGAGATACCGGTCAGACAGAGCTCATTAGAGGCTGCAGATTTAGAGCTGGTAGAAACCACACTCATTAAACTAAATGTCGTGTAATAAAATAACATAACAAAATATTTTGTACAGGACAGAAAAATGTCTTGGTGGTTTGGTAAACATGTGCTCCGTTTGCGAATTTTACAGGATTTCTCGGGCAAATATCATATTTTTTCTCTGACATCTGCAGTTGTAAGCTTACAAAGTTACCTCCTGCACATTTACATTTCTGTAGCATCTTCCTCGTCCATGCGGTCTATTGCTGAACCTTCAGCATTGAGTGTTATCCAAGACATAATACCATTCAAAGCATTAGCCAATTTTGACTGGCGGTTCAATTCAAATTGTATAGATTTCCACCATCTCTTTTATACCTGTCGTCCCAACTCCATGATAACATTTCTCTCAGCCATCATCACTGTTCATCCTTCAACCGAGAGAGGCTGCATCTTTTTTGTCAGCCATCGATTTATCCCCATCGTGGTGTATCTAAGTCTGTCCTCCCTTTTACTGTGTGATAGGAGCTGCAGGGGAAACATACTGTAGCACAGAGTGTAATAAATGAACCGTGGTTCTGTCTTTTCTCAAAGCCTGTCAAAACAAACAACAGTGGGAAGAAGCCAGAAATGGAAACGTCGCAGCTACACCGAGACAAGTAGAAAACTAGTCACGGCTGCTGCATTTTGTGGTCATTTGACTTTTTTTCTTTTTTTTTATTATGGATGCAGATGAAAGCTGGATCGTTTAATTTTTTGTATTTTAAGTGCATCTGCATTTTAGACAGCGGTTGCGATTTAATCTCGAATTTAAGAGTATTCACATGTGTTCTTCAAGATTTTGCCTTGAGAATAAAAAAATAAAAATAAATGCTTTGCAACAGAATACAAATGATTTCAAATATTCTGATATTCACTCAGTTTCCAGGTATTAGTTCATGTACCAAAGGCTTGGATTCTAAATTTTAGGTTGTAAACTATACTTAAATGAGACAGCATCTTTGATAAAAATCCATATTAGCAACTTTAACTATGAAAGCGTTGTTGATGACACTTTTTGATTTGTTGATTCTATGCATAGCTACATTCATTCCTCAATCCTATCTTATCAGCTTGGGAATTCCCCTGGAAACTAGCAAAAAAAAGTCATTCCCAGCAGGTTATATCAGGACTGAAGCTCAGGTCTTAGGATGGCCACTGATCTTTGATCCCGTCTGTCAGACTATATTCATATTAGTCACGCATACCAGCAATAGGAGTCATCAACGGTGAATTATACTCACTATCATTTTCTCCCTCTCCGTCTTCCCTTTTCTCTCTCTCTCCTTCTAGTTAATGACCTGTTGTCAGCACAGTACTTTGCATAACATAACTGTGAAGGCATCTTCAACTCACTTTCTCAGGGATTTAATGCAATTCCCAATATACGACAAGCCTGAGAACCAACATGAGTCATTCTAATGAAGTGGGTGGGAAGCCATTTACATTCCAACTCCTTCTAAAAATGAACAGTATGCTTCAAAATGCTTTAGTCTTTTAGAACTGTGACCACTGTGCTTGTATGGCCATAGGGATGTAACCCAATTAAAAGAAAGTATTTAAATGACATCTGCATTTTGAATCAGTCACTTCAGCAGCAGAAAGCACCAAATGATGAGCGCAGTACATTTCCCATCGTCAATCCAAGTTAATACCTAATGTTCTCAGTTTTAGTATAAACAAATGTACTGAAACTCGTTCCTCAAACCACTGCTCGAAACAATAAGTCCCTCTATCCCACAAGTATGAAAACCAGAACTCTTTTAATCGACACACTGACCAAAACGTTGGCAGTGTTTCGGTCAGCACTGCGTCGTCTTCTTTCTTGTATTGTTGGGGTAGTTTTAGAGTTTCTGAGGGTGGAGCTCTTTTCTTTGTTCAGCCACTGTCACTGTCTGCGTGACAGGAGTCCCAGGTGGGCTGTTTACACCAACAAAAGTAGAGCAACAAGATGGAGAATTATTTGAATGAAAAATGCCTCAGATTATTGTTTCAAGTGGCCGAATTTCTCATAGTCTTCAGATAAAAAAAAAAAAAAAAAGGTGCTTCTTACTCACACGTTGTACTCCAAAAAAATAAAACTACGAGGAACAAACTAAGCCAAGCCGGACTTTAAACATTTAGACATTCACATCAGCACCTCTGTTTGTCTGATTCACTGCTCCAACAGGGCATCGTTTAACTCAAACCACGAATGCCAGTTGCTAAACTCAAAAAATGCAGTGGATGAGGCCAGCTTTTGGAAAGCAAGGAGTGCAGAGTCTTGGCGAGGATCAGGGGGCACCGTTATATCCTACCACCAGGAATTTCAGGGAGGTCGACTCTGAATAAATGAGGGATAGTTTGCCCTCAATTTGGGTTCACTGAGTTCATCGTCATGAGCTTAATTTAACAGCCAGAGAGACATCCCGCCCCCTGCAGACGAAGCATGCGGAGCAACTTCACAGGCTGGATTGCTGCATTTATATTTTTTAAGTCTTTCCAAAGCCTTCGCAGGGGTAATATCCACCACTGGTTTTGCACTCTTCACATTGAGTAGATGCTCAATTTGAAACCTTTTTAACTATGTGGCATTAAAAAAGTGTCTTGTTGATCATGGGGAAGTTTTCAACCTACATTTCAAACATGGAGGACTGGAAGAGGCCAAATACAAAATCAGTCATTTTTTTTAATCTTCAGTAATAAAAATGAAGCACATCCACGTATTTTGTGCTTCAACATTGATTATCATTTTAAAAAGGTTACAAATCATACAAAGCAGAAGGAGAAGTAAGTTGCTAATCTGTAGTTTTGATTTTTTTCTTATAGATTCAACCCTAAAACAAAAGCCAAAACTGTCCTGACGCCGACTTGAATTTCTACTACGTGATTGGCCTGCTGCTTCGATGCAATGCTAAAATGAATAATAAAGAATAAGACTAAGAATCTACAGCCATGTGAGCGGCTCCGTGAGGCTGTGCTTACAAACAGCGGACCCATGCCGTAATACAGTGTCGGCGTAGGAACACGGAACTTGGACGGTTGAGAAAATGTAGTGCCAAAGTATAGGGCGGTTTGACGGCCATGTAAAGTGGTGAAAATATTACTAAATTATACTGTCCCTTTAACATGCTGATGCTGAGCAGTGTTCTGCTTAACATGATCACTAAGTTTGGTTCATTTGCTGATAAGCATAAAACAGACGCTTTGACTTGTGGTCTGCACCCAAGTCCGTCCGTGTGCGGCTTTTTTGATCCCCACCTCATACATGCAATGGATATTTGATTTCATTTAACCCGTAAAGGGACATAGAAAGATGGGGATTCCCGCCACCCATTGTCTGAAATGAAGACAGTTTGAAAAGGTTGCCAGGAACACGTTTTATGAGCACCTCTCATTCACGGACAGACTTAGACGCCAGACATTCTTTGCATTCCTGCGCCCTTCCACTAAACACCGGTTGGGTGTTTAAAGTGCCGTTTGGTTCCTGCTCAGACTTTCTCCGACAGCGGCCTCACGCATCTAATGAGTCACCCGTCCATCGATGTGCCGCTCGGTATGCAAATCTGCACAACAAGAGGTCTGGAGCCGGGACACACATGTGAGACACACGTGTGAGACACATGCGCTCTGAATTTCATTCTTTCGCTCTTTATTTTCCTGCCTGCTTTCTTACCACAGTTTTTATGTAATCACTTCTCCAGTTAGAAACCACTGGAGTTTCCCAAATATTTGTTTTTCACTGTGTAGTGTCTGTGCACGCTGCACCTCCACACAGTAAATCATACCCGGCATTCTTCAGAAGTCCGACCATATGCAAGTCATTCGACGTCGGCACATTCCACAAAATTGGATCTTTACATGCTCCATCACTGTGACAAATATACTGCATACCTGCGGGGCTTATCCACCTGGGGTGTAAATGACAGTGCTGGGGAGAAATAGGCTTACCTGTACATACAGTAACAGGGCAGAAGGCCTTGTAGTAAATCACTGGGGGCCAGTGGCTTAGCACAAGTTCCCTGCTTACAGCAACAGCACCAGCCCCACTGGCACAAAGCTGCTGCTGCCGCTGCCGCTGCCGCTGCTGCTGCCGCTGCTGCTGCCGCTGCTGCTGCGCGGTGAAATTCTTTTTATTTGTCTCTTCTGAGAGGATGTAAAGAAACACCAACATTTTAGAAAATTCCTCTCAAACATGTACATTTGTACCACATATATTTTTTTGAATGGATAGGAGAAATATTAAAAGTGGCAAATAAAGTATGATATTATTGCCCAGTAAGAGAAAGTGGTCTCAATACCTCAGTGACATGAGTCAAGCAAGAGTTATTGATAAATATGAATTACACAAATACATTTCAGGGCTAAATTTCGTTATTTCAAAACATCCAACTCAACCCTTTTGCCGGACAAGAACGTCGATACTGGGCGAATTTGTAAAACTATTCATTTAATTTTTAACTTCTGACAAAACTTTTTTAATTCTCACTTTCTGCAGTATCTCCGTATGGAAATGACAGTATGGTTAAGATATGATTATTAGGGATGTCGATCCTAAGTGTCCGTATCGTATATATTTCTTATGGATTATATATGTTTAAACACTTAAAATAAAATCCAGTTTTATTCATATACTCTCTATATTTATATACAGCATGTTTGTCTAATCTTTGCTTTTTGTGATTTATTGGTTAAATATCTCTCTTCAGGCCTTTACAAAAATGTGCAAATAAAACCCGAAAGAAATTTCTTTTTGGTTGACCTGCTCACAACTCTTACATACTTAAACTGTGATGAAATGCTTTGTTTATGAGATCACAACTCAAAATGTTTGCTGATTAAAAATGCCTCTGATGGTATTGCCTCTGCTCCCCATAGAGGCTGATGAAGGTCATAGTGAAGAGCTTCTTTCATTGCTTGTCATTGACACTTCACTAACCCTCGGTTTCATGCTCCTGCTTGGTTTTACACTTCAAAACAGCATTGAAACTCACAGTCCTACAAACCAAAAGGTTCCTGGTATAAAAAAAAAGCTGCATGTGCAACAGCTCAGGATTTCTCCGGGAATTACTTGATGCTGAGCAGATTCAAAAGGTATGTTTTCTTTGAACTGCGCTGATCGATGGCATCGTCAGTCAACTAATTGAAACTGAGTTTATAGCAGAACCGCTCTGACTTTGGGAACAAATGTCCCATGTGAAAATATATATTTTAGCGCAGAAGAAGCTAAAGTGACGGTCCAGTTTTATGTCTAACTCCATGTTAGTTTCCAAAGTTCGTACATTTTTGGCGCACAGACCACAGCAAATTACCAGCAACCTGCATGCAATCTATTGTCACTAGCAGTGAAATGTGGTGGATATATAAATAATTATGTTTAAATAAAAATAAAAAAAACATCAGCGAATGATGAAAAGGTACAATCAACTCCATATCACCATTAAAAAACAAGCGGAGCAGCTGGGGCACATGTGTGTTGGTTATGCAACACGGTATCTAACACTAAAGGTATTGCTGGTGTGTGTGTTCAAAGCCAAGTAGTGCAACAGAGATGCTGATTCAAGATGTGACTTTGTTTAAGCCAAATGGCAGTAGACCTGTGACTGAGGACATGACCTGGCTGGGAGCACACGGAGTACGTTTTTCTTTAGATGGGCCGAAGAAGGGAGAGACGAGGAGAAATTGAACCCACATTGTGTTGTTGCCTCGTGGCCCCGACCGGCGACAAACGCTGCGTGAGCACAAAAGCACAAAAGCACAGAGATGAGAAAGTGAGAAAAATGAGACGTGAGATAAAATGTTGGATAAGTGTCTTAAAATGACCTCTAACTTATCATTCAGCTGTATTGTGGTACGTGTATTGTATGATGTTTATTTTATTGTATTTCCATATTAGTAGTGTATTGTGCTTTAACTACATGCACATGACGGGACACGAGTTGAAAAGCAGCAATAGCTACAAAGTCTCTGTGCAGCACATCACTGTCCTGCCCTGGATTGGAAGACATGTTAAAATAAGACATGTTTCTTCCACTAAATTCATATGCAATCACTGAAGGCCCGGAGCAGCGACTCCACCTTATATTCCCAAGTGCAACAGACGAAAAGCAGACGCCCGTATTTGTTTACAGAGCCGGCAAACAAACCACAAACTGAGAGGGGTCACTGTCGCATTGTTTTTAAATAGAAAGTCAACAATTTGTCGGAATCTGCCGTCATATCGTGCAGAATCTGATCTCATGCTGCGGGAATGGCTCCAGCAGTTTTACACAGTTAAAGGTTCAATGTGTAATTCAGAGCCACCTGCTCCACAGAAACAGGGGGCAGTGTTTCACCTACTGGGTCCATACGATCTCCATTCATCCATCATCAGAACCATCAGTTATTAAAAAACAACTACAGTGTGTTCCCCTGTTTATATTATAGGGCGTTTGTCATATTAATTGGACCACGAATATTGAATATTGAACGATTATTGTCAAAAATGGGGTTTGAAATACTGACCATCTTAAGCAATATAACTTTAAAACGTGTAACAAATCCAGCACCTTGCTTTCATTATCACTGTGTGTAAACCACTTAATTACCACCTTGATGGCGCACACACACATCGGTAACCGACCACGTGCGTAACAATACACAGTGTTGAATGCGTCGGGCAATAATATGCAATTCAATGTTTCCTGTGAAGAACAAATGAGGATTACTTTTCATTCCTGTTCCTTTTGGACGTATGCAGATGGCCACCCATGGATAATACGATGCCAAATACCTGCACTGACTTCTCAAAAGCATCCATACACTTGCATTAGGAAAAGGAGATCAACATTTCTTTGTTTATTCATAGTAATTTACAGACAATGCCTTAAAAAAATATATAGAAAAGTGGTAAATTGTATTATTTTTTTAATTTTATTTTTTTTAACTGTGGTGAGCCTTTAATGAGTAAGGACAGCCCTTGTATTGTCAGTGCTATGTTTTTCTAAGGGACCACCAGTACCAAAAAGATACCAGTGTAAAACATCCACAAAATGGGAAATTTAAAGCTCAAGCCAGATTTCTATCTGCAGGTCTTAAAGGTGGAAACTCGATCCTTTATACCTCACTAGAAGCTAAATCCCTCCATAGATGCCGGTGAAAAACAAGACACTTTTAACCACAAAGTATTAGGATTTGTTATCTTTTCCATCGGGGGAGGTGTAACCCGATATAACACGGAGCACTGTGTTAATAATCATATCTCAGCAGGTTTTCCTGTCCTCTGAGTCAACAAGCATTCCTTAGCTGTGACCGTGACAGACTTTCGCTGAGATCGAGATCCAAGGGCCAAACACAGCACCAACCTCAAATCAATGATGGCTTCAGCTGATGCAGGAAAGCAGATACTTGGTGTGTGATAAGGGCTTTATCCGAAGGTGTATCAAAACAGCCGAAACACCTGCAGAAAGTTGGGTTTTTTTCGGATTCTAAATGGCACTGAAGTGGAAGGAGCTGGATAGAGGTGAAAGTATTGACTCAAAGTGTAAGCAAAGGTCAAACTCTGTTAACAAACACTGATGTTTACTATGGACTCGGGGTATTTGTAGATGTGTGCATGTAGGGCTGCAGTGGCTGTGCATGGGAAGGTGGTAGTCTAGTGGTCGAGTAGTCAGGCTTTAAAATAGAAGACCAGGAAGTTGAGAGTTCAATACCAGACTGTCACCATTGTGCTCCTGAGCCATGCACCTAACACTGATTTGCTCCACGGGGACTGTCCCTGTAGTTAGTTCAATGTAAGTCACTCTGGATAGGAGCATCTGATAAATGACCTGTATGTCTCGAAGGAATCAAATAAATGTCCCTTACGTCATGACGTGAGAAATGGGTGACCTACTCTCGTTACAGCCAACAGATATCAGCCACCAAAGGTCAAGCTATTCCAGCTCTATTGTTTCTCCTCGAGGCGAGATTACGGTTGGTTTATTTGGACATTTCCATGGAGAAACACAAAAATGACACCGATTAGAGGAACTCAAACAGCACTTGAAGATGGGGAACATTTGAGCCTTCAGTGTTTCCAAACACGTCATACTGGTGTAATGTCAGGGACACTGACTGGTCGCGAGGTATTTACTTTGAAAGCCTTATTCCAAGTTTCATTAAATCAAATTTGATCATTTCCATGACCAAAATCAAACGGAATGAATAAAAGAAAAACCTTAAAATGGGGAAACTCAGTGGAAGGAAAACATGAACAATGTTTTGTATAAGGAAATAATTTGCCAGACAAATAAATAAATCTATGATTTGTTGGCATGCGTTTATGTTAGGCTTATGTTTTTGTTTGTTGGGTTTCATATCATCGTTTTAAATCCACAAATGTTCTCATTGCCAGTCAGGTCACGTCAAGAAACTCAAATTAATAATATCCTGAAACATTTTATCAGATTACTTCACAACAACACAACTATGCAATGTATGGCAGTTTAAAACATCTTCTATTTCTTATAATTCATCTTTTTTTATTTATTTTTTTGAGCCATATTTGTTCATACTCACATGGTATAAAACAACAGTGTCGGGCTTCTTTCACTCCACAACCTGTAAGAGTACACATGTCAGAACTATTTCTTTTCAGCGAGACTGCTTTGACAATTACAGCACTCTTGGGCGTGACTTTGACAGATTACATCCCCATAATGAAATACAGCAAACACTAAATAACTTGTTTTATTTGCAACACTGCTTAAAATAACTTCCTGCCCCGTTAAGGAGGCCTGTCAAAAAGCAACAGGCAGCCTGGCAGAAACAAATTCAACCTGCACCCTGTGTCACACCCTCCGGATCAAAGCGCAGGACTTGACTGCTATTGTGCCGTAAATCCTGTTGATATCCACACAAACATGACCCCTGTGACACCCACAGCAGAGAGGCAGGGCCATAAACCTCTCTGCAGACATTTCCATTCAGGATTCAGCTGCTGTTGGGGCCTGGCCCGGAGCACCATGAAGAGTGATTATTTTGCGGCTATTTCTCACGAGACCCCCACAGAGGAGGTGAAATTGGTTGGATGCCTAAAGGGGGCTGCAAAGAATAGTGCACAGTTGTCAGTTCAGAAGTCACTCAGCAGAGAAATATTAACGCAACAGTGCGATTATGCAAAACGGGGATGATGTGCCAAACTTTTTGCCACCTATTAGTGTGTGAAAAATGGAAATATAGTAGTTAACTCGTTGCTTTAAACAATTCAGTTTGACAATCATTCTACCTCTTCTATTATTATCTATTATATATTTAATGTCTATGAATGCAGATATTTCTCGCTCTGCTGCGATGAATCCATTCACGTATCAGAGATTCATTTTAAGTTTTTACTTGTAAACAGAGCTCACAAAAACATCCGACTGTGAAACTTGGACTCGTCTGAAAGCTCCGATATATACGACTCGGCGGACATGAGAGGCAAACAAAGGAGGATACCTGACAACTTTAAAGACTTTAAGACGTACAGAAGTTTTTTATATTTCAGCAGCGTGTGGTACTGTGTGTGAGAGGGCCCATAAAACGGACTGGTTGGTCCCCAAAAAATGTTATTTAAAGCTTGAGAGCGGACCTTTCGTCTGATACCTGAGCAGGTATCAGACTTTCCCTTCGTTCCAAAGGCTGTAAAATGCTCAAAACCAAAGTAAACGCCAGCGACAATAAATGAGTTTCTGATTGGTTCTGTTTGTTTCTGTGTAAAGGTCTAAGTCGTATTAGAGCTCCTCCACCCAGACATGTTTACAGTGACTCTCTTCAGGAATGTAACACAGAGGAACCCAACGAGAGAAGAGAACTTAATGGAGGAAGACGAAGACGTTGACATAATTTCATGCATGTCGCTCTTCAACAACGACCCTGTTTTATAAACCACAATCTTCAGATGCAACTTACGGGCTGCTATATGGCCTCTGATTATCACATTTTTGGTTCATTTCTGTGCATATTGTGCAAGAAGTTGTAAGTAATATGCAACATAACTGAGTGTCAGTTGTTTAATCAACAACAAACTGCTTATGATAACTAACTAGGTTTTCTTTTTTTATGTCTTCCAAACAAACGAAAAGATTAAAGATGCATCACTTCCTGTTCAGCAAAGGAATTTTTTCCCAGGAAAGATTAACCAACAAAGTCATGCGGTCTTTAAACATAAATATGTAACAAGTAAACAGGCCAAAAACGACAGGAGGAAAATGAGATTCAGAGGATCCAGTTTGGGAAATAGATCCATGAGTATGAACACTACATGTGGCTAAACATGACTTTACAAATCTGAAAAGTTATCCCAACTCAACCATTTTCTCCTGCGTCTGAACGACTTCAGAGTAAACGGGGCGGCTGTGGCTCGGGATGGCCGACGGTGTGTGAGTGTGTGTGTGAATGGTTATCAGTGATGAGCGTGTGGCACCTTGTACTGACTCTGACTCTGTATGAATGTGTGTGAATGCTGACGTGTTGTAAAGTGCTTTGAGTGATCGCAAAAATTGGAAAAAAGCGCTTTATAAATGCAGAACATTTACCATTTAAACAGTAGAAATATGCCGTTCACGTGAAGAGTAAATTACCAGGAAAGCACGTTTGCACAAATTGCACAAAATCTTCATTTTCTAAACAGAGTATGAATTAGGTCTTTCAGTAGAGTTTTATCATCTTTGAGATAAGAGAAGAGTGGAGTGTGTACATGTCAACATCTCCACCCATCTCTGCAGGTTTGTGTCCTTGTGTCCGGGGTCATAACCCTCAAACAGCTCCCTGTGATGCCCTGAAGTCCGTCCCACTTCCTCCCTGTATCTCGCTGTCGCTCGGCAACCTCATCAACAGAGCCGCTGATACAAGCCTGGTTTATATCAACTGTGACTCGAGGAGATTTCAGGAATCATTTCCATCATTTCCCTCAAAAATATTTTGGTTGTTAAGAAAATGTTTTACATTTTTGCAAAGAACAAGCAGCTGTTTATTGGGAAACATGGTTTAAAGACCTGTAATAACATCCCATCACTGCTGATGAAGTATGTGAATGGTCAAGCACTGAACCGGTTTAATATTTCCTCATTATTTTGTCCCAACACTACCCACAAAGCTAAACACGAAGATGTTATATCAAACGTAGCTGATCCAGGATGAGGTGAGAGATAAACATCAATGAAGTGGTGGGAAGCTTCAGATAAAGCTGGTATGTAGACCTTCAATTGTTTCGTAAAAATAAAAATCTTTTTTAAAGTAGTTGTTAATTTACTCATCTAGTATTGCATTGTTAATAAGTTTGTAGCATAGGTTTGATATATATATGTATATGTATGTGTATTTCACTGTGTAACGTACATTTATACGTGTGTGTCTATTGGTATGTATCATCAGGTCACATCTAATATCATGTGTTTGCATTTGAAAATGTTCTATATATTGTATTGTAGTGTAGGGCTGCAACTAACGATTATTTTCATTATAGATTAATCTGCTTTGACTAATCTTTTGGTCTAAAAAATGTCAGAAAACAGCGCAAAATGTCCAAAATGTTTCTTGAAGTGCAGGGTGAAGTCTTTAAATGTCTTGTGTTGTGGAGGCAGAGAGAAAGATACTGAAGTGTGTAAAACCTATTGATGGCTGCAAAACCTCTAACATTTGGTAAAAAAAAAATTTTTTAAAACATCAACTTGTATAAAACATATATGATAATAGTGAGGGAGAATCTGTATAGTCACTCAGAATGCGGTGGTGGTAGTTTAGTGGTTAGCATTTCAAATTACAACACCGGAAGTTTGTGAGTTCAATACCAGGCTCTTAACCCTGAGTTGCCCCAGGACTGTCCCTGTAGTTAGTTCACTGCTAAATGACCTGTAATGTCATGTAAGAATGCATCACGTACTGTAATTCTGGCACCTAAAAAACCTGAAGAAGCACCAGAAAAAAAGTCCTTTTCTTTAAATTTGAGCATTTCTATGCGACGTCAAGCTTATTCCATTCACTGCAGAGGCATTACCAAAACCTGCCACCCCACCACCATCATCCGTGGGGAGTTTGGTAAAATTTAATAAGGTAACAAGCCATTAAATAAGCCGGTGCAGGTTTCTCTAAATGTTAAGTCAGAATTCTCCTTTTGCTTTAAGCCTTTGAGCATAACAGTTTTTGTTTGATTTTCAACATCACAGATGTTAAAAAGAATAGCTGCTTCCAATGTCTGTCGAAATCTTTAAAAAGTGACTTCACAGAGACCTGCTTTTCCTTTTCGTAGCTGAATAAGTCTAGTTGGGACAAAACAACTTTGGAAGCAGTTCGCCTATATGGAGCAGTTTTAATGCTAAAGCCGGAGGATAATACCAAACATAACACTACAAATACGGAAGCTTTAAGTAAACACTTCAATGAAAGTCTGCGTGACAGACATTTTAACATCTATTTTGTCAGACGGATTTAGTAAACAAAGGATTTCTCCCTCTGAGACCAAACACACTGAGAGGTTCTCAGCGTCAGAAACCCGCCTCACATAAGCCTTCAGACATAAGACTCCCGAACATGTACACATAACCTCTAATGTCCCACTGAACCTCCAATCCCACTGATAACATGAAGTAACATGACAGTCAGGATGTTGCCTCCCGCTGGCAAACACCTTGACGTTGAATGGAGGGTGACAGTTTTCCCGTATGTTGAAAAAGTAGAAATAACGAGTGGTGTTTTGATCTTTTACTGAAGTAAAAGTAGTAAAACTACAGTGTAAAGAGCTGAGGACGCACCCAGCGCCTGATCGACGCACCTCGCATTTTCCAGACGGTAGAAAAAGAGGTGTCCCGGGGCTAAAGTACCAAAAGTGAAAAAACTCATTATGAAAAATGGCTTTTTTTTTCAGAATAATATTATATTACTGGACAGGAAAAAGTGCAATATTTGCCTCCAAAATATAGTGCAGTAGAAGTGTGAAGTAGCATAACACGGAAAAACTCAAGTAAAGTACAAGTAGACTATAAATAAAATAAAAGTGGAGACATACAGTATGTGTTGGGTCTTGGGACTTAAAGATTGATATCAGCGTATTTTTATGTTCTTATCTTAACTGTTACATGTAAATAAGGACTTTTGGACTTAATCACTTGTTGCACATTGCCATCCATTACTCAACCCCAACCTTTACAATATGGTATTATAGACTTGTATATACTACAATATATTTAAAAGCTATATAATAATGAATAATGAAGCAATATATCTTCAATAATATCTTAAAATACCTCCATTTTACAAAATGGGGAAGGTAGCATCTAGGATTGGACAATAAGATAATATATCAATTGAATTCCCAGAAAATGTCCCATATTATAACAATATATATTGTATTGATATTGCAATATATAATTGTACGTACCATGAAAGATGTTGTCGTATCAGCCATTGATTGCTTTTTGTTTCAACATCTTATAAACATTTGTTTGATGTCAGCACTAATAGCAGCATTAATCATTCGTTTAAATGCCTAAAAAGACTTGTTGACTAAAAATGGCCTTTTGTGGCCCTCGTCAGTGTCACTGGGCCAAACAAACTATAAAACAGTTTATGACTTTGACATGGTTCACATCCTATCTCACACCAACAGCCAACTTTAACCGAACCATGATCTTCTTTTCATACTAAATAGTTCTTTGCAAAAACAATGATGTCGTCGTGGAACATCAGATGAGAAAATGACCATATTTGTCGTTTTTATTGAAGGAAATGACGTGTTTTGAGGTTGACTTTGGGGCTTTGGAGTGACTGCTGGGACACGAATGTCCCAGGATGAGCAGGTGGTCAGAGGATCCGTTGAGCTGTCAGTTGTTCGCTCATGCACTAAATAGCTGAAAGATGTTTTCTCACTCAGAGGCTCTTAACCTGGTGGCCGTGGCCCTCGGGGGAGGTCACATTCGGGTCAAGGAAAAAGGCTGTGTTTAAAAAATGGCAGAAATTAAGGAAAAATTGAGAGGTGAAATGTATTATTATGAAATGATTGCTCTGTAGCAAAGGAAGCGGGAAGATAACGGTTGAGATGTTGTGATGAAATCTTTGATTCAGAACCAGTTTTCTTGTCTTGGGGCGAATTCAAAAACGTATCGCGTGGCTTTTGTCGCCACTAACCCTGCACAAATAAGACAAAAAGAAACCGCGTTATTCTCAAAGCACCCTCGCGGTGCTCCTGTGCTATTTGCACATATTTAAATTAAGCGATATGCGAACACTTTGCGCAAAATTGGCCCCTTTTCTATGCAAATTATCCTAATTGTAAAAACAGTCCAATTCAAAAAGGTCAAATAGCTAAATGTAGTCACAGTGAATTTATTAGCGTCTTCAGAGAGTTTGTGGTAACTGAAGCACATTCATAAGGGATGTCAGGCCCAGCATTGACTGATAGGCAGGGATATTAAATCCCGAAGAGTGTTTCTCTCTATCACGTTTAAATTCCTTGCCTGAGGTTTTAGGAATGACTCTGCACCTCGTCGGTCAGGACCTGCAGCTCGTGGTCTGAAAAATGTAATTTTTCTCTCAGACATTGTTCTGCCTACTGTGTTCTTGGCGTAAAGGCAACGTTTATACTTTGCCACATGGATAATTGGAATCAGAAAGGGCAAACAGCACTCAGCTGTAAAACCTAATTGGTGTATTTTCGTTGCAACATCATTAGCCGAATATCTTTTGTGAATCTGAACTTGAGACGGGTCAGATAGTGATTGCAAAAGGATGCGCAATTCATGGGGCCTTCAGCGACCGCCGCTATCCATTCTTTGTGAATTCGCCCGAGAGTCTTTTGCTTTTTCAATATGAAAAAAAATCAATAAAAAGCACTAAGAGAAGTAAGCAAAAACTTCACTCTCAAATGTGAAGGAAACATGGCCGAACATTTTTCAAAAAAAGACGAGAACTGCGGGTCAAACTGGTCCCTGAACATGAAGTGAACTTTAGTCTGAGGACCTGAGGGTCACTAAAGTGATCTCAGTAATCCAGGTAGAACTAACAGCTTCAGGCAGGGTTCACTGCAAACTGCAGGGCACGGGCATATGACAGATTTGACTGCAAGACAACCTAAGGTGTGGTGTGTATCCTTCAGTGAAACCATTACACTTTGACGTAAGCAATCCCAGAGTGTTGGGACGGCGAGATAGCACCATGCCAGGGTGTGAAGTGCCCGTACCTGCAAGAAATCCACGCCTGTTCTCCGTAACTGCAGTCATCGGAGACACTCATCTAATTGTGTGTTGCTTAATTTAGGCTGTGCAGGTCTGGACAGTTCCCTCCCATTTGTCCTTCCCCTGTGACTGTTTCAACACTGTGTTTCTCTGTCGATTTTTTTTGTTTTTTTTTTGCTTTTTTGCTTTTTTGTTGCTCTCTCTCGGAAAGAGCTTCGGGCACATAGCAGCATTCACGTCGCTCAAAGTTATGCAGGGAACACCGCAGTTAGAAGTTGTTCCTAAACGAAACCGCGCAACTGTGCAGCTTCGGGAACGTGACAGGCCTTTTATACAAAGTCCGTCAGAATGAGCTATGTGAAAACATCCTTGATGAGCTCAGATTTGCTTTCACTGATGACGCAGGACAAGGAGGGCTATTGTAGCGCCTCTTGTTGTGTTGAGTGAGCTGCGAGGCAATCCAAGTGATTTCTGTCCAGCTCTTGGACAGATTAACAGACAGGGCATATGGAACAAGGCTCCCAGGATATTTATGTATGCTAAAAAGGTATGTCAGGAATGTGGACGTGGCAGATGACCTCTTTATATCTCCAAATAAGGCCGGCTGACAGTTGTTTTTTGCGGCTTTTTCCCAGGTCACCGCAGCTTGTGTTTGTTTACCGGAGGAATGTGTGTGTGGAGTCGTAAAGGACGACCACTGTTTGAAATTCCCTAGAAAATGAACAAAGAAATTGTGTTTTTAAACTGTCGCACAAGAGACGTCACTGCGCGTGTGTGTGTGTGTGTGTGTGGGTGGGTGTGTGTGTGAGGAGAGTGTGGGATGCATCGTACGCTCAAGTACAGCCTGAGGATATGTGATTTTCCACTTGAGATGATAGATATCATCGTCTTATTTGCAGAGAAAGTCAAAAGGATGTCAATTACTTTATTTATATGTATTTATTTATTAAGTACTGCGTAGCATGGCTTTTAGAGTTCAAGTGTGCAAGAAAAAGTGATTTATCTTAACTACCCTGTCTATAGCTTTGTCTCAATTCAGGGGCCGCATCCTTCAAAGGCTGCGTTTGAAGAACGAATGAGTCGCAGCAGCACGACAAGGCTGTCGAAGTCTGATCCAAATGTGGCATTCTTTTCCCAAAATTGGAGGAAATTGGTAAAAATTACATTTCTGGCTCCATTTAGCTGTGTCCGGATTGTGAAATGCAGCTGTCAAGGTTCGTAGGCGACAGGAGCGGGAAGAGTTGGCGACGCAAATAGGAAATCCTCCGTTAGGGTTGGACTATTGGATGAAGATATGATGTTTTGCTTCTTTTTTTTTTTGCAACTTTTGTTGGTTTTGGTTCATTTTGCTAATTTAATTTTAATTTTGCCACGACTTCGTTGGCCACGACTTCGTAGGCCGCACCTTAAATTGAGACACATCTTCTCGTGTGTATCTAAGCAATGGGAAACAAATTTAAATCAACTAATAACATAACCTCAGACTCCTTTTGTGAACTGTATAGTGCAGTTAATGAATTCAGCGTATATTGAATTGAAATTACAAGCACACTGATTAGAAAGTTTAGATTCCCACACTGCCACCAGTGTAATCCCGCTGTTATGAGGATCTTTTTTTAGCACTAAACAGCTGGTTACCAGCTGCGACATTGCTAATGGTCAGGACAGGCCTCTGTATTAATTCCCCAAATTTGGGGAAAACATTTCACTGGGAGCCCCGTTAGAATTAAACACAATCGGCAGTTACGCTCTCAGCAGCAATTATATCAAATGATTCAGAACACCCAGACGTCTTTTTTCTCCAACCCACTGAGCTCAGGAATGCAAATTACATTGTCCATGGAAGCCCATGAAAAGAAGCTGGCACACCGTGACCTCCTAATAGGCTGAAGATGGAACTGGATCCAGTGTACATTCCTAGACACTATTAGATATTTAGAAATCACTGAGTGGCTGAGCCTGTGGCAACCAATGTCTTTTCCCTGCTAATGGTCCTGGCTCGGGCCCAGTAATGTCATGGGTGAACACTCCAATGAGTAGTTTATTAGGAACTAGTGGGAGCATGGAGGGGGCCCAATGAAGGAGACGCTCAGGTGGTCATCTGTGGGCCTGCATCACCGTAGAATAGATGTTGAGCTCAAGAATGCATCAGATCTAATTGCATCTGTCTCACATGGACCGCAAGTGCAAACGGTCACTTCATTGTTCAGAATTAGAAAGCAAAACGTTCTAAAAAGGTGACGTACATTACACATACCGAGCATTAAGTAGCTATTCTGGTTTTTTTTTTTTAAAAGAGCAAGGTTTTTTTTGCTGACAAGTGAATTTGTATGGGCATAACTTGGCCATTAAAGCTCCGTGTTCGTTTGCTTTGTGCGGAATAATTGCCGTAAAGAAGTGGAGGGGTGGCGCTGTGTGTGTGTGTGTGTGTGTGTGTGTGTATGTGTGTGTGTCTGTCTGTCTGGGTGCGTGAACTTCAGGACAGAATTCACCTTCACTCCATCCCGCTCTGCCCTGACGCAGGATCTCTGCTCTCTGATGATGGAGCAGGGACGAGTAAATGCAGAGTTCATGTCATTCTGTAAATATGAGCTGCTCACCGTGGATAATTCCTCATGTCAGCTTCTTGTAATTGCAAGTAGGGCGTGGGAATAACTTCTGCAGGCTGCGATCTCTTCCAGCTGTAGCTGCAGATTGTATAAGAACACCAGCGCTCCATGTGAGAAACACCTCCATGTTCCTGCTCTAAGTTTTGAATCCGACATGCAGTTGTAAAATTACGGTCGGGAACAAACCGGAATAGGCCAACGACCTCGCCGTCAGCTGACCGTGTAGAGCAGCGATCATTTCCTGTCATCTTTAACAAAAGATTAACAAGCTAACCGCAACACTGTCAATCATTTGTTTGTGTTTTTACAAGAAACTATGACACAACTTACATCGAGCCCAGCGGCTGACTGGAAACCTGACTTGGACGGCTGACTCGGGCATCTTTCGTCAACTCTCACAAATAAAAATCACACAATTCATCACCTGTGATACCAAACGCTTGAATCATCAGCATTCTGACACCAATTACCTGAGAAGGCCTGGGTCAGGACCTGCCATGATGCATAATATGAATTCCTGCACCTTTATTCAGAGGAAACACTGCCGTGTATTATTGCATTCAGTGATATTCCTTCTTGTATATTATTTCCTCTCCTCATTACTCATCTTCTTTCCTTCCTTCCTTCCTTCTTTTCGTCCCCTTCTTATTACACTTCTACTTTGCTTGCTTCTCCTTCATTTCCCATTTATTCTCCTTGTTTATTATTTTCCTTTGTTTTATCCTCTCCTTTCCGTTCCTCTCCTCTCCTCATTATTCCTTTCCTTGTTTGTCATTTCCTCTCCTTGTTCTCAAGTTATTTCCTGGTTCCCCCCTCTCATCTCCTCATTACTCCTCTCCTTTCCTTGTTTCTCATCTCCTCATTCTTGTTTGTCGTTTCCTACGCTAGTGTCTCCACTTCAATTGTTTCTTCTCTCGTTGATGTTTTCCCTCCTCTCCTCACTTCCCTGCTTCTTACCCCTTCTTCCTCCTTTACTTTCCTCGCTTCTCCTCTTCTTTCTACTCATTTCCTCTGTTTGGTTCCTCTCTCCTTTCCTTATTTATCCTCTCCTCCCCTTTATCCTTTTATTTTTATTTTCTCCTGCCAAAAACAGCAGCACATTTCTCTTCCTGTGCATTCTTCACAGGCTGAGCTTACAACATAACAACCCAACACTAACATGAGTCTTAGAAGAGCTTAAACAAGCTCCCAAATTGTGCATCACTCAAGCCCGACTCGGCCCATTTGCTCTCTCAGGCTAACGCCTTCCCAAACTGACTAATCTTTATCGTTTCGTATTTTTATGTTTGCACTTTAGACAAACCGTCCGGGCACTCGAGGCAGTGACAGTGTGTCCTCCACAGGCTGAGACAAGCTACCCACAGTCTCCATGGAGGGTGCTGGTCTGAGACAGAGACTCGCAGGCACCAGGGGAGTCAGCTCAGCTCTGACCTCAGGACCCCTCAGGGTACAGCTTCCACCCCCAGACGTCTAAACCAGCTCGTACACATTTCTGCTAAACTCATAACTCTGAAAGCTGTCGCCTGACATATAAAAAGGCATGTGTCTTATGCATCAAGTAGATGAATTACACAGCTACGTCGATCCAGAAGAAGCTTTAGTTTCTCTGCGTCAGTGAACGGCGAAAGGTAGGGCTGATCTGTCTACCGCCACCAGGTAGTCAAAACACTGCCTGTTTTTACACAGCGGGGGGACACTTGCTGTAACATTTGCCCCCATTTCTTGTCGTTTTTCTTTATAATGGGAAATATTACGATCTGAAACTGATGAAAAGCCACATGGTTGAGGTAACTCATTCAACAGATTAGATTACAATTCAACCAAAAAAAAAAGTATATCAGAGAAACCTGATTTAAAACTGGACAAAAGAATAAAGTGTCAGGAATGAACGCATGTGTAAGAAACCCACTGCTTGATTACTATTGGCTTGATATTATGCAAATGTTTCCAATACTTCAGTGGAAGCACGAGAGAGAAATAAAGTGCTGTGATTCAGGGAATACATTCATGTCACCATCTGGTAAATAAGAAGGAAATTCTCCCTATAAAACATAAACAGTGATTTTCTCAGTCAGTATAAACAGCTTAGTGAGTGTTTGGTTTATATGATCCTGCAGCATAAATTTGAAAGGACAGCACAAACTAAGTGAAATCTGGCAAACATCTAAGGGCTGAGGAAGAGTTGCCCTCACTAAAGTGCTCTAACACTACTTAAATCGCAGATTAAGACTGGTATGTTTATATTCGAGTTGATGCTGGTATGAAGATTCCTCTTGATACAATGGTGCGACATTTCTGTGCTGACATCTGTGCTACGGCGTTCAATCACGACTGAAATATCTGTGCACTAACCAGGAACACAAAACTTAACTTTAAAAAACCCTGAATGAACCAGAGTGGAGCCTGACAATGTGAAGGTTATCTTTAAGGTACTTGAAATCAATGTTGAATTTGACATTTTCTATATATTTGCATGCATTTTTGAGTGTAATTAATTCATTCATTTATGCAATGTCATATGCTTCTGCACCACTACCATTCCTTTATACATTCACACAGTATATATATATATATATATATATATATATATATATTATTTGGCAGAAATGGAGAGGCATGACATGGAATAAAGATCCCAAGTCTGGAATTGAACCCAAGACGTTGCAGTCATTGTATGTGACCAGCGCTGTCACCACTCAGCTACCAGGGTGCTCCCACTACAAGTTTTTTTCCTGGTCCTGTTGACTTTTGTCATTTTTTTTTTCTTCTTCTTTGGCAGCAATAAATGTTCCTTGCTCAATGGTACATTATTAGCTCGGGCTGGAGGATGTCCTAGAACACTTTCACAGTTTTGTACATTGTATTCTCTCTAGTTTTACTTTTGTTTTTTTGTAGAATAACTTAAGAGAAACAGTGAAAGTGAAATGTCAGTTGAGGTGAGCTGCAGCACTCACTGCCTCAGGCGCCTCTCCTCTGAACTCACGTCGGCTCCTAGCGGTTGGAGCTGGAACTGCAACAAGCTGAAGATAATACTGAAACTCACTGTTCAGACCTGATGTGGGACCTGTTCTGACATCATTAACGCTGTTTAAACAGTATAAACAATAAGGAGGCGGGATTCTTTAGTTTATTAAAGAATAATAAAATAAACTTTACATATAGAAAACTGATAGAATTATTCTTATAGGAGCATTTTAGACATACATTCTATGAATTGAAATAAAGCAAAACAAAAGAAATCCTAAAATAAGTTGCAGACATGCATTCTGGGCCACAGGAATATAGTGCATGAGATGGTTTGAGGATGTTGCAGCTACTGACACCATAAGGGCTCTAGAATAATAAAATATAGGGACACATTGATAAGATCTTGTTGTATTACCCCAGGAGTGGGGTCATTTCACTTGAAATGCCAGAGAGACATTTGTGGAACATCATGGCAATATTACAGTAGTTTCTAGTGTGTTTATCTTATGGGAATTTCTGAGATGGAAATACTGCTGAAGGCTGATGGATGGACGCTGTGAGAGGAAACACTGGTCCATTAAAAGTCTGAGTGCAACACACTGAAGTGTCCCCCTCCCCCACCCCCCCCCCCCCCCTCTCTGTCTCTCCCCCTCCCACCCCTCCTCTCCCTCTCTCTCTCCGAACTAAGAGGATAAGCTCGTCCCTTTTTCTCAGCTCACCGTGATTGGACGACGCCACTTCTTAGGAATGGCATCAAACTATTTAAATAGCACTTTGTCCCCCTCGGCTTAAAAGGGAGTTTTTTAGCGGCCGATACCAGCAAGGACAAGTTTTGAATCAAGAAAAAAAAGAACACGCAAGATTTTTATTTATTATTTCCCTTCTTTTTTTCCCGGTGGAACTTTTTCATTTTGAATAATTCGCCATAAATTCATTCTTGAGGATTATTGCTGGATTTCTAAATATTTGTTGCGGGATTTTATTCCTTTTGCTCTGCTGCTTTCGTTAAACAGGTGAGTGGCAAATATCCTCAGGAATGCGACCACTTCTGCAGCTGCACGGGCATGAATTATTGATTTGTGACCGACTTTATTAATTTCTTTATGTTTTCAACCTGTTGCACACCGACCTTGTCTGACATTGACATTAATGTTATAAATGGTTAGATTGTTGGGTTTGTTTTGTCATCATTTGTCACAGGCAGCAGGTTGGTGCTTCACCATGAAGCTGACAGGGATATTTTTGCTATTGATGTGTTGGACCTGCGAGAGTGCGCGAGTCGCAGGTGAGTTTGTCTGAAGTGATTCAACTTGAACTCCTCTGAATATAAATTATCTTTACAGATAGGACTATTTATTTATTTATTTATTATGAGTGTTTTTTTGTTTTTTTGGAGGTTTGCAGTGCATTGAAAGTGAAAACAACAGACATGCAGTGCCCTGCCAGACAAAGGCTGACTGCTTCTTATTATTCACCCGCAGAGAGTCGAGACGACAATAGCGTGTATGACTTGTTTGAGCTCGTCAAAGTCCCAAAGAAGAACCACGGGGTCACCCTGGTGAAAGGAGACGACCCGTACAGCCCCGCCTACAAGATCCTCAACCCGGACCTGATCCCCCCGGTCCCCGAGAGCGCCTTTAGGGACCTGATCGACTCCATCCACGCCGAGAGGGGATTCCTCCTCCTGCTCAACTTCAAGCAGTTCAAACGCACCAGGGGAAGCCTCCTGACCGTGGAGAAGCAGGACGGCTCCGGACCCGTGTTCGAGATCGTCTCCAACGGCAAGGCGAACACCTTGGACATAGTTTTCTCCACCGAGAACAAGCAGCAGGTGGTTTCCATTGAAGATGTGGATCTGGCGACGGGCCAGTGGAAGAATATCACGCTGTTCGTGCAGGAGGACCGGGCGCAGCTGTACGCGGGATGCGAGGATGTGAACACCGCGGAGCTGGATGCGCCCATCCAGAGCATCCTGACGCTGGAGACGCCGGCCAGCTCGCAGCTCAGGATTGGCAAGGGAGCCGTGAAGGACAGGTTCATGGTGAGAGCACGGGAGATTTAGTTTTTAAACATCACCGAGGCAATTCATTCACGTGTCTTGTTAATGTTGTCAGCGGAGAGTTTTGTTTAAAACGCAAATGCGTAAAAAACGCACATATGTCAGGACTAAACGCTTATTTTAATGCTTTTACCCTGACGCAATAAAAAGCGGCTGTATTTACTGATGTAGTGGATTATACCCCTAAACTGATTGATACTTGCAGGGGGTCCTACAAAACGTGCGGTTTGTGTTTGGAGCGTCACTGGATGCCATCCTTCGCAACAAAGGATGCCAGAGCTGTAAGTAATCAGACATCTTGTGTGTTTACTCATCACTCATCAACTTCATGTAGTGCCAAGTCCTAAGTCCTTATCAAAGAAATGTGTATACTTCATTTGCTTGCTGATTTCTACCTAAAAACCCTCCCAGTTTACCACTTGTTACACAGGAATGCCAGTTAACTAATATTCCAGGGTACTGTGGTCTCTGGTCTGCGCAGTATTAACTTATTACTTCCCATGATGATTTACTGCAGTGTGGGATGTGTGACATTTTAAGAACGATATCCTCCCTTATTTATAAGTCAAAGCATAATGATGAGTGTGCAAATATATGTGGTTTGATTTATGGGACTGTTCTTCTCTCAGCCATAACGACAGACTCCGTGATCCTGGAGAACCTCAATGGCTCTTCAGCCATCAGGACGGAGTACACTGGACACAAGACTAAAGGTAAATACTACTGGCTCATGTCTGCTCATTAGACCTTCATTTTATACCTTCACTGTCAATTCATGACCTTCCTCCCTGTGTTTTCGTGGTGAAGACCTGCAGATGGTCTGTGGCTTCTCCTGTGAGGACCTGATCAGCATGTTTAAGGAGCTGAAGAGCCTTGGTGTGGTGGTGAAGGAGCTGTCCAATGAACTCCGCCAGCTGGTAAGGAGGAGGAAACCCACCAGACCGTCTGGTGGCAGAGTGCAAGAGACAGTCTGTCTGTCTGTGTGTGTGTGTGTGTGTGTGTGTGTGTGTTTGTTAGACGTGTCAGGTCCCTGTGTTACTATTACCACCTGTTGTCAAAATAACATAAGACACAACTAAACTAAGGAGATGTGGTAACTAACATATTGATCAGGTTTTGCACTGTAAAGGCATATTTAGTGTTAATCAAATGGGGTTAAGAATACACTCAGTGCTTGTAAAATACAGGAGCCTGTAGGCTTTATGCATTTTGTCGTGAATAGTGCTATACACATACACTGAAATCTGCTTAAATAAAGCTGCAAAATAAAACGTTAAATAACATCTTAAATTATCCACAGCTACTACTTTCCCTTTTTAACAAAACGAAAGTTAAACATCTTTATGGCATCCGTTCAGAAACCTATATAAAAGTTCTACTTAAACATATTTCCTCTGTACATCTTATATTTGGCTTGTATTAATAACAGTGAACTTGTCTCTTCACATCTTTTAACAATTCTTATAAGCACATAAACAAATACCCATGTTGTTATTTTTTGTACAGCTTTATTTACTGAACGTAGTGTACAGTACGTGTCAACATATCTTTATCATACAGTGCATTTTAAAAGAGAGATAAAAAAGGTTTTGCAAACTAATTGGGATCTAAATAATCAATATCTATGTTTTGCCTGTTCCCTCCCAGACGGATGAGAACAAACTGATTAAGAACCGCATTGGCATTCACAGCGGCGTCTGCATCCACAACGGCATCGTGCACAAGAACAGAGACGAGTGGACCGTCGACGACTGCACAGAGTGCACTTGTCAGGTGAGATCTCCAGTGTGTGTATTATCTCTTCTGAAGTGCTTAAACACACATGTGAGAGGATGCACTATATGCTCTGACTTGTTTGTGCACACACGCACGCACGCACGCACGCAAAAGGCAACTCGCACCGAGGCACACACACACTTACCAGCACTCAACTGATCTGGTCAGTAATTAGTGGTGTGTAGGCCTGGCAGAAGGCCAATAGACAGCCTTTACTGTTGTAATGAGAGGTCTGTTGACAGAAGTTCAACTTGAGTGTGGCCTAGAGGGACTTGACCAGACTTTAAGTGATGCATTGTAATTAAGAACAAGATCTTGGCTCTGACAAGTGGAAATAAGGGATGGGTTCAGGTGCATACCACTTGGCAGGGAAGCTCCCAGCATTTCCTCCAATAGGCTTTATTTCTCTTCTACTGATACGCTAGTTGTCCTTATTTCTCCTTTCCTTCTGAGTCAGTGATCAGATCCAGGAAGGAGAACATTAGCATGCATAGTTAGAGGCAGTTGTTATCCCTGAGTCATTCAAAGTGCACCCATACCGGTTGTGCTGGCAGTCTGCTTTTACTTGTTTGGGGCTCAGCGCCCAGTCCAGCTCCACAGTCAAACCGACTTCCATTATTAGGACTTTGGACTCATTCCCACCCTCTCCTGACCCAGTGGGCAGGTGGTTGTCTGCAGGGGTCTCCTCTCTCAGCCAGAATCGTTTTTGTTTTTCTGGCATGATAAATCTGTGCAAACTCAGATGTTGGAGCAGTGAGTTTAATGAGTTGGTTGCATGGAAATGGACTAAGAGTTGGATTTAAATAAATTACCCTCAAACACGCACTAATTTCAAAAGGTTTACACTACATTCAACTCCACATTAGTGAGACGGTTCTGCTGTGCCTCAATTCCATTTGGAAATGGAGAATTAACCCAGCACATTGACATCATTTGCAAGAAAACTGCAGCAACATTTGGTTGATATCCACATATTTGAGCATGTGTTTAACCCTACATTTGATCTCTGTGCTCGTGCAGAACTCTGCTACTGTGTGCCGTAAGATCTCCTGCCCCCTGATCCCCTGTGCTAATGCTACTGTTCCTGATGGAGAGTGCTGCCCACGCTGTGGAACACGTAAGCATTTCTGTTTTCTAGAGCACAACTCATTGTTAGAATCTGTATTGCTAAAGGAAAACACACTGTAATTACATGTACATAAACCTGCACTGTAAGCTACTGTATAAATGGCCCCTGTAAACTAGAATGTATATGTTTCAACTAACAGACACTGGCCCATTCACAGCCATTTTCTGTGTTATTTGCCATACAAAACAAAAAGCCACAAATATTTCCCTGTATGTAAAGCTTTCTATTCAAGAGAAAACATGTTAACTTAAGAGATGATTTAACTGCAATAACATCCGAGTAAATGAAAGGGTGCTTATGTGTTTGGAACATTGGTGCTTTGTGCTCCAAAACCTCTTTGAAATGGCTTTAATTTCCCAAAATTGGTTAAAGCGGGATGGAAAATGGGTTGGCTGTTTAGTAAAGCCATCTTCTACATGAGGAGAAGTGACATGTCCTTCATACCTATGCTGGCTTGGCTGCAATGCTTCCATGAAACCTAAATAAACAGGGGAACCCGCCTTCATCCAGACCTCAGCCACTTGTTGAAGTCATTACACACCCTGGCCCATGTTTGCAAAATCTGTTTCCTCTTTAGGAAAACATAAGCCAATGGGGCATCCCTATGTATCCCGAGGACAGTGGCCCTTTCTGTGTCTCCAGCTTCCTTCAGCATGTTAGTCTCTGCCCTCCCTCTCAACAGACGGCCTTCTTTCTGTCCAAGTCCCAGCTAAATCCACACCATTAGTCCTCCGCTTTAAGAGCTTTCCCTCCTCATTTAGGCTTGGGGGTGTTAGTGAGGGGGTGCTGCCTCGCAGGAATAGCTCTTTTATTGTCTGCTTCTTCCCCTCTCTCTCATACTCTCTCCCTCTCCCTCCTGCTCAGTGAGCGACTATGCAGAAGACGGCTGGTCGCCGTGGTCTGAATGGACCCATTGTTCTGTGTCATGTGGGCGGGGCATCCAGCAGCGTGGGCGCTCTTGCGACCGTATCAATAACAACTGCGAGGGCACCTCTGTGCAGACCCGCGACTGCTACCTCCAGGAGTGTGACAAGCGATGTGAGTTAACCCAACACAACCCTCACCCATCAGCCAAACACAAACAAATAAGGCTCATTTCTAGTTAACTGTGAGTTTACGTCGAGTCATCATCCGTGTGCCATAATATATGATAGAGTGCCAAAGCGGTCCATCGCTTTGCTTCCTGATAACTGACCTCTGACCTTTTTTGCGGCCTTCAGTCAAGCAGGATGGCAGCTGGAGCCATTGGTCACCCTGGTCATCTTGCTCCGTCACCTGTGGTGCTGGTGTCATCACCCGTATCCGCCTCTGCAACTCCCCCACCCCTCAGCTTGGAGGCAAGGACTGCGAGGGAGACGGCCGGCAAACCGAGAAGTGTGAGAAATCTCCATGCCCCAGTGAGTCCCACCACCTGATATTCCTGCTTGCGTTTATCTGTTGTTGAACACAGTATAGATAGAAAGGAATCATGTTTTCTTCTCGTCTCCCTTAGTCAATGGCAACTGGGGACCCTGGTCACCATGGGATACCTGTTCTCTCACCTGTAAAGGCGGTGTCCAGAATCGAAAACGCCTGTGCAATGACCCCGCACCAAAATACGATGGCAAAGAGTGTATTGGTAACACCAAAGACACCCAGGTGTGCAACAAGAAAGCCTGTCCAATGGGTGAGGCATTTTAGTAACTTACAGACCTCCTAAAATTGTATTCCATGTATCTGTATTATTTTAAACATGCTGCTCTTATTGTGCTACAATTTACCTTATCACTGTTGTTTTTGGCATCTTTTTATATTGCGAGTTTGAATAATTTAGTTGCATTTCTATGTACTGAGATCTCCCGTCACAATGAGATCATTACTGGAATGGGATTTACGTGATTAAAAAAAGGTTACATCTTCATAATGCCTTTGATGTTGCAGGGGATGTCTTTATAATAAGCCAACATTGCTGTTTTCAGATGGGTGCCTGTCTAACCCTTGCTTTGCTGGAGCCAAGTGCACCAGTTTCCCTGATGGCTCCTGGAAGTGTGGAAAGTGCCCAGCTGGCTACACCGGCAATGGCATCAAGTGCAAAGATGTTGATGAGGTAAAAATTCCTTGGATCTTGTACTATGATTTTATCAGGTAAAAACATGGTTTGATTGTCTGTTGTAACATACCAAGTCTCCAGCATAATGAGCTCAATGATTGTTTCTTTGTATCCTAAAAACAGTGCAAGGAGATCCCAGATGCTTGCTTTGAGTTTAATGGTGTGCACCGCTGTGAGAACACAAATCCTGGCTACAACTGTCTGCCTTGTCCTCCTCGCTACTCAGGACCCCAACCGTTTGGCAGGGGTGTGGAGCAGGCTGCTGCTAAGAAACAGGTAAGTGGAGTCCAAGAACAGAATGTCATGAATTTGGACTGTGCACAGCCAGTCTGATCATTCAAACTATGCATTCCTGCTTCACCTTCCAGGTATGCACGCCCCGTAATCCCTGCCTCGATGGAAGCCATGACTGCAACAAAAACGCCCGTTGTAACTACCTTGGACACTTTGCCGATCCCATGTACCGCTGTGAGTGCAAACCCGGCTATGCTGGCAACGGCCATATCTGTGGAGAGGACACCGATCTGGATGGATGGCCCAATGCTAACTTGGTTTGTGTGGAGAACGCCACCTACCACTGCAAAAAGGTACATAGTGGTGAAAGAGAGGCTCTAATACAGTATGTTCTGTGAAGCAACGCAAATTACTCTTACACAATTAATGTGTTTTAATTATTAATAGTGTGTTTGTTATCATCTCTGACTGTCTGACTGTGTTGTCTGTTATTCAGGACAACTGTCCAAACCTCCCCAACTCTGGACAGGAAGATTACGATAAGGACGGCATTGGAGATGCTTGTGATAATGATGATGACAATGATGGCATTCCTGACGATAGAGTAAGTAAAACTCTCCAGATGTGGCATTAAACGTGGACAAGAGAGTGTGTGTGTGTGTGTTCTGCAATTTTTGCATTCATCATTCATGCTGTTTAATAAGAAGGCAGGTGGAGAGGGGGAAGGGGAGGGGAGGCTCAGTAGGAAAGCAAATGTTTCTCCGCAGCCTTAGCCAAAACCTCAAATTCCAACACTGAGGTACAGCTCTGAAGGAGCACTGTCTTTGCTAATCCCAACATTAGATTTGGGACGGGGCCTAAAAATAAAGCACCTTTTCATCCTGCATTGCTCCCTCCCTGTAAATGGATCCACTCAGGCTCAAATGGCAAATGACAAGCACTGCACCTGAAAACTTATCCTCGACTCTTCTCTTCCCCTTTGTCTTTCTCTTTATGAAACAGGACAACTGTCCATTCGTGTACAACCCCAGGCAGAATGACTATGACCGCGATGATGTAGGTGACCGCTGTGACAACTGCCCCTACAATAGTAACCCAGACCAAACAGACACAGACAACAACGGAGAGGGAGATGCCTGCGCTGTGGACATTGATGGAGATGGTAAGGACTGGAAACTTTAATAAATAAAAAAACTCTGGAAATCTACATCTCCATGTCGGTTTCTGAAGTGAGGTCATGCGTATATTGTACTTACTTTTGAACTTTTCCATTCATTCCCCAGGGATACTGAATGAGAAGGACAACTGCCCCTATGTGTACAATGTTGACCAAAAAGACACAGATCTGGACGGAGTGGGAGACATGTGCGATAACTGCCCTCTGGAACATAATCCAGATCAGGTGTGTGGACACACACATACACACTGCCCTTCCCCATTTCCTTCCACCTCACCCACCAACAATAATCCACATTCATCTCCCTGCCTTTCTCTATAGCTCAGCATATATCGGTCTTTCAATTGAGACAGAGCCTCAGTGATTAGCCCTGCGTAGCTGTCTCAGCTTTATCACGCCATGTAAAGGTGGAGTAAATCCTGGATGCAGCTGAAGGGCACATCAGTTCAATAAGGCGTGGTGGGGGGCTAGGGGTCTTTTCAATGGCCCATTGACGTTAGTTGGCTAATGTGAGGGAAGAGGCCCTAGGCTGGATATTACTGAGGAATGAGCCGGCCTGGCCTGTGTGCATGCCCTGTCTGCGCACCGCAGGCCTGCTTGGTCCACCTGTGCTATGCTACACTGAGAAATAGGAATGTGTTGAACAACGGGACTCAGGAAAAGGGCGGGTGGGTCTAAATCTACACTGATGTGGTTTTTAAAGAGTGAATTGAGAGTGAATAAAGAATGAATTGTACGGTGCAATCAAAGGCCAAAAAAGACAAGTCCAGACATGAACGCAGCGATACTACATGCTGTTCCAAAGACCACAAAAATGCCTCTTCAAAAGTTGTGGTCTTATTGACATCTTTGACAGCAGAATTATGGTTCTACACAGTTACCCAAATCCTCACATCCCACCCTTCATCTTCTTCCATTCATCCCCCATGCCCCTATTCTTTATTAGTGCCGCAGGGTGTGTATAGTCCTGCCAAGCAGGGCTAGCATGACTTCTCCCTTCACTACAGATGCTGGAGGTGCTCAACAAGCAAATTGGAGTAGGAGGAGCAACAGAGTCTTGTGGAGTGAAGTTTGATTTCCAGTAGCTAAAACCTGCTGACAGATCTTGGACATAAATTGAGCTTGGCAGCTTTACAGAGGCAGAGTGATTCCAGCCTGAGGAAAGTCCGTAATGAAAGCAGGAGAGGAGAGATGATCAATGGTAGCAGGAAACACTGCTGTGAAAGGAAAAAAGATACAGTAGAATGTAATAAACCTACCTGTTAAAGTGCTACTTCATTGACCCATCAAGCCATACATTAAGTCAGAACTCTAACGCCAAAACATTGTACCATTGCAGGTGGATTCAGATGATGACCGGGTGGGAGACAAGTGTGACAGCAACCAGGACATCGATGAGGACGGACACCAGAACAACCTGGACAACTGCCCATACATCCCCAACGCCAACCAGGCTGACCATGACAAGGATGGCAAGGGAGACGCCTGCGACCATGATGACGACAACGATGGCATCCCTGATGACAAGGACAACTGCAGACTGGCCTTCAACCCTGACCAACTGGACTCTGACGGTGAGTGAAATTGGCCATGTTCAACCCTAAAGGACAAAGTAACACAGCTCATGGCATGTCTATAGATCCTCGAAACGCCTTTGGTACTATTACTAATGAGTATATGATGTATATTTTGCAGGTGATGGACGTGGAGATGCTTGCAAAGATGACTTTGACCAAGACAACGTACCCGACATCTACGACGTATGCCCAGAGAACTTTGACATTAGTGAGACAGACTTCCGCAAGTTCCAGATGGTTCCTCTTGACCCCAAAGGCACCTCGCAGATTGATCCTAACTGGGTCGTCCGCCATCAGGGCAAAGAGCTGGTTCAAACTGTCAACTGTGACCCTGGCATTGCTGTTGGTAAGTAAAAGGAATGGGTTGCGATTGTCTACAAAATGCACCCAATATCTGTTATTAATTAATTAAATTCTGGTCTTTAACTTGCATTTTTCCTTCAGGTTACCACGAGTTCAACTCAGTGGATTTCAGTGGGACTTTCTTCATCAACACAGAGAGGGATGATGATTACGCTGGCTTTGTGTTCGGCTACCAGTCCAGTTCCAGGTTCTATGTGGTGATGTGGAAGCAGATTACGCAGACATACTGGTCGAATAAACCCACTAAGGCCCAGGGCTACTCTGGCCTGTCCATTAAAGTGGTTAACTCCACCACTGGCCCAGGAGAGCACCTCAGGAACGCCCTCTGGCACACAGGGAATACCCCAGGACAGGTAAGACATTTGGTTGACTTTTGAAGGTTATAACCCCCAAATGATGATTTAAATATAGGGAGGTGTGAAAATATATACCCATGGCTGTTTATTTTCCCATGCTTTAGGTCCGCACTCTCTGGCATGACCCTAAGAACGTTGGATGGAAAGACTTCACCGCCTACAGATGGCATCTGATCCACAGACCAAGAACAGGACTTATTAGGTGAGTAGAGGATATTAATTAGTCCACATAGAAGTTTACTCTTCACATGGGTTTGACATCGAAATCCCAAGCTTTGGACCTCACCAACGTAAATGTTTCTGTTATTCCGACAGAGTTGTGATGTACGAGGGCAAGAAGATCATGGCAGATTCTGGTAGCATCTATGACAAGACATATGCTGGCGGCAGGCTAGGTCTTTTTGTCTTCTCACAAGAGATGGTATACTTCTCAGACCTCAAGTATGAATGCAGAGGTAAGGATTTACGTAAAATAAACGTCCCTGAAAGCATTTGATATTCTGTTCTTAAAATTGAGGCTATATCCAACTCTTTCCTCTCCTTCTTTTAACAGATGCCTAAATGCACGGCGCAGGAAGCTCTGAGGAATGCACCTTTTTTGTATAAAGTATGAACTTATGTATTCTGATGCAAAGTCCAAGGCCAGATTTATCTCCGCAACTCTTTCTTCTGCGGCACGCACACTCGGACGAGGCGAAGGGCATGTGGTCAGCTCAGGGTAACTTGAAGCTGGTTCGGGCAGAGCACCAACCGGTTGACTGCCAGTTGAGGATCAGAGAGCCCCTTCTCCTCCACCCTTAGCATCTACGAGAGCAGGGAGAGCTGGGGAAAAAAGAAAACAAGCCCTCTAGCTTCGCCAGTAGGACACAAACACCTTTCTATTCCAGCTCTGCCTGCTTTCTCGCTCTCTGAAAAACCTCATTCATTTCTGTGCGGGAGCGGCTCCCCATAGACAACTATGCACTTCCAAGCCTTTACATCTCTCTCTCTCTCTCTCTCTCTCTCTCTCTCTCTCTCTGTCTCTCTCTGTCTCTCTCTCTGTCTCTCTCTCTGTCTCACCTCTTCAGCCTGTGTGCCTCTCTACCCTACATTCTGGATGGACATCCCAAAGAAAAAAACTGATGAAATATTCCTTTTGCTTTACCAGATCTGCCAGGATGTAGATTCTGAATGATATAACTTTTGAGGACTCAGAGGATGAAGACAGCAATGAAAATTTTTAGGGATCTTGGTTGTTAAGGACTTAAGAAAACTGTTGGGAGTGGTGCGAGTTACAAATAAGGGGAACATGATGTCGTGGATGTTTGTGGTCATGCATGTACTGTATGTGGAAGACTGGAACAAGAAAGTGCTTTTACCCATCTACTAATATCTGTAGAGAAGAGAAATACAAAATTACATTTAGGTTAGCTATTTTTTTTAACTTAAAGGTATCATGGGCTTTGTTGATGCCATCTGGTTGACTAAACAACTCTCAGGGTGAGATGGAAGTTGAGACCTTCCCATATCAAACCAGTAAGAAAAATAAGAGGATTATTTTGCATAAAATTAATAGAGCCAGTGTTTCCTCCAAAATACTCCCCATCTTACATCAAACCTTGGTCATTGAAGAGATTTATCTCCCTTGACTTCTGAGGATTTCAATTTAAAATTATGTAAATACATGTAATTTATTGACTCTTGCCTACAATGTAGGCAGCAAAGGAAATTTGAATGCTTTGAAAAAGTTAAAAGAAATCCATCCAATATCAAATCAGGTACAGCCAGGCATCAGTGTCTATCATCTCCCGCTGTACCAAGTGAATTAGGTATGCTTCAGATATTTCCATCTAGCATGAAGTGTATGTGACTTGTGTGCCTTTTCTTCAGAGAGAGATGAAATCTTTGATGTACAAATATTACCTCATTGCTGTTGTATAATTTGATTAAACAAAAACACAACCTACACAAACTTTTTCATATTCCTTTGAAATGACGGACGTCTTAGTGCCACTGTAGCATGAGCTGTAAATAGTAAGACATTTCATATCTAAAAACACAACGACTTCCCAATCCCGTGATCTACCCTAGTGAAAATAACAGTACAATGGGAGATTTCTTTTTTATAAATAATTTTTGCTCTATCCTGTATGTCCAATGCTGTTTTTAGCAGATAAATTATTGTTTTGTCTTAGCTGTTTGTGAGAGGTTGATTTGTGTGTGTGCGTGTGTGTAGATAAATGCTATTTAAATAATTTATCAGGATTTGTTGCCTTACCAAAAGGCCACACGTCCATCTGTATAAACGGTTTGCACACTGACGTGAGGATGTTCTGTTCTTTATCGTTTTTACCTTCTTTGTTATTGTGTATCAATGTTACCATTATTTTTGTACAATTAGTTTTGCTTGTCTGTAAACATTTTCTTAGTTGTACAAAGCAAAAATGCTGTTTTTATTCATAGCCATTATTTTGTTACATACTTCAAGACAATAAATAGTTGTTAAAATTCTCAAGCATGTCGGTGCTTTTGTTTGTCACATTGGAGCCGTTTTACGTTGAAGATTTAAATCCACCGTTGATCAAGTCTAGAATTAGTTTAAATATTAAAGATAAAAACCTGTTTTACTGGTGGATGCCTCAGCCCTGACTAACTTAGGCCTCGGTCTACTGTAGCCCCAATGCTCAACACTTGAACACACTCAAAATGATTCTCAGTTCCCCCCGAGGCACAAACAGAGTTATACTTTCAGGCCCGTCCTCCTGCAGAGAGGTACACATCGTCTCTCTGTGATGAAGGCCACATGAGGAATGTGACACAGACGTCTGCTCCTGAGTTTGATCTGGCTGACCTCTCTGTGATCTGCGCTGACCTCTGCAGGAGCTTAAACAACGCGGAGAGCAAATATTAGGCCGACACAAACCTTGACATTGGGTGTGTGGCTTTGGGACACAGGCAAAATAAATAAAATGGTAGCCAAAATAGCAGGGACACAGCACAGCAAGACCACAAACTTTGACCTCATATACCACTTTAGTATCCAAACACCATTCGTCTCAATACGGTTTGAGTTAGAAAATGAGTTAGCAAATGGTAGTGCTGAATTTTTTTGCACAAATTGTATGGAGTTCGTGTTTTTTTGTTAACTTTTTCTTTTCTGTTTCAATAACCAATCGGAAACAGACCTGTGGAAAATCTACCTGAAACTGACGTGCATAGAGTAAATACAATTCCTAAAAAACAAAGAGACCGGATCTGAAAAGGGACAAATGGGCAGTCAGACCTGATCCAAAACAAACTCAAGGACCTTATCAAAACAGAACGAGAAAACCAAAACTGCCAACAGCCTGGTGTGCCACTAATTTACGAGCAGCAGGGTCCAAAAGAGTAAAAGTACAAGAGTATTCATGCCACAGTTCATACTTTCTGTCTCACATCAGAACATTATTTTTTATCCTGCAATGATTGTTGTATAGGCTATTAATTATTAGACGTATTGTCACTAAACCCACAGCAATACAACAGGACTCTACCCAACCCAAGTTAATTGAATATATTGGATACTTTCATGTAGGAACTGAGTGAAACTTCTCACTGGTCAAAGGTTTGTCAGTGGTGACGTAGACTTTCTGTGGATGTTTGAACGTCTTTGACTTTTGTTTTCTGGTCATCTCTGCTCATGTTTTTTTTTTTTTTTTTTTTTTTTAAACAGAAAGAAAAACTATTTTCTGTGTTACAGGATGACCTAGACATAGTTTGGACATGTTGAGCTTTTCACGACCCAAGTATAGGATGACTCCACTGTTATTCTGTAGCAATCGAGTGGAGTGAAGCAAATAGAAATGTATGAGCTACATTATTAAATGTGAGCCTTTTTAATCCAGGACGTCAATTATAAACTTGTTCTTATTAATCATGTCAGCCCGGCTTGAGTTATTATGGGTTATTACAATGTGGCAACATTGAAGGCTAGACATTTTAACACCAGCTGCAGTTCTAACAAGTCTCTGCCAGCTGTCTACAAACACCCACATGTTTACCCTCAGACCCTTTTTAGGCTGCATGTCAGGATGTGAGCATTGCCACATTGAGAATCCCCCTCGTTTCAAAGAAAACTCACTCGGTACACAAACAGAATTTATATCAATTATGTTCTTATATTTTGGAAATAGAATAGTGTCTAGTCAAAATTGTGACAGGAAGATATTTCTTTCATGAAGTATCCTCTTTGCTTTTCTGCATAAAAGTCAAAATATGATTTTTGGAAACAACAGACAAGTTAATTGAGCTGTGGAGCTGCAACTAGCGATCATTATTGTTATCATATTTAGCTAATTGTTTTTTCAAACATTTATTGAGTCATCATTTTTCGTCATCAAATTTCCATCCTGTTGGACAATAAAGATTTATTGTATTGTTTTGTATCAGAAAATAGCATAAAACCATCATAATTTCCCTATAGCCTAAAGTGACATATTCAAATACATTGTTGTACAACACACAATCCAAAAAAAAACGTTTACAGTCATATATTATGAAGAAAAGCAGCAAATTCTCACATGTGAGTCGCTGAAGCCAGCAAATGTTTGGCGCTTGTGCTTGAAAAAATTGCTGAAATTATAAAATTATCAAAACATTTGCAATCGATTGATAGACTTATTGTTTCAGCTCTAAATGGAGGGCAACATTTCGCGCATTTTGCACACACTGCAGTTGTCTTATACAGACACAGTGATGTACTGTTACTTCTTTTATCCTGATCAGATTTGGAGACATTGCTGTAAGACGCATTGATGATGCATATTTAGGGAAACCACTGTGCGTATTGTTGCCCACTCTTTTCCCAGCATGACTTCAAACTGGCAGCCTTCTGGTCGAAAGTCACAACCATGATTACTTGCCACACACACACACACACACACACACACACACACACACACACTCCTTGAATAATGACAGACCAAAGCTGAGAAAGACCCACCCAATTACCTCCAGCACCTTTAATGTGTCTGCAAAAAGCACCTTTTGCAGTAAAAGGAT
Organism: Bovichtus variegatus; assembly: GCA_943593645.1. Lineage (NCBI taxonomy): Eukaryota > Metazoa > Chordata > Actinopteri > Perciformes > Bovichtidae > Bovichtus > Bovichtus variegatus. The sequence goes on from CALSCE010010644.1 coordinate 4,734,531, forward strand.
ATAGACATTCGCCTTGAAGTGTAGTGACTAATGCAAAGAGCTGGTGAATGGAACAAAGGCCATCCACCCTGGAGTTACAACGGCTTTATTTAGCTCCTGTAATCCACCCAGGGAAGTGGAGAGACGGCGCTCCATTTGCAGAACCCGCTGCCACAATTGGCCTCAAACCTCAAACTCTAAACCTGAAACGCTACATTTAATCTGGCTTCCCTCCTCCTCTAGTCTGTCATTCAACACCTTTGTGCTTCATGCTGCGGTGTATTGAGGTGTTGAAGGATTATGTTAAGATGGAAGACCCCCCACTGAACGTACCCACCGTGCATGTCTGTAAGCACGGGAGCTATAGGCGCCACCTGTACATACATAATTGAGACTCAAATAAGAATAGAATAACATTTTCTTGAACAATAAAGACTTGGTGAAAATAAGCCTGGAATGTGGTTTAGTCAGGGCATTTTCTTTCTATTATAGTATTAGTTGGGTGTGTAGGGTGGAATCAAAACCTCAATGACACCTGCACTTCACTGTGTCTAAAAAAGAAAAAACAGCTGCAGGCAGCAGACTTGTTAAAATCATTACTTTGATCACACCAGCTGTTATGCAACAACTTGAGTCATCGGTGCTTCCTGGTTCTCCGCACGCTCGGCTTCAAAAGGCTGAAGCATCCATATGTACGGTGGTGGAGACTTTTTGTGTTTCACCATTTTTCAAGAGCAGCAAATCCTCACATTTCAGATGCTGGAACCAGAAAATGTTTGGAATCATTATGTTATTTTTTACCACAAAACAGGAATCGACCAAACGATTAATTGTCCATTGGTTTCACTTCTGGTTAACCTCGAGAAATGTGTGACGTTGCACAGAAATGCAGCCCTACGGTGATAACAGCTATATTTTAGCTGTTAGGTGCTGTGCCTCCTGGATCTAGAGAGTAACAATTTATTTATGATTCATTTATCTAGTACTTCGAAGGCTTGTCAATGATTACAAGTCGTCACACTGAACTAGTTTGCTCACTTACCTCCAGTCTTTAACTGTGCAGAGTGCTTCATACTTTGAGTCTCAAACTCATGGGCGTTGTTCCTGCATTTCAGTGGTCCGTATATAAATCACACTTTGGGACCCTCGCTTTAACTACTAACACAGCCCCAAACCACAACTGTAGGGTTCATGAGTTTCATGGCATCAGAGAAACACAGTTGTTTTGATTATGTCAGACTTAGTGATATAACTTCAATATAATCACATAAACACTTTGGCTACTTTTCCATTATTCCCTTATGTAAACCCTCATAAAATAATTCCCCATAGAGAACAATCGGGTTCTTGTGATTGTTGGCAGTCGTGATGGGATTCCTGACTAGGATGTGCTGTGACCTCTGTGCTGGCTGCACCTGGAGAACTCTAACAGGCAGTGAATATTTTTGATGGAAAAAAAGTGACCTTTATTACCTTTGACGCATTAAAAGGTAAAACAAAAAGAAAAACATCTCCAAACATAATTTTGAGGATGCCATAAATCTTTGCTCCCATGAGAGCAATAAACTGACTATTTTGACTATTTCAAAACAATGAGGAACACGTGTTGATCATTTTCAAGCGCGTGGTACGAGCATGCATTGTAATCGTGTTTGACTGAGACTCGTCATACAAGCTTCTCCGTCCCATCTGCTCCGTGTGTTCTTCGTGCATTACTACCCTTCGCTTTTCCTTTGCTTCTTCTGGAAGAAGTCACACAAGTGAGGCAGAGCAAGTGTTTGAGCAGTGAAAAGATGAAGTTTCCAAAACAGCCCAGAGACGACCACTTTGGCAACATCGGGTGTATGACTAGAATTCCATTATGGATGAAATTTGTTCTTGTTCCGTATTTTATTGCTTTGAGACGAACGCCAAATGCCTGCTTTTACTCTACACTGTGGAAATACCAAGCACATGCTCTCCTTGACTTTAAAATACAAGTCTTCCACTATCCAGGTTAACCACAATGAGATAGAATCTCTTTTTCATGTGTGGCTCCTTATTAAAAATGGTGAAACATAAAAAAGCAGTTGTGCAGGTTTCCATGGAGTACACCCTGCATCCAATGAAGGTCCTGGTCTCTGAGCTCAATCCTTTTTCTTTCCCTTAACTCAATACTTGAAATAAGTGACCTGAAATTATTTCCTAACTTTGCTTTTTTCTTAACTTTCCTTGTGTTGCCAAAAGTTTCCTAAGTATGTTAATTGCTCAGTTTCTCTTGTTCCTCTCTTATGCTGCACACACATATCGTTTCATATGGAAATGTGAAACAACACAAAAGATGAAGAGACTTTAACTGCTGTTTCACTCTGACTTTAAAGGTATAGTTTGACATTTAGGCATTTTTAATGGTCTGAAAGTGTCCTCAATATAAACGGCAACAGTTACAACCTCTATGAAGAACAATTTTTGGAGGAGATTTTGAGAATTAGTTTTCTCAGGTAAAACCTCAAAAATAAAACAGGCCGTCCTCACTGAAAAAACTGTCAATAAGCAGCTTATTACGAACCGTATCTACGCTTGTCGTTAAACTGCACCCTTTAGTGGACGTAGTAATTATGACGGGAGCCAAAGAGGAAGTCTGGAAAAATTATCTAGAGCGACAAAGCACATGTAGCAAACAAACAAACGCAGGACTTTTACCCAGGAGCTCGAGTCCTGTGTGAAACCAAAAGTCAACACATTCTTTATTTGAAGATACGGACGTAACTACGTTAGTAAGTAACTACGTCATGTCGTACGTCACATACGTAATGTACTTATTTTAACCCAAACTGCGATCTTCTCCTTGACCTAACCAAATATATTATTACCTAAACATAACCAAGTACTTTTATTGCCTAAACATAACCAAGTAGTTCAGTTTCACGATGTTAAATAGAACGCTCATATATGTAGTTTTTAGAGTCACTGACAATCTGCCTATTTTGTCGTTATGGTGGACGTGTTGACGAAAATGTAAATGATATAAAACATCTGTGTTTCCGATTTGCTGCAGCAATTACTGACCTTTCCTTTTTCTGCTGATATAACGCTGTAAGCAAGAAGGTGAATGCTTCGTACAGACAACAGCAGAAAAGAAAGACCCCAGACACCGTCAGTGTGCTATTCATTAACCCAACTGGCAGCAGATGAGAGAGGATAAGGAGACTGAAGGAAGAAGCGATGGCTTTTAATTTCCTGAAGGGAGCACGCCCTGCTGCTGCTCTACAGCTTCTGTTTATCCGACGGCCTGTAATTCCTTCTGGCCTCGGCCTTGTGTCAAGTTACAAACTCAGCTTCAAACACACAGCATCCTCGCCACAGCAAAGACAGTGTGTGCCCATGCAGTGTACCTCCACTATCTGTACCAGCGTGACTCAGCTGCACATTAACGTCACTGTACAACCACAGGCGCTAATGACCAGAATATCAAGGAGACCAGCTGTGGAGGTTAAACGTATCATACGGGACACATCAGATTCAAATAATTACACAGTACGCTCATGGGCATGGCCACCACCAAATATGTGCAACGATAACAACCAAAAGAATCTGATTGGCCAAACATAAATATGTAAAAACCTAAATTAAACCAGTTGTTGCTTTTCTGTAAAACCCCACACTAAATTGCATTTTTCGTGGTCAGTCTACCACTTTGGTCCAGTCTGAAATATCACAACAATTATTGGAATTTTGTACAGATATTTATGGTCTTCAGAGGATGTACTGACTTTTCCTCTATGGCCGCCAGAAAGTTGCCATTTTTGATTTGTAGTAAAAATATGTCAAACTATGGAGGAAGTAACCAAAAGTATTTATCATTGGCTCAAACATTTCAATATTGACATATGATGAATACTTAATTTTATGACCAAATATCTGGAAAACTAATAACATTTCATAAGTCTGAGCCATATGCGTTTGTGTTTAAACACAAATCTTTAAATCCAATCCAGACCACATGGATACTGTTGGTGTTTAAAACTAGAAGAAGGTGAATACTCGTGCAATCAATTAATGGACTTGATGTCTTCTGTTTTGACAGTCAAGGAAATAAACGACGACCTCGAGGAAGTCAAATATTCCCCGTGTTGTTGACCGCGGACTGGGCGCTTCCTTCCACTCTCCGCACCGAGGCGTGAAATATTAGAGATAGCTGTGGCAGACACATTTCCACACAGACACTAAAACGTCCCGACATGCCGGCATTGCGTGAGAGACAGCGATGTAAACAGTTGACATAGAGACACCCGTGTTTCGTTTACGTGTCGTTGCGAGGTTGAAGTCTGACACAAGTTGAGACTTATTTAAATTGACACATGTTATGATGGTGCTCATTGGCTTATATCTAGATTGTCGATCATGAAAGTCAGGGATAGCCCAGTAACCACTTTGGTTGCCCTTATTATCTCCTCTGTCTGTCAGGAGGATCACGGAAGAACCCATCAAATTTTGGATTGGCTACGAATCACAGGGCGGAGACACGCAATATTGTTTACTTTTGTTAACATTGCGAGATAGGGCATTTAGCCCTGGTCTGCACTCTCCTAGTGTCCTTCTAGTTTATACTATTTCTCTTTTAGTAACACCGTCTTACCGACTTCATTTTAAGGCTTTCAATCGATTTAAATTTTTAATTGAATGAATCACCTGATATGGCGATTATTAATTGCATATATCAATATTTGCTTGAAAAAGCACCCAAATAAGGATTTAAAAAACATACATTATGGTGGCACTTGAATCATTGAATAGACGTATGAAAAACGTGGAAATTCGACAGTCCTATTAAATTTGTTCACCTAAAGAATCCTGCAAGCACCATTATTTAGTATTTTTTGTTTATATGAGCAAATGTCACTTCTATTGCTCAGATTGCACAAAAAGTAGTGCAATGATATGGTTACAGGCACTGTGAAGAAAAGTCTGATTGCATGAAAAGGTTTTTAAAAATGTATTTTATGCATATAGTAGGGTGTTCTTTATGCTATGGCAGCTCTCCTTAAAAAACAAAATATATATATATATATATATATATATATCACGTTACTTAAGAGTATTGAAATATATTGTAACCCCTGTATCATGACACGCACTGTATCTGCAGATCATGTCGACACACAGCCCAAGTAGTTTCACTACTGGAGCTTTAGCCCTCAGGGAAAAAAGTGTATTTTACCATTTAATTGTATATAATTCATGTTTTAATGTTAATGTTAATGTTAATTCTTCTGCACTTCTTTAGGTTATTTGTCAATTAAGTTTCTGCAAGTAGCTTTCTTTTCACAGGAAACACATCTGTACTTTGATTGACATATTTTGACACTATTGACATAGTTTCTGATTGCGTATACAGTGCACTTTCTCACCCATGCTGGAAATGTTGCCTTTTCAAACATTTGACAAGAGGAAAACGTTTGGCTCGAGTTTGCTTTCCACTGCTGTCGGGCCCGTCAGAGCAGAAGCTCCTCCGGCAAAGCTGAGCCAGAGACAGACGGGCAAACCTCCAGTCTCAGGCTCCTGCTGATGTTACGACAAAGTTTGCATAAGTGACTAATGTGGGTTACAGGGCCAGACCCCGGGTTTCCACTCAGATTGCGAATGTGCTTCCCATGAGCCTGTGCCAGGTCCTGCGACAGTTGGAAGTGGGGAAAGTCGACGAGGAAAAGGCTCCCTCTAAATGAGGCCGACTAACAAGTGGGTGCCAATCTGTCAGTGGGCATCAGAGGGGGAAAAACACAGACCTGAGACAGGCTTTTACGGAGCCATCTATGCAGTATTGATGCAGAATCCGTGATTGAAATTAAAGAATTTAGTCAGTTTAGTAGTTTATTTGACTGGGCTTACGTGTTTTTTTCCATTCGCATCAGCTGCCCAGAACAACCACAGTATTCATTTGTTCACTAGAAGTTAACTGCCTTGCTCAAGGGACACTTACTGGCAGTCGCTTGAGGAGAAGACGGCAGTAGTTGCTTTAAACACAGCGGCTCTGTTGCTTCGCAGAAGAAGAAAAAAAAGATTGTGGGTTGGAATGTGATCCTTTCTGCGTAGATCCTGCATTTAACAGACACGTTCACTAGAAGTAAAGTGAGGATTGTTTGAAGCAACATGGCGTCTGATGATTGACTGTATATAAAGTAGGAAGGCAACTATAGTCCTTTGAGGTACTAAAAATAGGTTTGGTAAGTAAACTCTCTCAGACGTGAATCTGTATCGTAAAGCAGTAAATACGATAATATTGATTTAAAAAAAACGTTTTCATGGAACTACACACACACACACACACTAATCCGTTGAGTTACTGTCATGTGATCTCGCACAGGTACTGTATCCCTTTGATAGTGAAGGTCAGATTTGGTACCACACATATCTAATGGCAAATCTGTGTTTACCGGCAACATTCCTTTACCAAAAAGCTCCACTTACGAGCCTCCGCTGCGACCGGCCTCTGTAGTATTCAGGTCCAATGCTTGCAGAGCGGAGCTGCTCAGAGAAAGGTATTCTGCTCACATTACTAGGTCAGTGGCATTGCTTTACTGGGCAGCCCACCTGGGACAGTTTCAAGTGAGAGCGGGAAATACCTATTCAAATGTTACGGGGCGATGGTAGTGCTGTATCTAAGATCAGGTTAAAAGTGATGGGTAGAGAAGTTGAATAGGTGTGTGTGTAAAAAAAAACAAAAACGAGATTTGTCATATGCATGATGAGTTTGCTATATGAAAAAAGATCATTAGAAAATAGCAAATGTTTAAACGTTCATGAGAGCAGCTTTCCCTTTTCTTCATTCCTGTGACCGTAGCTTCCAGAGGGGGCAATGAGAAACGTGAGGGCGCGGTGTTGGGTTGCCTCCAGACCCATTTTGTGTCCTCGATCGGTGGCGCGAGACAAAAGGACCACAGAAACCAGAGATCGAGGTAGTGCTGCACTTTTGCCGTGAGTCAGGGGGGGAAGAAGAATGGAGTCCTTTCTCTGTCCGGTCTGCCTGGCTGTACTGTACACCTTGGAGAAGCACTCAGCACCGAGGGGAGATGGGCTGCTTTGATAATGGACACGCACGCACGCACGCACGCACTTCAGGATCCCCTCGGCTTGCCAGAGCCTAAGAAAGAGAGGCGAGGGAGGGTTTGAGGCATTTTGTGTTGGTGCGACTTCGCCCTCTCGCTGAGTCGGTCACATTTGTGTGGTGGAAGCACAAACTGTGAGAGTGAGAAAAGCACCGTCCTCGTCTCATCTGACACCGAAGCCTTTTGTGGAAACCCCCCCCCCCCCAAAACTGTTCATCGCTGCTTTTTGTCATTTTTCAGCGATAGTCCCGACACAAATACAGCACACCGAGTCTCCTTTCTGTCCTCCCTTTTCACACACACGGTACAATGAGAGTGCTGAGATGCTTTACTAGAGAAACTGGCACATGTATTGTACTCAAAATCCAAGAAGAACGTTCTGCAGAGCATCGTGATGATCCCACGAGGACCACGAACAATGGCCCTTGCATCAAAGAAGCTTGTACTACAAATCAGTCAAAACAAAAATGAGATATTGCATCGCGACTCCTCGGCCAGGTGGGTGAAAGCCAAGTGTTCAGTCAAAAAGAAAAACTGAGAAGCTGCTTTGGAGCATTGACTACTAGCCTGTGACCCAGGTCCGCAGGAGACAAACGGAGGTGATAGTCATCTCTCAGTGCCGTCTACCAAGGCTGTTGTAAAACTTTACGTTTCTATGAAAAACACCTGTCCACATTCCTGCTTCTGTCTGATGGACGTTATAGGATTGCCTGGATCAGGAGATCCATATGTGAAGTGAACTGCTTACATAATTGGGAATGTGAGGAATGCTCAAATATCAAGCTAGATTTATGTCTACCTGTTGAAAGAAGACACAAGTAAAGAACAATGGAGTTCTTATCTAAACAGCGTTGTCCAAGTGCCAGTCTAGTTTTCTCAATTAATTGTCTATAAAATGTCAGAGAATTGCAAAAAAAAAAAAAAAAAAAGAAATCACAATTTCCTAATTCCCAAGCTGACATATTCATATAGCTTGTTTGTTTTGTGCAACAATCTTTGCAAAACCTAAAGATATTAAGCTCACTATCATTTAAGACCAAAGTTGGTGAATATTTTTACATTTTCACAGCTGGAACCGTTACATTTCTGACTTTTTCTGTTGATCAGCTAATTGTTTCATTAAGTAATAATTCTAGCTCAATACACAACTAATCAAAAATATTGCTAAAATAAGAAGCTGCTGCCTTACATCCTCTTTCACTTCGTGTTAAGATATAGTCAACTTTGCCATTATATATATATATATATAAGCAGTGAACGTTGGTGACATGACATCGTCTCTACATCGATGCCACCAAGATTAATTCCCTTATATTTGGCTATTTGGTAAAAAAGGTGATTCTTGATTCCTGATGTCTGCATGTGGGAAGAGATGCCACTTGTTCTGTGCATCAGCACCTCCGTCAGCACGTCCTTTGGGGTTTTCAGCATCAAGAGGTGGTGACTGGATAACACAGTATGGATATGAGCTGAGCTGAGTGTTAGAAAAGCCATTTTCCTGTCCTTTCTCTCACACACACACTATGTTTAATTTATATTACATAGTAGACAATAGCATCTGTTAAATGCCTCCAATTGTAGCAGCTCCAGGCCTACTCATTTCACTGTAAAGTATATTCAAACTTTGGTTTTCCATTTATAATACACTGCAAATATGAGCCTTTTGTTTCAACTTTTATTACAGGAAACCCAAATTGAAGTGAGAAACTAAAATCTAATGGCTTACGCAGGCTTTAAGTTAATAAAAATAAAACCTTTAAAAAAGGGGGTGTGCAGCATCAATATCCACTTTATGATCTGGTTACCACAGACTTTTAGCAGCACGTTTATGTTGAGCCTCAATGCTGAATCTTTATTTCAGCTTTTCTTATGAAAACGCCTCTCGGGGTGGACCGCGCTCTACCAGCCGCACACACCGTCACCTGTTGATATGTCGCTAGCTTTAACGTCACAATAAAATCAGCCTTTTAGAAATCCATGCAGACGGAAGACTTTTACACAGCGATAAAGTCTGTTTTCCTGCAGATTTCCTAAAGCTTGTGATTACTGAGCTAATTACCAACATTCCTCCGAGAACTTACAGGCTACTGGTCAGAACGTGGCGGCTTACGAGAACAGTGGGCTCCTTATACAGTACTGTAGCCAGACATATACACACAGACAATATGCTGTTCTGTCTTATAAGACGTCCCTTAATGAACCATGTATGGTTTATAAAAGAAAGAATGTAGCAGACAGAAACTCATTTCAGGGGTACCGAAAGCACTATAAAGGCTGCATAATGCAAGACTTTTACGTAAAAATACACCTGTCTGGTGGTCGGTACTGTATGGGTTGGGTGTGTGTGGGTAATGTGGGGTATGTGGTGGTGGAAGGAAGGGGGGGGGGGGGGGGGGGGGGGGGGGGGGCCTGATCTGGCATCTATGCGATTACATTACTTGTACATTGTTATATTATATTATTCAGCCGGCTGTTTTGTTACAAAAAGTAATCCTTTCCCTAAATGTTTTTATACCATCTTTATGCCATCATTTTTCTTTAGGTTAGGTGTAAAAATGAACAGATTTATATTGGAAACCAATACAGGAGTCAGACATAGGGTTACATCAATACATAGAAATATAAAGCTGAGGTACAGTATGTTTTCCAGAGTAAGTTTTTTTTCATGAAAATTAAGGTTTTTTTCGACATTCAAGCTTTTTTCATGAAAATTACGTTTGTTTTTTTTAAATACATCTTTTTCTGGGAAAAATATGCATTTTGACATCCAAGCTTTTTTCATTAAAATTAAGTTTTTTTTGACATTCAAGCTTTTTTCATGAAAATTACGTTTTTTTTTAAATAATTTTTTTTCCATAAAAATTAAAGTTTCTTTTCACATCCAAGCTTTTGTCATGAAAATTAATTTGTTTTTAAATAAAAAAAATTTACATGAAAATTAAGGTTTTTTTCACATCAAAGCTTTTTTCAGCAAAATTAAGTATTTCTTTAAATAAAAATGTTTTCCATGAAAAGTAAGTATTTTGACATCCAAGCTTTTTTCAAGAAAATTAAGTTTTTCTTGACATTCAAGCTGGTCTAAGTCATCGCACCATATCTACCTCTTCTCATACATGCATGCGATAGATACACATCCCTATTGCATGATTCCTAGGTATTTAAATTTAAAATGTTACAGACTGGAAACATGTTAGGTTACGTGGTGCAACTTTAAATGCCCTAATAACATCCTGATGCTAGTAAAATAGAACGCTCATCGCCATTAGCTCAAGAAAATATAAACAATTTGAAGGGACAAACTACTGATTATTATTTATAGCATTACAAACCAACAAACTCAACCATGTTTTTTTGTCACCAGTTTGCAATGAGACAGCAGTTCTTTCAGTGGCAGTATACTGCTTAATAGCATATCAAACCAATAATATCCAAAACAAATTGCTCCCAAAACTACACAGAAGTGTCACTTGTGGGCTTTCTGGCCTTCAGTTGACTTCAACCAGCAGTGTTGTGGACAAAGACATTGATGACTATGCAAAATTAAAGCATTTAGCTAAGGGGTTGGGAAATATAAGTGAATATAACTGTACAAACATTAACCAATCGTCTCCATTAAATATGAATACAGGAACATTAGATCCCCCATTTGTGGTGATAATCCAATGCTACACTATCCAGCACACTGGCTGCTTTCCATTCACAGGCGACAGACATTGTGACCTAATTCACGAGCGTCGGGTTGGCAGACTCTGAAAATGACAGGGTAACATCAGTACAAACCTAATGGTGCAATCCTGACCGGCGTCTTTCATCTACTGTACACTTTGTTGTTTGTGTCATCAAACAGCTCGGTAGAAGAAGAAGAAGAAGAAGAAGAAGAAAAAAATCTGACCCTTATTTTAAAAGAGCCACTAAACTGTTTCAGCTGTCCTCTGCTGGAGTGGGGCAGCTCTCATAATTAGATGGAGGCTCTGAGAGTTTCTGACCATGTGACGGAGGCCGGCTACGTCAGTTTAGTCTGAATGTTAGGTAGAGAAGTGATATTTGTTGAAAATGCTGCCTTTAACACAGACTTTGGATCAAATGTCCATAAAAGTAAATTAAATAAACAAACGTTTTGATAATTGCAGACCACCTACGCTGAAATCATCAAATATGTGTACACATTTATGACATAAAACATTAACCTTTTAAGGGCTAAGATGCTGTTTTACAAAGTAAGTGTCATGTACAGTACAAGTGTGGCTATTTTCAGGGCCTTAATCTTGAAACTGGTTTGTTCACAGGGTGACATGTGTCAGGATCAGGGGGATTTACCGCCTTCTGCTCCTGGACTGATGGATTAAGGTCCTTTATCTAACATAATACTGCAGCTTCTCAAATGTGTTTTTCTTTGTTCTATATCATTGTTAAACAGAATACTTTGAGGTTTAAGTTGCTGGTCATAGAAGATGTCACCTTGGACTTGTTTTTTTTTACATTTCATGACATTTTGTACCATGAAAATAATGATTATTGCAGCCCTTATTTTTTATCATCTTAAGTCAGTGGTCTTTACAAAGCTTTCCATGACATGACATTAATATATTTTAGATTGGCACCTAAAAATGTATCTAAAGCCACAATGGAGGGACACAAAACTAAATGCACCCACAGACTAATTTGTTATAATATCGAGGCAATTTGAATAAAAATGGCTCACTCTAAAACTGCAAATTTGTATTTTAAAAGCGCATAATATATCTGCCTTCATTCCAATGACCGTACCCAAAAAAGTACATACTTGCTATTTTTATCCCTGAACCTCCTGTAATTACGTCGTTTAACATTTAAAGCGTTCCGCTCACTTAGCAACCATGTATTTATGGTGTTATCTACATGGCAATTTAGGAATTAAAGACTTTTAGGATGCCAACCACAAAAAGGCACAGAATTGCTCTCATTTTTCCATCACCTGAAAGCATGTGTGCGGCCTTTGCTTTAAGACAGTGACCAAAGAGTACATAGTGGGCTCAAATGTGCCGGCTAGTCAGCTTCCCCACTAATGAAGCCGTTTAAAGTGCACTGCCTGATGAGAGTTAAGCCTGGTGTAACCATCATGTCTGTAAACGTGTCCAAAGATATTACACTCAAATGTGTCTCCGCTCTTAACGAGGACGAGGAACTGGATCTAATCTACCGCAGCGATCTTGGTTTGTGATCATCGGCGTGGAAACGATCCATTTAAACATGTAGCTGGGCTGTTCGTGTGAAGGCTCATCCAGTGTTGGAGCGAGCGGGTGGTTTCAGTGAACCACAAACGGGCTTGATAGGGTTTGAGAGAGCTAAAGACGAAACGGCTGTCTGTCAGAAGTGTGTGGTCCCAGCCTCCAGAGAAACGGGGGACGCAGACTAACTAAACTACGACTAACTCGTTCGTCTGTATGGATCTTAAATTGTTGCATTACTTTGTGTTTACGCGTTTATTGTTGTGTAAGCATTAGCATTACAAATCTGGAGATATTGAAATCTGTCACAGTAATAACGTTGTCGACTAATTGCACAATACATGGACACGACCTCCATCGTTTTTGCTGACCTCAATATTGCCATTTGTGTTCACGTGCTTTTTTGTTCATCAACTTTTTGAGAGAGTCCATTTAATTTATTGTTTTGTTTGTGTGTTTTTTATCTTATTTATTTAGGATACTTTATTTGTTTATTTTTTAAAATTTATTTTACCAATTCTAATGTCTGAATATTCTTAAGAACTAAAAGTTAATTGCGATTTTTGAAATGGTGATTGCATTATTATGATGATTTGTATAAGTGTGTATAGTAGTTTTTTGCTGTAGTTTGTACCTAAAGTACTTTAAAAAATTCTGATTTCCTTAAAGCGAAGATACAGAAGATGCACTTTTGAATGAAGTCTAGGAAGTAATTTTTTTTTTTTTGTTATTTTACCTTTTTAATCTGTAAACCAAAGCCAATTATCTGCAGAAAATTATGAATTATTCTGTTTGCTTTCTTATAATGACCTACAACAAACATGCAGGGTGAGAGTTGTATCTTCCTGGCATTAAGTTGCGAGCCCTTTTGCACAATGCATAGTCGTGTCTTGGCATAAAACCCTTTTCTCTAACCTACATTTACTTTGTGAAAAGAGCAAGTCTGCCTAATGTCAGCAGTTTGTTATAAATGGGAGTCATGAATGTTTGTATTACAGAAAGTAAGCAGCATTGGTTTACTCTCGTTTTACACCCCTGGAAAGAGTTAAAAGAGATATTCCCGTGTTTGACAAGTTTCTGTCTGCACACGACACCACTGTGCGTCAGTCAACACTGCCCTCTGAGCAGGGTCACCACGCTACATCAGCTTCGACTTATCTCCACTTCCACTGACATGCTCTGTTGTCGTCTTTCTATGTGCTTCACTGCACAGAGACAATGGCCCTGCAGTGGATGACTGAAGTTTATTTCTTTTATCTTAACACAGATTAGGAATTTATCAAATGCCAGTGGCCTCATTAAATGCCACGGGCTTTTTAGCGGAACACAATATGTGAATTAGTGAATTCGGTATGAAGAAATAGACAAAGAAAGGATGGACAGTGGAAATTAGGAGGGGAGAAAGGAAGGACGGATAACTTTGTGCTGGACAGCTGGAAGAAAAAGACAATGAAAGATGGTTCAATGGGAGACAGGGAGGCAGAAAAGTAGTAAAGGCAACAAAAGCAACAAAGCCTGGAAATTAAGGAAAAAGTGGTTCAGAAATAAGAAAGCAGGATAGAAAAGCAGCAACAGCAAACATAAAATATATACCAAACTATGCATCTCACATAACATGTAAATAATTGCCAATATTTGACCCAAAAAAGCCAAGTTTTCAAGATGTTTAGGTAAAAAAAAAAAAGATCCACATCACCAACAATGAATCAGAATTAGAAAAACTTTATTCGTCCCACAGAGGGGAAATTTACAGCGCTACAACAGCAAAGGGACAGTGCAGATAAAAGGTTAAGTACAATGGATAAGTACAAAATATAAGGTTAAGTACAAATGGATAAGTACAAAATATAAGCACAAAAAAACACAACAACTGTGGTAAGTAAGTGGCAGAATTGTCTAAGATTAATATTCTCCTTAGTGGACATTGCATGCATCAGCTGTCACTATTAATACTGTATGTGTTTGCACGTAAATGTAGCGACTGATACGTTTCGCAGGTTCATCAAACAATAATTATGTCGCGTTTTAAATGAAACGTAAGCTCAGAAATGAAAGCCGCATGGACTCATGCAACACAGCAATATTTGTTTTTTACTGTGAGCCGTAAAATCTGTGCAGGCGAGAGTGCATCGGTCTGTCTGCGCGGGTTTGTCTGTGCTTGTTCGAGCCTCAGCATCTGTATGTATAACAGCATCTGTGTTTTCCCCTCTGCCAGTCACATTAGACCGAGTTAAATGGAAGCGATGCTGCTGCCGGGCCAACTCTCTGGACGAGCCTGAGGAAACCCCTCTCTCCGTCGGCTACTGGACGGCCTGGATGCAATTAAAGTCCAATATGAGAGCGAGAGAGAGGCAGGCATGTCAGACGTGCCCAGTTTAACCAGGCTGCGGCTGCCGTGGCCAGATGTGATCCTGCTCGGCCTGCTCCGGGTCTGGCACAAACCACTGGGCTATTAATGGGGGTGAATGCCACAGCTCCGGGGTGTTCCAGGTGGTAAATGGGTGCTAATAGAAATCATAGAGACCACATGCTTTCTCCACGCAAAGGTTAACCCGGTTGGTTTTACACACCTAAATAAAATAAAAACGCTTATACTGTACGTACAACGCCGAGACTAAACTTAGGAACAAACATGTAGCTTGTGAACTTATAGTTGATAATGTTTAAAACCTGTGTAAATACTAGGGCTGGGTTTAAAACCTAAACCTTGGAGTAACACATTGTGCAAGAATGTCTGGGCAGGTTTGTAGCCTTGTGTACTTCTTGATTTAAATCTTAATTTTGCTCATTTTAAACTGTATGTTTTGGCAAAGTTCTTGTACCAACTGATTGGAGATGAAGGGAAAAGTATTAAGTTTTATCTTAATTTTCACACTCTCCTTTAATTATTTAACGAACAGTATTATAGAACAATGTATTCAGTTACATTTGTGACTTGTTTGATTTTTCTTTCGCTATCTGTTGCGTCAGTTTTGGGGCAAAGGTAAAGACATTTGAACACTTTGGCTTCTTTTGTAGTTCTTTGTTGTTGTTTTTGTTTAATATCTTATATCTTTGTATTAAAAAAGTGTCATGTTGATATTGGTACAAAGACTTTAATTATTGATTGACATTGGCAATAGCATTAAAACATTTAAATATAAATATTTGTCTTTAGGATATTATCAGAGATATTTTTTATACTGTTGAAGACATGCTAAAGATTTTATTGTAAAAGCTTTTTTGATTATTTAAGCTAATGTTGAATTCTAGCTCAATGCCTTCCAATACTGTAAGTACTTTCCGAGTATGAATCCAAACCCCTGATATGCAGTAGGAAATGAGGCGGCTTTAGTTTGTCTGAATAATAACCCTCTTTGTAGGTAGATTAAGGCCTCTGTTTCAGGCTACACTCACACAGAGCCCTCAATTTGACAAAAGAAATAAGCAAACACCTAATTGCCACTTGCACATGTCAAATCAAAGGATCAGATCAAGGCTAGACTTTACTAAAAGTGGTTTACAGCGTTTCATTGCGCAGACACACAGTTCAGTGAGGTGATTACAGTCTGCTGTGCTTTACCAGGAAGTCCCAAAACACCCAGGTCTACCATTAAAGGTCTTGTAGAGATTAACTACGGGATCAACACGATTAGCTACTGTGGTAACACAAGTAAATCAGATTGGGTCCTTGGGGCATGCAAACAGATTCATTATTCTAAACAAAGGGTCATTTTAAAACAGGAAAGTATTCATCCTGTAAACAAGGACCTTGTGTCTTATATGGAAGGAGTGCCTTCTGGCCAGATTTTCATAACTTTGTTGCCAATTTAGTCCCGTTATACAAAGCGATAATCTGCTATTTAGAGCTTGACGTGCATTTCCTACATACAACCATGTCACTAATTCAACTGTAAGAGAGGAATTGTTTCCGGTGGCTCGGATTGGGCCGGTGAAAATCTCAGCACCAGGAGTCCCAGCTGGCTGAGGAGCCCTGGGTCTAACCTAACGGCAGCAGCAGAAAGTTTGAGTATCAAGGGTGAGAGTCTTTAATGTTAGTTTATCTTATTTTAAGTTTAAATCCTGGCATATCTTACACACTTTACGTTCAGAGTAACTATTCACATCCAGCAGGTTTCTTTTAATTATGCATGTTCCACTCAAACTGTTGAGTTTCTTTTAGCAGAAAAAGAAAGAAATATCACTGCATCTCATCTAGGAAAGTTACGGTTAGTTCAAATTATATGAAGCATAAGTTGGTCAGGTAAGTCCGGTTGTATTGGCCGAGGTCTCGAGTCTGGAGACAATATATCTTAATGTGATCAGCTCTGATCACACGTCGTCCTCATCATAATATGGTGGCAGATCATGCAGCGGTGTTAATGTCATTTTCTGTAAGAGCGTGTTTGTGTCACGTTTTGGATCGTGTGTCATTCTGCTTGGGTCTATTTGTATAAGGTCTCACTATCCTCCTGTTTGGATAGGGTCTTTTTTTAAATTTATTTTTATTATTGTTCATTTATGGTCAGTTTCAGGTTCATTTTCCATGGGTGCAATTTTGATCAGGTCCAAAATTTTTGCAACAAATGCAATCTAAGTCCGCTTCATATGAATGAGATTGTCTTATTGTCATAAAAAGAAAGCACTGTATTTTAAAAGACAACGATGTCAACACATTTCAGGATCTAGAGGACAATTTAAACAATCTTACTCAATTAATCAATTAATACATACTCTTTCCTTTTTCTTGCAGCACCACTGTTTATTTTCCCCGAGGCTTAATAAGGACTATATTTCATAGAAAAATTATTACATTTCTGACTTTTTTTTCAGATGGGCAGACCGCCTCTATAAGACGCTGCATTTGAAGCCACCAGCCATGCTACAGTATGTTAGGTAATGCAAAATTCTTTGTACATTAACTTGCTAGTGTTCTTTTTAAAGGTGACAGCGAAGTAGCTAAACATTTTCACACAGCACTTTCAAAGTCACATAGCTGTAAACAACAGCCTTTAAGGAAAAAGAGAATTGATCCCGGCATTCATCCACTTTCTCTAGTTTGTCAGATTGAGACAAAAATTTCACATGTGTATGTGTTTCAACAACATCCTTTGTGTGTTGTGTCTGAAAGAGGACCTTCGGGACCCTTTGTGGTATCGAAACCAACCTCAATGCCAAGTATTCCCATACAACACATGAAAACTCACAAATGTCAGCATATGGAGAAATCAGGCCACTAATCGTCCTTTGTCACCCGGCGACATTCCTGATGTTCACCCCTGGCAACCAGGACTTAGGGAAGTGCAGAGATTTTGTTTGACAGCCGTGTCACTGAGCTTAGTGCTTCTCAGGGCGGGGCTGACCGCCTCTCATGAGGGACCCCTATGGACTGTGTTTGGGTGAAGAGGGGGAGGCTGGGGTGAGCTAATATCACAACACAATGTAGTGCAGCCAAGGACTCAGAAATGCTCTTCTGCAGATCACCAAAACAACAACACAAATTTGATTAATGAACCAGCCTTTCTATCCACTTTGAAGCGCTGTTGACAGCTGAGTGACATGTTTACGTAGTAAGTGCCACAAAACTAAAACAGAATATATTCTTCTCTTGATCAATTCACTCTTTCAAAAGACCTCAGATTCAATTTCATGAGCGTCAAGCAGTGTTTAACCGGGGGGTCAGTGAGGTCATATTTTGATTTATCTGATTTTTTTGTATTTAATGCACACACAATGCAGCAGGAAAATCTGAATCTATTAATATGCATTCCAAATATTCTTGATCCGATCGGTAGATTGCAGAAGAGAACTTAATTTAAAGTTATACAGACCAATATATCTTTTTTTTTTTTCTAAGTATAAATCTCACGTGCAAATAGTAAAACAAAAACACGCAGGGACTTCACATTGGTTGCAGCACGTAGAAGCAACTCTAAAGCAGTTGTAAAAGCTGCAAACATGTCTGAAAAGATGGAGATGGATGCAGATATGTAGGTTTTTGAGGATGCCGGCCACAACTGGAACCAGCTGTGATGTGGTGAATCTGTTCCCAAAATGAAATGGTGTAAAATAAACATATAAAAACTAAGCTTCAGATCAAATACTGATAAATACAAGAACGCAAATTCCAAGAAATACAACCTCTAAATTTGTTCAAAGTGAAATCTCCACCATTGCCACTTGACTAAATATGAAAAATATCTTGTCAGCATGTTTCTAAAAACCTAACCAGCTGTGCTGAAAATCCCACGACATCAACAACTCAGCAAAAACAAAACTGCTGAGGTCTTTGATGCAACTTTTATGTACTTGGTACTATAATTGCCTATTTTCAGAATGAAGCAGTGTTGATCCTTTGCTCTAAAATGAGCAGAGGTTCCTGACCCAAAATAGCCGAGTCCAACTCCAGCTACACTCTGACCAGCAGAGGGCTGTTTCATGTTAAACTGCCTCAGTTATTTCTGTCACTTCTCCACGGGATTCAGATAAACACTTCCATTCCACAATCCCAGAAGACACAGTTAGGAGACCGTGATTATAGCTTTGGGAGTGTCGTAAAAAGAACTCCATTGGGAGCCACAGTTTCTCTTCCCCGTTTCTTTTTAGCATGTTTCTAACAACTCTCCTCTCTCCGGCTTGTTGACCTGTAAGGTGAACTGCTTCTGCACGTGCCGAGAGTTTCCCTTCGACTAAAAAGCAAGTCCGCTCAGACAGCCTGGCTCCCTGTCTACGACTCTGCCTCGTAATTTTAGGAGCAAAGCAGCTATATTTATGCTTTTAACTGAATGTGACCCTCATGCACAAACTGCAGATTGCATGACACTGTAAGGCACATTTATAGTTCATTTATGGTTTATAATGCACACGGCATCAAGTATGAATGAAAACATTATCCTTTACTTTGGACCAACTCCGCAATATGTGACCTACACTGCATTCCTATGTCGAAGTTTGACACATTAAAAACTCACTCTGAAAACCAACATTACATGGTGTAACAGGGGACAAATTGTGAGGAGAGATATGACCAAACCCCTGGCTGCAGTTGCTAAGTCTAAGGCTACAGCTGCGGTTGCCAGGGTTCTGGAGGAAAAACAATGGGAAGCGGCTGGGCAGCGAATGTGGTCGGCGGCAGAGAAGACGCCCCTGTCCTTTAATGTGGCTTCTAGCTGTCTCATTGGCCGCCAGCTCCTTGCTGATTTACACCACAGCAGCAATTCAAAACCCAAACAAACCCCAGACAACTAATTATGTCAGGTTGACTCTGTCAGCTTATCATGGAAGCAAAACAGAAAAGAAAACGTCGACCACAAAAAGGCCGACATCGTTGGAGAGCAGCTCCAGACGATATGATGAAGGAGGCCTGGTGCTGTCTGTTGTGGCCTGGTTGTGGATCTACTGTACTACAGTTCATAAGCCCGGGAGGTCTGGCGGGAGAAGGAATGCCTGCAGAATCGTTCATATCCCAACTAAAAGAGGTATGTAGTATTGTATATCAACAGATGCATATTTGTGCACAAATAACCAGGACTCACGGAAGAAGCTGACGATGAAGTTTGTGAATGTTCAACCCCGAATGAGTCTGAAATATGAAAATGAAACAAAATACCCAGATTTAATTATACCGCCAATTATTAGAATACAAGGTATGATATTGTCCTGAAAGAAAGAAACGTTTATTTCTATTCATTAGAATGTTAATTGTGTATTAAGAGATTAATTTTAATTGCAGTAATTACCTTTCGCCTGTGTGCCAACATACTGTTCACTCTTTCAGGGTGTGATATATTCTCTGATAAGTTATTGTGTGTGTGGGAAGTCTGGTGGTACTATGCATCACACTATGTTTGAAGAAATGTCTTTAATAAATGAAAGAATAAAGTTTCACATTTCCTATGTTTTCGGTTCAAGCTGAAACCTCCAAAGTTATGAATATCAGAATAAATATATACAACACAAGTACAACACAGTTCACATTAAGAAGTGACAACCTATCATTACCGAAGTCTAGACATGATGCAAATACAAATTAGTGGTTTCAAATCTACATTTTATACGTGCAGTAATCCAGTCATTTTTCACCAAAATGATGCACGGACTACAGAAAAGAATGCAGTCTGTAGCCACACGTTTAGCAGTCATTACTTAAATCAAGCCAAAGAAGAAGTGTACATAAGGTAGCATCAGTCTATTTGCTTTTTACGCTCAATGTACATCAAAGAATTGCAGCAACTTTTAATATTCAAGTTATCTAATGGCTCTTAGGGTATTTAGCAGATAGACCTTCCACAATAAAGAAAAGTTATTTTATTTCTGTGTCCTCCCTGCATCAGTTTGGCCTTCGTTCAATCCACCTCTCGCCTGTTATAAAGGCTCTTTTTGCAGAATACTTTCCTACTGCTGACCCTTAGGTTTCACAGTCTTTATGAAACCACTGAGGCATTTTTGGATCCTCTTAAAATGGTCTAAATGAGATAAAAAAAAAGGTATCAGGGAAGATTTTTCACCAGATCAGAAGATAGCTGTTCTGACTTTTCTTTTTCTTTAGGAAAGGCCATGCCTGTTTATCATTAAAGCTTCAAAATATGCAAGACTGTTTCACTGGATAATGCTCACCTCAACATGTTTTTTTCCAAATGAAATAGGAAACGCAGATCCAGCACTGCAGCTTACTGATACTCAACTACAAAGGGCACACAAGGCATTTAATATGATGCAGATCTCCACTGCCTATCTGAAAAGGATGGGAGCAGTCAGGCTTGGCTCTGAAGGGAACTTTGGGTATTTCCTTTCGTCTTTGCTTCCTAATGATATCTGCTCTTCTCAGTTTGTCCGGAAACCAGAACAAGGACTGATGGTCGGAGGTGGTCATTTATTACCAAATAAAACCTTTTGCTCATCCAAGCCGAGGACACTAATGATAGTTTTTTAAGGACAGCAAGGAAAGATAAGACAGATGCACAATTACTCAACATTATGACCACTGAGAGAGAGAGACAGAGAGAAACAGCCGGGGCTTTAATTCAAAGAGAGGTTTGCGTCACTGGAATGGGTTTGGATGACAAGAAATTCATTCAAAACAGCGTGTTTTGTTTTTGAAAAACAATCTGATCACAAGCATAAACATATGTGCAAATAACTCAGTATTTCTGTCTGTGTCCAATATGGTGATGGTTGAAAAGCTTGACATATTTAATGATTCATAACCACCTTGATGTGGCTTCTGGGGGGTGCTACTAAGCATATTCTCAATCACAAACATTCTGCACCAGTTCCCTTTTTATATTGTCCTGTAAAATATAAACTGAACAAAGCATTTTCTGAATGTTTTCAGTGGATGCCTATACTTAGTTCAACAATTTGTTTGCAGAGAAATAACATTAGAAAGGTAACTGTGATCTTCATCGAACGTCCTGACTCTGAACTTTGAAATGCACATGCTTCAAATCATGCTCGTGGGCCAAAATGGAAGTTTTAACGAGACGGATTAATGTAAAGCTTTTCAATTAAACAAATGCAAACCAAAGAGTTGCCTGGGGAAATATATTTAATCTGTGGTAGGACTCAGGCAAAACACAGAAGCACGGACCGTAAACATCACTTTCAGAAACTTGAGAACAGGCCATGTTGGTTTCTTCAAGCCCTAAACAACTGACACAAACACTATCTTTCAAAGTCTTTTGTTTAGGCTAGAGACTTTGACTGTCTTCACAATCTAGCGGACATTAAAAAGAGATGTTTGCAATGTTTCCGTTTATTTTGGGTTGACGTCCATGTCATCGCCTAAAATAAACTGAGGCCTCGTGTTTGTGTGCGGAACAGTTCTTTTCATAGCAACCTCACTGTGCTGACAGAGCAGAGACAAAAACACAGCGGATGATGAGAATGACAGTGAAAGAGTCAGTTGGGTATCCATGACAGTAGGGCAAAATGAATGTAAGTGTCAAGTTATGTGAAACATGGCATTAAATGAAACTATTTGAACTATTCTATGACAAATAAGTGCCTATTTCTTTGTTTACATGGAGGGAAATTGACTTGTAAATGGATGCAAACTTGTAGGTTCAGTATGCCAAATTTGCAAGACGCTGTTCCTCTCTTAGAATTACAGACACAATCCTAAATTCCTGACGAGACTGATTCTAGGAATCGACTGCTGCTCATTCAGGTCTGACCTTCTCTTAAAAGCACCTTCTCTGTAAACAGCTGGCTGTCATGTTAAAAGTTGAGAAGTATTTGCTTCTAAATGTGTTTTGCATCGGCTAAGGCTGTAAATCTCAACATACAGTAAATGTGCGGACGTGCGTGTAAATCTTCCGCTCCTTCTCTGAATGGGGCTCAGTGTTCCAGTAACACCTGCTCACCTTTCCCAGCCTGCAGCGCCGGGACACTGGCGAGCTGAGGCTGGGATGAGAGGTGAAGAGTGGAGGCCTTGGACAGCTTGCAAAGGGGCAGTGACCCCGCGTGCCCCGAGAAGTCACGGTAATGACTCTGTCCGTCCTGTGTGAACTGCTGGTTGTGGGTTTTTTCGGTCATGTGCAAGGGCGTTGTCACGTGCTTAGAAAAGATTCATGACCGGTGGATTGCTGGCACACTTCGAACACAACAAGCCACACTTCGAACAGAAGACGCCACACAGCATGAATTTTGCAAAGGCTTAAATAAACACGCTATATATTCTCAAGTAGCGTTGCAGAGTGCCCTCACAAATGCACTGCCATGTGACTACGATGTCACTTATTCTGACTTCCAAGGGAGAGGAAATAAGTGGTGCCCTGTGTACTTACTCATTCTAAAAACCACTAACAATCTCTTACTGTGCAGCTATATGTATACAGAACATGCTGTATTAGCCACAGCATGTCTAACATTAGCACGCAATGATTTTGCAGACAATATCAAGCAAGCAAAATATAACTTTGAGTCCTTTTTAGTCCAAGCATATCATTCTCTGCACATTTTATTCTTTATAACCACAAGGAGTCTGATCCATATTTTGTCTGTATAAAATTATAATAATATATTGCACTACTGGAAGTGGAACATTTTTTTTGAATGTTTTGAAGCATGCTCAGACTGTGAGAGTATGGAAGTACGTTAAGCACAAGTGATTGGCTTAGCTAACGCTTAACAGGCAGAGCGAGCGGTAGGCAGACTCCTGCTTTTCATTAGCACCAGCTTGCTAACTGGCAAGTGCAGCCAGTTAGAGCTTCCAGGTGTGCCTGTCCTGGTATGATCCTCAGTTTTGCTCTGAGATCTCCCCTCTGGGCTGGAAACCGAGACAAGGAAATACACGCAGCATGGGAGTCGGCTCAGCCAGCCAGCCTTACAAAGAGTCGTATGTACAGTATGCAGGAAGCTGGACAGACTGAGAGAAGGCTGCTCTGCAGAGTGTATGCCACGTTAACACCGCATCTCTGCAGTCAATGACTGGCAACGCTGTCTGAAAACATGCCAGTCTTGTTTTTTCACTTTGCATTTTAATGCCCCATGCTGTTCATGGGTTGTTGTGGTGCCTCCAAGTGGAAAGGGAAATAAGAATCAAGAGAAGACAGGTCTTTCCTAAAAGCTTGGCCCTATAACCTGACACACTTTGTGTTTCTAAACATCAACTTATATAATCAAACATATAAGAGCATTCAGTTGCATTGCTGACGAAACCTGTTTGACCTACAGAATATAACAGCAATTTCAGTTCAATTCCAAACAAAATAATTAGCTAATTAAATATCCTATCAGCTGAAATTTGTGTGGCCTGGATGCTAAAAAGATCGCATCCCACTGAGCTCTGTAAGGACTAAATGTCCAGCTCGGTGATTGATTCCGGTTTGAGTCAAATCGCCGCCTGCGGCTTTGCAGCTCACCAACTCAACATTCAACAACAATGCGAAAGCACAAGCTAAAAGTACAATCAGGCTTTTATTCTCAGGACAGCAGGGTTTGTGATTTCAGGCTGACAAAGTTGCGAAAGGACTGATCACCGACACAAAGACACTAGCAGACATTAGCAGAGCTGCTCTTTAGCCCAGTGACACTAAAACTTAATAAATGGAAATTAATTCAAATCGCACTTGTAAAATATCAATTTTGAACTTTAATCATTAAACTTGAACAAAAAATATAGGATTTTCTAGATAAATAAATGAATAAATAACACACTAAAACTGAACTTGACTTTTAGACCTACTTGTGAACTTATTAAAAACTGTAAATCAATGTTGTTGTTTTTTGTTTTTTTTATTCCACTCCATTCCAGAAAACATGATGTGAATAGCAGTAAAGATAATTAACATTTGGATCATATCTTTACTTTGTGTGTTCTCTTGAATCTCAATAAATAACAAATGTTTCTGCCAGGGAGTGATGAACACTGGCTCAACTATAAAACAAAACTCTTCATAAACTGACTTTCATGTTTGTCCAAAGCATCAAGATCACACCGGGTATTGATGCCATACGGCCAACTCCTCGCAAGGACAAACGCGCATTCGAATGTCAACACTGACTCATATTTGAGATTTTAGCCTGAGCTGAATTATTGTTGTCATCGTCGACAAAAGGAAATTATTAGCGGGTAGAAGAAGAGAGCGGAGATGTTAATCTGCACATTAGGCCAATCAGAGGGGATAAAGTGATCGCATCTCTTCAAAAGAAGCTATGAAAGCATTCAAGTGTTTATGGTGAAAACATGAAGCCAAGTCTCTTAGGAGATTATGTGTCACACAACAAAGGATCACACACAAAAGGAAAGAGAGAGATGTGTGTAATTGGAGTTTTTCCAACACAACGTTTGTATTAATACTTCAAGATGACTGATGGACACTTAAGATTAAGTAAATAGATTTATGGTCCAATTTAAGGCGGACCCGTGAAAGTCGATGACGCGAGTCATAAGTCAAGAAGACCATGAGTCGACTCGCGTTCTGTCAGTCGAATCACTGCACTTTTTCTTTTTTTTTGCTGTGTCAACCTACACAAAGCAATGCAGGAGCCACAGCGTTACAGGCTGTAAACTTTACAAACAGAGTCGTGTCTTAAGAGCAGCTAACCACAAGACTGACTGTGGTGAGAAGAGTAATGGAAATGACGGGTGGTGTGATGCCAGGCATCGGGAGGCAGGATGGACTTTCTCTGACTGTGGAAATCTGAGGTTTGCACATGACAGATAAACAAAAGGCACGAAAGCGTGAGTCTTACTGGTAAACACAGGACTAATGTAGGCTGATGCAGGAGTGGAGTGTGAGGGGCCGCAGCTCTGCAGGTGCACTGAACTGACATTACCTGGGCAGGAGAGAACAATATGTTTGTAGGTAAAAATGTGGTTATTTGATGATTATAGAAAAAAAAAGTCAAGAGTACAAATTTAATTGAACTACAACTCCCAGGGGGAAATATCCAATCACAAGCTAAGAATTACACTTTTAGAAAACTGCAGTTCTGGGTCAATTTTGGACAAATTCATAAAGTCTGGCACCATGTTTTTGTTTGTGCTCTCAAGGGTTTTGAATTTAATACAACTCTAATTTTGATTTGCACCTCTGACTGGCTTCCACTCCATTACGACACTTAACATGATTTCTCAGAAGGGAAGCGAGAATAATTGAAACCGGTGGCCATAAAACTCCTGAGCGTTTATGTTGAGGAACATTAAGGATATCATTTAAATAAGAACAAGACAAACAGGAAACATACTTTAAGAACCAGCCTTTTTCACAACTCTATTGGATGCAGATTTAGTTTCCTGTCAGCAATCTAATATTTAGCTTTGCATTATGGACTAATCCGTGTGTTATGCTTTAACTGACCTCAGGTGGTCAAAGTAATTCCTTGGCACGTAAACTGAGCAGATTTCACCTCATGTGACTCAAGGTTTGCCCTCAATTCATTTTGTCATGCTAAGCTTTCTAAACATAAGGAACTTCTGGCTTTCAGATGTCAACATCTGTTTCTGTATACACATAAACGTTCATGTTTTTGGGTTGTCACCTATAGTTGCTTTGTATGATATTGTCTTGCCAGAGAAACAAACAGACAGCATCTCAGTGCAGAGCTGCCATTGTTCACATCGGGAAAAATAGACAAAATAAAAATGAAGTAGAATTTGAATGAACTTCTCTCTCTCCCGGAGGGACATAGTAGTTTAAGGCTTACTGATCTAAACACCCATCCATTTTGAGGGAATTTAATTTGGGCTGCTAACTTGATCCTCACTCTAATTGTGTAAAAATGTACATCAATTGGAAAAAGTGAGAGCATTTAAAGAAACAGTTTAACACGTTAAATTTCTCTTTTTGACCACAGTCCAGCTGTGGTACTTCATAAAGAGGCTGTTTCCTTCCCCACAAATTCCTGAGCTACACCAGACACGGATGTCGTTGTCATCCACTACCCACTTCTATTTACAACTACACCAAACAACCAGCCATTTCCATACGATGCTCTACATGCTGCTCCTGATGTGCCTCAGTGGGGTCATCATATCACGTATTACGCAGCACGCGTGGTGTCCGGGGTCATGGCTGCCAGCGACATACCCAAACTGTGTTCATCAAAGACCACACAAACTGCAAGGGATCCATTTAAATCTGCAGGGGGTTGCCAAATGCACAGTGAAAGCAGATGGATACTGATATTATGTTGAAAATAGTTACAACATCGCTTCATAAATAGCGAGGTCAGAAACAGTGCCTTCACTAGGATAAAAATATTCAGGGTTTTCAGTAATCTTCACAAATTTTCACAACCACATTCAGACAAACATAATGCCTTTTTATGTGTTTGCGTGCAGTTTAAATGCAAGCTGGAAAACTGTTCTCGCTCTACTGTGGTTCAATAGTGTTCAATTTATTGACTCAGCGACGGTTTTCCACCACCGAGAGTGATTTACAGAGCTGTTGACAGAAGCAATTATGCTGAACGTGGATCAAGTGGAAGAGTCGAAGAAACCCAAAGACACAGTTACGACTTTACTGCCCAGAGGCTCAAAAAAAGCACAGTGCAATATACGTGTTTTTACACTACGTAATATACAAGCAACTGATATGACACATGATTCAAATTACTTAATTACTTCACAATGCACTGGTGAATGTGTGATCAGGGACATTTCAAGTCCCCTAAATTCCCACCTGGCCTAAGCATCGGCATTTAAAAGTGTTGTCATACAAGTAAAGTCCTTAAAGGAATAACTCACAACGCTAGTGAGTGCAGTGGAGAGAGAGCGAGGGCGTGCGTGTGTCAATGCTACCCACCAACAGAGATCGACAGAAATTATATATAGGTTCAGTTAACTTCTTCAAAAACATACAGAATGTGAAAGTCTCTAAAAATATATATATATATATATATATATATGAGAATCGAGAATCAGAATCAGAAATCCTTTATTAGTCCCACAGCAGGGACATTTACATGGTTACAGCAGAAAGATAAAAAAGGATACAATAATGAAATAATAAAAATAAAAAAAACACACATGAATATATATTCACGTATATATATATATATATACATATATATATATGGGCATATTGTAAATTCTGAGTCGGTTCTTAACCAGTCTGAGCCAAATGAGAGCTTTGCTGCTTATGATTAAACATCAGACACTTTGATGGTGTGCGGAGTTACCGTGAGGGGTGGTGAATAACAGGGCATCGCTTCATGAAGGTCACTGTGGGGCTTGAATGTGGCTGAGGGAACGTGAGTGAATGAGTAGAAGTGGAGGGCTGCTGTCGTCCCGTCAGCCAAACCTCAGCTGGCCAGATTACAAGAGTCTGGATTAGAGGCCAGGGGTTGAAGTAGGGATGTGGATGCCATTGATGCAACTCAACACACACACACACACACACGGGCAGAGGCCACACATTATTAAAACATCACTGTCACCATCGCGACACGCACCAGCTTGGTATTAACATTGTGTTCATTTTAAGCAGCGCTTTATTCTTCGAGTTGTGTTTTATGTGGCCACTTTGTTGGGACATCATCCACGGCATTTCAAAAGAACTGCCGTGCTCAACTCAAACGTCTATAAAGTTTACTGGGTGCCGACCTGAAAATAAAACGGTGGAAATTGAATTTGTGGAATTTCCTCATTTCCTCTTAATCACCTCACAAACCGAAAAAGGACAGAAAATAAGGGAATGTGGGGATGTAACCTTGGCCTGACATCTACATCATTGTGTACAAAACAAAACAAATATTTTCATTGTATTGTTTTATTATTATTATTATGTTTATTTTTGCATTTGGCACACCATTGTTTGAAGACATAAAGCATAACCAGCATTAATGGGAGAATAGGAGCAGTCTGCAGAGCACACTGAGCATCTGGCCACTGCTGGCAGAGCATGAAACAAACAAAGGACCTTCAACTGTCCTGCAAAAAGAAATTCACCATCCAGTAAACAGATTGATTAATATAAACCGAGATGTCCACATGATACGCAGCAGCAGGTCAAAAGTGTCGGCCATGCAGCAAATAGTACGGACACCTGACTTAAGAATTAAACATACAGGAAAAACATTTATGAAATAGTGTGTGAAGCTTAGTAACCAGCAGATAGTCATCGGAGCATGAGCTCAAATGAGCGTAGCAACACTTTAAAGAGTGAAACAGCAGTTTATGTGTAATCATGATAGGAAGAGAGATAGTAAAGCAGGTGGTCACTAACGCATTTCTATGGATTTAATGATTTCTCTAATGCAAGTATAAATAGAAACAGATTACTTTACTACTTTTCCTCCTTAGCGTTTCCAATTGTTGTTATTGTTGGCGCCACTGATCACAAAGACGCAGCTTTCTCTTTTCTCAGAGCCGAGCCCACCAACAACTTTTCCCACAGTTTGTTTGTTCCACTGTCCTCCATTTCCACTACTGGGGATAATAACAACAACTTACATTGATACTCTTTGGCCTTCATTTTCCCAGAAGATGCTACCCGGGGCAGAGAGAATTGCATAGTGAAAACGAGGCTCATAGGGAACCAATCTAAAAGACTGATGTTGTCTTTATTCTGCAGCCATTACATTGTGGAATCAACATTTACTTCATAATTAAAAGTTAAAGCAAATAACTTGTCTATTGCCACTTCAAGCACTAAACACACAAAAGGCATTCCTGTGAAATGGTGTGTGTATAGCATTGATAAGCAGCAGATAATTATCAGTGCATGAGCTCAACGGTGAAAACAGCAGTTTAGATGTAATTATGATAGGAAGCACAGTGAAGCATGAGGTCACACATTTCTATGAATTTAATGATTTCTCCAATGCTAGTTAAATATCAAAAGTGTGAAGAGAAAATGTCAACATAAGGAGGGAAATGCCTGCACATGAATGGGCTGTGTGCAAGACAACAACTGTGCCTTCTTAAAGCCAAAGTGCATCACTTACTAAAGCACCAAGCAGAAGGCAGCCGATGGCAAACCCTCCAAAACAACAGACATTCATCCACAATCAATACAAACGCAAACAAATGGAAGTGGAAGCAGAAAAAAGTAAGAAATTATTCATTAATTCAAATAAGTCACCCAACTGTCAGCCAACGAGCTACCCTGACTATCACCCCACTTGGGCTTCTACCCTGACTATCACCCCACATGTGTTTCTACCCTGACTATCAC